>JBBVQN010000015.1:577500-988395 GCA_038993655.1 Talaromyces verruculosus | reverse complement strand
GTGTTTTTTTTTTTTTTTTTTTTTTTTTTTTTTTTTTTTTTTGCTTTCAAAACTCACGTCCAATCCATTACTTACAAATACTGGAATACAGCTTGATCGACATCGACAGGCCCGAGGAGGGCTGCAGCTCTGGTGGCTGGCTGATCCAAAGCAAAATATCACTTATACGTGAAGTGTAAAAATGGTAGCAGGGTTCGGCATAATGCTCCAGGACCAGCCAAGCAGTCCTTTCGAGGTTAGTGAGATACAATTTGTGCAATTTATCTCGTTTTACTGCTGCTGATGCTTGCATATCATAGCTCCCTGTATATCTACTTATCTGGATTACAGACCGGCAGCCACACGGGGTAAAATGTATGCATGCTTCCTTTGGTTTTTTTCTGGGACTTCCGCTGCAAAGGTGCCTCTGCAGATACAATAAGCGTCCTTTCTCTATCAGACAGTAACAATCAGATAATATATACCTTTTCAGGTCGGGCGTTGTAACCCTGTGTTGGGTGCTGTTGCACGTAACTCTTTGCTTTAGCCCATAAACAGCGGTGAAATATCTAGGTAAACAAATAAGCAGTCTATTAAATAGGTACTCAAGAATTGTCTCGATTGGTCTAACAGCTATTTTTTTTTCTCGCTGTTTTGACTCCTTCAAAAACGAAACGCCGTCATCTCTCTTTCCAATTTGGCGTAATTTATACCAAAACTATTTTTGTTTTTCGGTCTCTTAAATATTCCAAAATGCCTCCCCTGGGAGCCCAAAAGTCTCCAGTTGTATCCTCACCTGATGGTACAGTCAAGGTCTGTGATGCCAATCCTGACAGGTGTCTCAAGACATTTGGAGCTTATACTGCTTCTGTCGCCTTCTCGCCTGATGGCACATATCTAGCAGCAGGCACTTATACCACATATATCGACATCAGGGATGCTAAGAATTTTCAGTTCCTACAACGGCTTGAAGGACACCAGAGCGACGTTTGTTCAGTTCAATTTTCACCTGATAACAAACGTCTCGTTTCCGGTGCAACTTGGGATACGATCAAAATATGGGATACTGAGAGTTGGGAATGCATCAAAACACTTGAAGTGGAAGGGTCCTCCTGGATGACGGTGGCTAGATTCTCACCAAATGGGGAATTCTTAGCATCGTACTCGGGAAGCAATACCTTCAAGATCTGGGACGTCAAAACTTATGAGACCTTTATGACGTTCCAAATTTGGAATGCTGGCCTTTGTGCTGAATTTTCACCTGATAGCCGATATGTTGCATTTCTGAACTCAGATACAGAAGTCAACATCGGTAATGTCCAGACGGGAGAGAAAGTAATGTCAAAAACGTTCGACGTTGTCGTCACGTCACTCGCTGTTTCAATTACCGGCGAGTTTTTAGCAATAGGCCTCACGAGCGGCCTTGTTGAAATCTTGAAGGCCGACACTGGGAACTGCGTCCAGACACTTCCCGACCTTCCTGACACCGCCCGATCAACTACCTTCTCGCCTGATGGAAAACATCTAGCATCAGCGGCGTATAATGGCGTAATCAAGATATGGGATTTTATGAGCGGTCGCTGCTGTGTGACACTTGAGGGTGATATGAAAGATATTGTGTCAATCTCCTACTCCCCAGATGGCACATTGCTGGCATCTGGGGCTAATACAATCAAAGTCTGGGATTCCAAGATTGATGACTGAGTTGGGAATAAGGGCGTGACATTATCGCCAGGGTTTTCCCATACTGTTGATGCAAATGCAGAGGCCAGCTATTAAATTGTTCCAAGGTTCCTTTGTGCAAAAGCTCATCCAATCTTTTTCTTATTCCACCTTGCGTGCGTATTTGGGAAATAATGCCTCTCTACTCGATGGTCCAAGTAATATAATAAGCAATTTTAAAGGGAAGTCGGTAATAGTTTCAAAGCCGTGGCGAAAGACCGCAAGTAATATAGCTACAAATTATCATAACAGCTTTACCGCGAGAAGAAATAACGTCAATATCCTAGAAATTGTAGTTTCGGCTTATAATTCTCACTCAACATATATAATTATCAATACTCTTAAAACTTTCAATATCTTAGGACCCATTGATATCCGTGACCCGACCGTTCTGCGCGGCCTTGCTACACTACAGTCCGCAACAGTATATCCTCGTTTTGTACGGCTCTTCTAGATAATTCTTTACACTTACACACGCGGCGCAGTGATATATACCTAAAGTAACAGTTGTCCCATTCTCAAGTTTATTCCTAGTCCAACATGTCTCCTCTACAGGGATGGAGACACCACATTTGCAGCGGTCAGAGACGTGGCTGAAGATGGAATAAGTCGATTTTACGCCATTGAAATGGTCGATCTGTACTCATATAGTATGTTACTAGAGTTTGATAGGGACCGAGATAGGATATAAGCGGTTGTTACCATGGCTTCAAGTTCGATTGGGTATAATGGATTTAAAGCCCATAGAGCTGAATATTGCAAAATAAGGCGAAGATGTAAAAGTATGACAAGCAGGCTACCTCATGAACTCTCTACAATGTGCTAGAGAGAATATCCTGATTAATCTATCTAGCCCTAACAAAAAGCCCTAATACTAGGCCTAATGCGGCTCCCGCAAGCCATGGTCCCAGACGTTCCCAGTCAGCTAACTTAAGTTGGTTAACTTAAGCCAGTTGACTAGTTAACTAAGCAACTTCCCCAGCCATGGTTACTCGCTCAGTTGCCCTACGTACAATCCATGCCTTTGATTTCCTTCAGCTATCTTAGCGTTGGATCCCACTCAGCTTCATTGGCTTTGCTTCCTTATTTGAGCCTCAACATCTAGCATATCGATTATATGTGAGTCGTTTTTACAACACCGCGCTTCTTTATGACGAGAATTTTCAACTACGAGAGATCAAGTACAATTGGTGGTACTGAACTGGGCACGACGGCATGTCAACCAATACAAGTATCCGTAAGTTCTAATTCATTTTCTCCTTTGAGATCGCATACCTTGTGGTGAATGACTGCTCGTCTTAATTGTCTAACTTCTCTGGTCTAGCCGCACGAAGTCTCTATGGCTGCTGGACCTGTAGAGTCCGTAGGAAGAAATGCGACGAAAGCCGTCCGTTGTGCAATACTTGTAACTCTCTGAGACTAGAATGTCACGGCTACGGACCGAGACCAGAGTGGATGGACAACGGAGCATTGCAAAAGGAAAAAGTCTTGGAATTCAAGCAAATCGTCGGTCATACAAAATGGAAGAAAGGAAAGCAGAATTTGCAGCACATAACACGCCGCTCATCGCAAGACCGCAATATTCATATTGATCGAGTTCTAAAGAGTCGTGAAACACCGACGACTTCTGCATCCAACTCAACTAACTCACAATTGGCACAACCTTACTGCTTCATAAGTGAAGATAAATCAAGCGATGAATTGCCTGAGCCGGAACGAACAAGCTACCTTGAGCAAATATGGCATGCAACACCCCATTCCGGCATTATTTCACCTGATTCTGTCTGTCTCCGCAACCCTGGGAACTACACACCCATGTCTCTATATTCGAAAGATGTCTCACCACCATATGGACCGGGGATATCCGCGGCTGAATTGGCCGCTGCGCAAGTCAGCGATATTGATTGGGTCGATGTTGCACCTCAAGAAATATTAGAACTGGCCATTAACGGGAGAAATAACTCAAACCAGTACGACGGAATGATGTGTACTAGGCCGCAATATACCACTTCTACCATGCCGGCATTTACAGCTCCAGATTACTGTATTAATTCATCGAATGCCTCCCCCCTTGGGCAATCTACAACAATATCCACACCTCCCAAAACGACAGAGCCGGACCCTCAAAAGGAGGATTCTTTATTTATGCACTACCTGGACGATGTATTCTATACCCAGAACACCTTCTACAACCCAGCGGACAAGTATAAAAGAGCTTGGTTGTTTTCAGTCATAAAGCAAGTCAAGCCAGCATACTATGCAACCCTGGCTTTGAGTGAGCGTGACCTTCTCATCTCGTCAATGCCTCAGGATGTGGACATTGAGGCTTTGACAGAGCGGTTAAAGGCCAAAGGGAGCTACTACGATCTTGCGGTTCAGGGTTTAAACCCATATCTCGGTGATACTCAGAATTTGCAGGGTCAAGGTGACTTGGGCCGTTGCGTGGAGGGTCTTACATCGATTCTTCAAGTTCTATATTGGGAGGTACGTGGCGTGGTTTGATTTTATGAAGCTGGACCCCCATGCTAATCATCTTTGGGACATTAGTTGCTTGCTGGAGGAAGCAGGAACTGGCAGGGCCTTCTCCGCTCAGCTTCTCCTCTCATAAGTCCTCTCATAAAGATGCGATTGTCAGATCAATCGAGTATCCAATCCGAAACCCAACAAACAAAGAAAAATTCTTTGACTCCAGAACAGGACGGCGCCACATGTGTCTTGCTTGGTTCTTTTATATCCCTAGACATTCTCGCATGTGCATCTACACGTAGTACTCCTTTCCTGGAAATCGATCACCTCCAAGCTCTAACCCAACTCGGTATTACAATGGAACGTATGATGGGCTGCCAAAACTCCGTCATGGCACTAATATTCGAAATCATCGTGCTGGATAAATGGAAGTCAGAGTTGCAGGCAACCCACAAATTAAGCATTGTCGAACTGGCCAAGCGCGGTCTTCAAATCGAGCAACGTCTTCGGCAGGAGTTAACAAATCTTAGCTACACGCAAACATCATCACAGCCATCGAATCACCCTTCGATGATTCAACCGACCCCGTCTCACGTAATAGCCACCAAAGCATATGCGCTCGCTGCCATCATCTATCTGCACGTCGTTATATCCGGACCCTATCCCGACCTTCCTGAGATCGCAGGCCCCGTCTCCGACGCCATAGCTCTCTTCCGAAGCACTCAAGACAATCCAAAGTTGCTACTAAACATAATCTGGCCCCTTTGCGTCACAGGGTGTATGGCGACTGAGAGTCAGCAAAGCTTTTTCCGTGATTTGGCTGCGTCGTTTACTCAGAGGGCTATTGATGATGAACAGTTGCCAGTGACAGGGACGTTCTCTGAGGCAATGAAGATAATAAAGCAATGTTGGCACGCTAGAAAGACGATTCCATTTGACTGTGATTGGGCTTCGATTATGGATCAGAGTGCTTGCTATGTTCTGCTGAGGTAGATAATGTAGACTTTGACGATAATATCGTATAACTTCAAATTGCATTAGATTTGGATACAGCCCCTACACCAGGAAGCTTTTACTCAACTCAGGTACTATCTAGGCACTTAAAGACGATACTATAGGTACCCCCCCCCCCCCCCCAAAACAATCAGCCATAGATCTCTAATGATGACGCGCGAATTTGAACGAGCCTGACTCATATTAGAAAAGAGCCTGCATGCCCGCTAAGAGCTCTCCTATACCGAGACCAGCACATAAAAATAAGTACGTACGCATCAATGGAGTAGGGGGGAGTGGCAGGGGATGATGGATCTTGGTAAATGCGGCGGCGGCAACCTTAACCTAAAATCTACTCCTTAAACTGCGCGTCAACGCTAAACCTAAAAAACTTGGCGTTATCGATTCTGATTGGCTGGGAGGTTTGTATAGTCTAGTCTCTGCACCCCCAATAACCCCATACGCTTTTTCACGGATTGATTTTCGCGTGCCGCCGACAGTGTTGTAAGAGTGTTTTGGAGCATTGTTTGATAGCTGACAAATGCTTTATAATAGTCAAATATCTTCTTACCGCGCTGCTGTAGAGGTTCCACCGGGATTGACGGTCGAATGGAGTCTTCTGACGCTTGTTTAACGCGCACTTTCCATGTAGATCTGTATGCTCGTCCGATTGTGTCCATACGATATGTATTGTCCACTTGCTGTATACTGAATATAGCTAGAAGGCATCGGACTAATACGGGGCAGGGACAATTTGTTCCTCCGTAGCTCGGGGAGTCTTCTGTTCTCCTGAATGTAAGCATCACTAATACATACCTACCTAGATAGGTATATATTCTTCTCGGTATGAGACATTAGTACTTAACTTCTGCCATCGAACTCTTCAATCCGACACTGAGTTGTTTGCATGATCAGCTTTGAATGTCAAGACCCAGACAGCAATCATGGATACCAGCACTTCTGACACCAGTAGCTCCAAGAAAGACTACACCTCTCATTCTCCCCTCAAGGGCGACGAACACCATGACATCCACGATGCCCTGAAAGTGACCGAATCCGACCCCGAAAAAAAAGCCATCGAAACCAATCCCGACCCAGAGCCCGCTCCTCGCGAAATCTCAGGCTTCAAATGGGCCCTCGTCGTCGCAGCCATTTACAGCTCCCAATTCCTTTTCGCCCTCGACAACACAATCGTCGCAAACGTGCAGCCGGTCATCGTGGAACATTTCAATTCCGTCGCAAAACTCACATGGATCAGCGTCTCCTTCCTGATTGGTTCTGCTGGCACAAATCTGATCTGGGGTAAAGTCTATGCTCAATTCAACGCCAAATGGACATATATTGTCTGTGTCATTATCTTTGAGGTTGGGTCGGCTGTCTGTGGAGCTGCGCCGTCGATGGATGCCTTTATTATTGCTCGCGCTATATGTGGTGTTTCGGGCGCTGGCATGTATATCGGGCTCATGACTTTGCTGGCTGTCACAACCACCATTCAGGAGCGCCCCATGTACGTGAGCGGTGCCGGGTTTACCTGGGGCCTTGGGACGGTCCTTGGTCCTATTATTGGCGGAGCGTTCACCGATTCTTCTGCTGGATGGCGTTGGTCGTTCTATATCAATCTCTGCATTGGTGCCGTGTGTGCGCCCGTGTATCTCTTCATGCTCCCATCAAACAAGGATCCACGTCCCGGAGTAAGCTTCCTTGACCGTGCTCGTGAGTTGGACTACGTAGGCGGTACCCTGCTCACAGGCGCATTCGTTTCCGGTGTCATGGCAGTATCCTTTGGAGGAGTAATGTTTCCCTGGAATTCCGGAAGAATCATCGGGCTTTTTGTCTGCTCTGGCGTTCTCTTCATCCTCCTCGGCATACAACAGACATACACAATTTTCACCACTGTTGCGCGACGTATCTTCCCCGTCGAATTCTTCAAGATGCCCACTATCCTGACCCTTTTTGCTGCAACAGCCGCCGGCGGAACTACCATCTTTGTTCCGGTATATATGGCGCCTCTCTTCTTCCAGTTTACGCGAGGCGACTCTGCTCTTCAATCAGGTGTTCGGTTACTGCCGTTCATCTTCATTATGATTGTAGCGGTTATTGCCAATGGGGCCATCCTCTCAAAGCACGGAATGTACATGCCTTGGTATCTTGCCGGAGGGATCCTGGTCGTCATTGGCGCCGCACTGATGTATACTGTCGACCTCTCAACGTCCGTCTCTCATATCTACGGATACACCGTCTTGATCGGTTTCGGTGTAGGCATGTTTTCTCAAACATCCTTCTCAGTCGCCCAAGCCCTTGTGGAGCCTCACATGATCCCTGCTGCTGTTGGATTCATCTCATGCGCTCAAATCACTGGCATCACGTTGTCACTGGCTATCGCTAATGCCGTATTCTTGAACAAGAGTGAAGAGGGTATCAAGGCCATTCTGCCAAACATTCCAGCTGCAGAGATTGAGCAGACAATTGCCGGAGCACGGTCTACTCTTTTGCAGAGTCTGTCTCCAGCCGTCAAGGAGCAGGTGTTGGGGGTCATTGTCGATGCTCAGAATAACGCATATATTCTGGTAATGACTGCAGGTGCCTTGGTAACTCTGCTGAGTCTTACTATGAAGCGCGAGAAGTTGTTTATGGAAGCTTCCGCTGGAGGCGCTTGATGCACTCGAACGAGATGTGGTGCTCTGAAGAGACGGGAGTGCATAGATCAGACTGATGGTAACAAGCTTGCAACAAGTAATTAGCCGCGATTGAATTGATAGACTGAGATTGATGAGCAATGTTGAAAAGGAGAAAAGAGGATAGATCTACAAAGAAAGAAATCTTGAATTGTGATTGGCTCAAACTCAAGTTGATCTATCTAACCTGATATAGTAAAGCGCATATATGTCTGGACCAAAATTAATGAGACAACATTGACAATTTGACATGTGTCCGTATGAAGTTGTGTATTTCGTATGTTGACAACTTGACTGTTCATCATGCGGCATACAGCATTTCAGTTCTTGGTCGTGACCATTCTTTTTGTATTCGTCGCGGCCTGGACGAAAGAAGGTACGCTTCCTACGACGTGTCTAGATTCTGCGGACCTTAAACTGACTAGAAGCTTTTCTTAGACCACGAGATCTTTCAGATTCGAGATGAGATTTTAGCCAAAGAAGGCCCCAACGTCACATTCTACGGTACGAATTACTAAAAGGCAAATCATCCGATATGTACTGACACTGGACAACTGTGTAGACTTCCTCGGAGTCGCACCCAACGCAAACCAAGATGACATCAACAAAGCCTACCGCAAAAAATCCAAACAACTCCACCCCGACAAAGTAAAACGCTCCTTCATCGCCAACAGCTCACGAGGCGACGGCAAACAAAAGGGCAAAAAGCCAGGTGTCCACGTCTCCAAGGGCCCATCGGAACGCCAAATCGCAAACGCCGTCAAAGAGGCCACCGAGCGCTCCGCACGACTCAACACCGTTGCGAATATCCTTCGAGGGCCCTCGCGCGAGAGATATGATCATTTCATGAAGTATGGTTTTCCGACGTGGAAGGGTACGGGATACTATTACTCTCGATTCCGACCGGGTCTTGGGAGTGTGCTGTTAGGTCTTTTTGTTGCGTTTGGCGGCTTTGGGCACTATATTGCTCTTGTGCTTTCTTATAGACGACAGAGGGAATTTATGGAGAGGTATATTCGCCATGCAAGGAAGGCTGCTTGGGGAGATGAACGGGCCTTGGGCGGTATTCCCGGACTCGATGCTATTGCAACTGCGACTCCGGCTACCGCACCTCAAGCAGAGGTCGAAGAATCACCAGCAGCTATGGCATTGAACCGCCGACAGAAACGTATGATGGAGCGCGAGAACCGCAAGGAGAGCAAAAAGGGAAACAAGAGTTCTGGACCGAGTGACTCGGCACCGGGGTCTGGCACAGCTACCCCCATCAGTGAGAATGTGGCGGGTGCATCTGGCACTAAGAAGCGTGTTTACGCGGAGAATGGAAAGATTCTGGTCGTAGATTCGATTGGAAATGTGTTCTTGGAAGAAGAAACAGAGGAGGGCGAGAAGCAGGAGTTCCTGTTGGATGTTGATGAAATCCCAAGACCTGCAATTCGGGACACGTTTGTATTCCGTCTGCCACGTTGGGTGTATCGCAGGGCACTCGGTAAAAAGGACTCGGAGGAGCTTGGTGAAGCTGTTGAAGGATCGGACGATGTGGACGACAACGAGCAGGACACTATCGCCGACACTGAGGTGACCAAGTCAACATCCACCAGAAGTTCCGCTGCTACTGCTGCCACAAGGAAGCGTGGCAAGCGAGGGCAGAAAAAGTGATCGTTCAAACTATTCCGGCGCTATTAAACTATCGTGTATAATAACATATTGATGGTCATTGCTTCATAAAAAAAAAAGACTTTACTTTGACCTCCTAATTTCTGATCAAATTATAGACCTTGCCAGACTCAAATGCCGCTAATATCAATGATTGATTGGTCAAGTCTTTGCATTATTGCCTCCTGTCTATTAGTATTGTACAGATGAAAAGAACATGAAGGAAAGAGTGGTGCTAATCTTCCAGCATTTAATCAAACGAATGGTTCTACATCAACAAGCGCCAAGCACCGATAATGAGGGCAGCGGTACCAGTGCAGACACCACTATCACAAGTCAGTAATTGAAGGGACAAAAGTAGGATAATCGATAGACATACACTAGCCATTGCAAAGTCGACTGCTTCACAGCTTGCACTCGTTCCCTCAATCCGGCAACTTCCTGCTCGATTCTCGTCTCAGTCTCCTTAATTCGCATCTCCTGACTATTAGCCTCTTCACGAATACGGCCCTTTTCAAGATTCAAATCTAATCGCACGGAGGCTTGTGTACGGCTGATTTCGTCTCGTAATCGGGAGTTCATCTTGGCCAGATCTGCTGCTATTCGTTCATGAGAGGAGCGAGTTAATTGTGCTTCTGTCGAATCGGAGTTCAATAATTCGGACCGCAGTTTTGCGAAATCAACTTTCTGGGTATATGTTGCGCGCTCGGAGTCTTGCGCAGGCATGTTAGCTCTGTTTAGAAGATCCGTGTATATTTCAGCAAATCATACCTTCTTTTAAAACCATCGTCCTTGTCAAGTTCTGGATTGATTCTTGAATAACATCATTAAGCACCTTCATCATGGCAACCGCTTGTTCTTCGCTGAACCCTTCCATCTTGAGTCTTTGCACGAATTTCAGCGTATCGAAATGGTGGTCACGGCTCATAATGGCCGACGCATGGAATGCGCGCCGCGCAGGTTTGAACGCAGCAACATAAACACCATTATGTCGGATAGGTGTGCTGTCGGTATTCGTAGAAGTTGTTCTAGGTGATGACGTTGTTAAGGATGGGAAGCGAGATGACGATGAGACCGAAGATCTGCGCACGGGAGCCGACGGCGTATGATATTTTCGACTGTTTAACTGATATTCTTCTGCTCTATTGCCTTGCGAACGGATGGTTGAAATGGGCGCGCCTTGGACGGCTGTGATGGTGATGCGGGGTGTGCCATTCCAGGTCAACCGGGGAAGGAGATATCGAGGTGTGACGGTGATTTGCTTTGAGGGCGCCATTTTGGCAAGTAGCGTATTGAGACAGAGTAAAATGTGATGGCAAGTATTCTAACGAAGGCGATATAACGCTGCAAAAGTAGGGATAACAAGAAAACGCATGTGTCAAACTTGTATGAGATCTGGGAGGATTTATTGGATGCGCTCGCCGCGGAAAAAAATGTCAGCGCCGAATGCCGGGCCGGAGTGTTTGTTTTGTTTGTCTTGTTCTCCGTGCCAAGACCAGACCTTCCTTCCGCAAGCTAACATTTTTTGCTTCACCACGTCCAACCATATGAGATTGATCAACTCTACCACAACCGCTGCGATTCATCATGGCCTCAAGGGGCGCTGGTCTGCCCTATAGGCAGCTTATACAGAGCTGTAAGTTTTCACCATGCTTTTTATGGCTGATGCAGGAATTGACGGCTAGCAGCACGCTCGACATTAGTATCCCGACGAACAGTTAGCTACACTCGCCCATTACGCGCCGAAGTCGAGCAAAACAAGAATGAAAAGGACAGCAAGCCTACTAAAAAGCCCTCATTATTGGAGTCAATGAAAGGTTTTATCTTCAGCAGACCATCACAGCCAGGAGACAAGCCGGCACGGAAACCCCAACCTCCACCACAACTTCAGCGATCAGGTTCCTTGGGTCAAGAATCTATTTTCGCTGATGAAGCTACTGGCGAAATTGAAGAAACAGAGACAACTGATCGAAAGGTACCCACGAACTTGCAAGAACGGTCGTGGGAGAATATGCAAAGGGCAATTGACCCCAAACCCGAAGCACGCAAACGATGGGAGCGAAAAATGATCATTCGAGAGATTCGGAAACGGGGCCGATTGACTAAACAGGAGATTATTGCGGCGACAGAGCGTGAATCGCTTGTCAAGTCTCATTGGTTTAAGACATCAGTCAAGAAGTTGACTCCGCTCGCACGACAGATTGCAGGCAAGAATATCGACGAAGCCATTCTGCAAATGCGATTCAGCAAGAAGAAAGCCGCCAAGGATGTTTTGGAACATTTGAAGCTCGCCAAGAACACAGCTATCGTCCGTTACGGTATGGGACTTGGGAAAGCAAGCGATTCGGCCAATAAGATTGAACCGATCACTGTCATTTTGAAAGACGGCGAGAAACACACCATTACCGACCCAACATCGATTTATATTTCAGAGGCATGGGTGAACAGAGGTCCCTTTGATAAAGGATACGACCACCGAGCCAGGGGAAAGATCAACATTTTGCGCCTGCCGTATACCGGTTTGTCGGTGATGCTCAAGGAAGAAAAGACGAGAATTCGCGAATGGAAGGACCGAGAGACGAGAGCGCTGCGTCAGCGTAAATCTCAGCTGTGGACACAATTGCCGGATCGACCTGTGTCGCAACAGAACCAGTACTACAGCTGGTAATCATTTGTCTCTGTCTTATATTGTGTATTCCGCTTGAGCATGTCGCCGTTTACGGGTTTCTTTCTCCTTTGTCTTTATATCTACCAATCTTGGCCGACTGTACTATAGAAATCAATCATATTATGACATTTACCGGACGGTGCGATCATAGATACGTTGTACTGCCTCGATGTTAGTCACAACCGTCCAAAGTTCGGAGTGCGCCACTCCCTTCAAAGCGACCTAAGTATCCTTTGTCACGGCAACAGATGCCTCACTGTCAACACAGCGGACTTTGCCAGGGGACCTCGTTTTACTTAGGGTATACTCCTCCCGATGTCAGCGTCCTTCTTGAGTATCATACTTATATATGAGTGCTAACTCTCACCTCCTCTGTTCTCTCCTCTTCTCTCAGTCACCACCTCTTGGTTGAAACATATGCAATTTTCGGCTGCCTTTGTGGACAACAAACGGACCCTTGTCTGTGATTGTATCAAACTTGATATCTGAGCGATGCGCTGCCCAAAGCGAGAAGGTATGGCTGTAGATTTGACCAAGTCTTCACCCCAACAAACGGATGTTGCCCATTCGACAAACGGATTTCCAGAAGCCATGAGTCCATCCCAGCCTCCTCTTGTGCCTGATGACGACGTTGACCCTACAAACGAGTCACATACCTGTAAGGATTCTTCTGTTTTCCCATCTTCGTCTTTTCCTTTCTCTTCCTCCTCGTCACCACACCCATCCCTCACCACAAACCATCCATCAGTTCTCCTCCAAGGCGTCCATGGCTCCCATCCCCACCATCACCACGACGCAACCCACCTCTTCCAGAATCTATCCTTGCTAGATAGCACGAATCCAGACACTTTCAAACGCAACCCTCGACGCAAACTCCCTCTCTCCCGTTTGCCTACTTCTTCTTCACGACTAGGCGGAAAGAACGAACAGAAAGTCAAGAAATCAATCATCAAGAAGAAGAAGCGTACACCACTCAGGTTCAGATATCATCGTCATCCAGGTGCGATAGCTGCTATTACGAGCGCCATGGAAGCTCTAGATACCCAGGGTGATGACTCAAAGATTACTGCACCAGTCAACGGTCTTGATCACAGTCTTGTCACTAGACTTAAATACAACAGCCCGGACACTGCTTCAACCACGACAACAGAAGAGCATGCAACCAACTCTTCTCCTGTCCCGCATCAACGTGCTGAGAATCGAGATGTCATGCGAATCGATTCTGTTCTGAACGACAACTCAGCGCAGACTATGTCGAGCCCTCCACCTTCTTCTTCTTCTTCTTCTTCTGGTTCGTTGGCAGTAGCATCGATCGATAACGCATCTCCATCATCCCCGCAAGCTCCATCCGTGGACATGTCTGATCGTGACATCGAGAATACCAACACCGACAACCTCGACCACATGGCCGACAACGACACCAACCACGACCCCAATAACGATCTGCGCTCTCAATTCGAAAAATCCGGTCTGCGAGAGAAATACCTCGAAATGCTCACAAATCCCGAACGCCAGCGGTATGAGGATGCCTTGGTGGAGATTGTGGGTGATTTGGAATTACCCTTTTTCGGGGATCGGTTTGGTTCTGGACATGGATCATTATAGGTAGTGTTAAGGGGGGTGATGATACTTTTCTGCTGATTTCATGTTCTCAATGCTTGACTATTCAGATGATACCAACGCTAGTGCAAATGATACCTAACGGTAATGAATATCTCATTGACTCTATCTACCTTCGTAAAAAAAAAACCTACAGCTCAACAACTTCCCTAACCTGCAACGGCCCCTTCCCCCCCGCCGCCAACGGATCACTCTTACACTCCGGCACGCCCGTAGGAGGCTCAATAACCCTCTCCGGCTCCTTTCCTGGGACTCTCTCCGCCCTTACAAGAACAGGAATAACGCCACCAGTCTGTAGTTTGAACCTTCTATGGCCCACGACATCCAGAATAGATGTAATCGCGCCCGAATGCGCGGTTACGGAGATGAATGTATTCTTTTCGCTGTTCGCATTAAAGACATCGTCCAGGAATGACTTGAGACGTGCGTTGAGCGCGGATTCCGATTCGCGCTGGGAGGGGTGCCAGAGTTCGTCGTTCTGGGCGAAACCTCCTTCAATTATGTAGTCGGGGTATTCTTCTTGAATGGCGGTTTTGCTGGACCTGCGGTCACAGGTGTGTATTCCAATGGTTTCTCGAACCAACTGTATCCAGTCAGTCAACTCAATTTCTAGCGCCTGCTTGGCACCAACCACTGGATACCCACCTCCTTGACCGTCGGCCTAAACGGCTTCACAACCTCCTTCTCCAACCCCCTAAACGTGATCGCGGCGGTCTCAAGACATCGATTCAGGGGACTAGCATAAAAAATCTCCGGAAAGGGGATTGCAGACTCAATTTGTTTCTTCCATGCATCATGCGCGGTCTGCGCTTGCGCTTTTCCGACTTGTGTCAATCGTGCGTCGGACCACGTTGATGTCTCGTTGCCATCTTGGAGGGACCAGTAGCACTTTTCCTTTCTGTTAGCAAAAAAGAAAAGCAAATAAAAAGGTTGGGTTTGTTGTGCCGGAGGGGGGAGAGGAGACGTACATCCCAAGCATCGGTGCCGTACCAGCTCTCCGCGACGTTGTGGAAGCCCTCGCCATGACGGCCGAGGTAGAGCACTTTATACACCACGTTTGGTTCTGCCTGTTCGTTTAACGTGCGAACTTGTCTTTCGAAGCGGGACCATTGTGTCGTTTGTTCGATTTCAGCTTCATCTTCATGTCCTTCGTGACGTGCACTAAGGGCCGCCTCATAATCATATGTCCGACTAATGAGGCCGAAATTAGTCGCAACCTATCAACAATTAATCTTCCATAACCACCAGGATAGTTATCCGACGTAGAGAGGAAACATACATAGTCGAATCTACTTGAATCCGTATCCTCCTCGTCCTGCAAAAAATACCCCTTCACTGTGGAGTATGTCAAATACGATTCTGCGTTGCGGTTCGCCGTGGCTAGTGATTCGCTCATGGCCATGAATCCTGCCAGAATGATTGTGAGGAAGAGTAGGAGTGGTCTATATAAATCAGTATGTATTATCAACAACATAAATAGTAGAATGAAGTATGTATAGAAGAAACTGAAAATGTCCGAGCGAACATAGAAACAAATAGCGGGGAACGCTAGGTAATCGGATTTACACCGGGCTGGAATTGGATGCTTTGGAGGATGGACGTCCGTACATGATTACCACGACGCGACAGAATTGACTCGAATTCTGTCTGCGAGTGAGTAGCGGATTGTGTGATGCATTTTGTCGGTGTTGTTTTGAGGTGTTTGGTCTTGTTGTTTCTGGATCTTCGTCTGTGTACATTTTTGGCATTGAGTTCAATGTTGGTGCTTGTTGTTTGAACAGAGTTGGAGGGCGGGTACGTTGAATCTAGCAAGGGATGCTTACATACCACGTGCACATTATGTAGAGAGCTTTTTCAACAATCCATTGTACTATTACATATTACATATCTACAACCATCCCATCAACATATTTGTTCACAATCAAGCAGAAAAAACATCCTTCCACGCCTCAACCAACCCCTCCAACACCACCTCCACACCCCCAGCAACTTTATCATCCACACCATCCTTCGTAGCAGCAGCAATAGTATCATTCTGCCACTGCAACTCCCACTGCAACAACTCCGCTATAAACGCCGTTTGATTATACTGCGCCGGCTTCGTGTCGACCAAATACTCTATGAACTTCTCCCATCGCGGGATGTAGTATGACGATACCAGTCCGGCCCAGGATTTGGATGCGTAGTCACTTATCTGGCCCGCGGGGCCCCAGAGGGTGATTTGGTTGATGGCGTCATATTCTAGGAAGTCTTCTAGGCTCCGTTGGCCCGCGGAGGTGCGTGCGGAGTTGATCCAGGTGGAGAGTTTGAAATTCTCGTTTGTGCTGAGGATGGTGTCGACGGCCTCCAAAATACCGGTTAGTTCTACGCCGATGGTTTGGATTTCAGTTGTTGAGGAGTTGGTGGTGTTCCACGCAGCGACCAAATCCTGATAGACAGGAATAAAGGCGTTCGCCAGTACCTGACGAGACATGTCGACGAGATCAAGCTCATAGGCCGGATTGAGCCAGAGGGATGGCTCCTTAAACGCAGAATTGTAGAACAGCCCCCAGGCTTTGACCATGTCGGCCGGATTGTAGTTGAGGGTCGTTGGGTGGTGGCCTGTCCTGTTGACCAAACCGGATGTACTAGGGATCAGCTCGAAGATTGCCTTAGGGACGGCGTTAGATATGAGATTGGTGTTGTTGTAGACTGTTGTCCTTAAAATGTCCCACGCGTTGTAGATGTCGGTAGGGATGGATTTGCTGCCGGCGTATCGCGCGGTAACCCAGTCGTGGAAGTATGTGGCTGTATCGATCGGTGTCGCGCTCCAGGCCTGATCGAGTAATAGGTCGTAGACAACCTCGTTACCTTCCTGGCCTTCCATGGACAGACCAAATCCGACAAGAGAGCTTGTTGCATTGTTGAGTGCAGCAATCGGGTTGACGGTGATATTCATGACCTGCCCGTAGAATCCCATGTTACCGCCATAGTCATGGATCTGGCACCATATCCAGGGTTTCCCAAAGTACGAATTTGTGCGCTGCCACTGCGGCAACGACTCAGATGCGAGATCTAGAATCAACAGATCCGAGTCAACCGTCACACCACCAAGGTACGCCTCGACGCGATCGTTAGTCCAGAAGGCGGAATTACTTGAAAACAGCCATCCCTGCATGACCCACGTAGCGTTTGGAGCGGCGGCTTTGAGTGCTTGCCAAGTTCCTGAACTGACATTCCTCAAATAACTCAAGTCACCAGACGAAGGGTTATTCTCATTGAATTGATCCAGGGTGTAGAAAGTAGTGACATCCCCGTACGCAGCAGTCTGCTTGGAAATAAAACTCTTCTGAATCTCAGTGAAATGAGGATCCGTAGGCTCCATAAACGTATCGTTCGTATACAAAGTTGGAAACGCCTCCCACGCAGATCCATTAATAACATCCGCATCGGGGAGCACCCTTGTAATCGCTCTCGGCACGAAACCCGGAAACGCAGGCAGAATGGGTGTCATACCCAACTCAACCATCCGCTGAACAATCTTCTTCTGCAATTCGAATTGACTATCAACCCATGCATAGGGCAACGAACCACCCCACGACCCTTGAATATTACCGAAATGGTTCCATGCAAGGAAAGCAGGTCCACTGAGGAAATCGCTAATTTCGGCGTCGGTCAGACCAAGTTCTTGAAAGACTTCGATGAAGATCTTTTCGACACCGATCCAGGCTAGGGGTAGGTTTACGCCACGAAGTGCCATCCAGTCGAGTTGGAGTTCCCAGTCTTCCCAGGACCAGAATGCGGCGGTGTACGATGTTGTTACTACATTCGTCAGTTTTGAGATAACAAAGGGTGAATAAATAGAGGGAATACCAGTGTTGAAATGATACCGATACGGCACAACGCTAGATCCCGTCAAGGTCTCGTCGAGCTTTGGAAGTTGTCCAGCAGGAATTTGGTCAAGACGACTGCCGATAAACCAGTAAATGTCGACATGAGCGACATCAGCCAGATAGCGATGCACTCTGCTATCATCAGCATCTCTCGCATAGCAATTGCCATAGTAAAAAGAGAGACATACCCCGTAGCCAGCGCACTCAATGAACTACCCTCGACTTTAATCTTCCCATTCTCCCCATTCGATACGGCATACACATCATTCTCCCCGAGGGAGGTTGCATTCACAATACTAAACTCAAATTTCTCCGCATGTTGCGGCAATCGGCGCTGCAGAAGCGACTCGATACCTGTCGTCGACGGCTCCGAGTCAACACAGCCAGCAGCGGGGGCAGCTACAGCCGTGCTGGCAATGGCCAGCAGGCCGGAAATGAGAGTGAGGATCTGCATGGTGTGCAGATGAGGCCTCACTATTTACTCCCGATTTGCGTGCGTCACAGAAGGAAAAGAAGAGAAATTAACGAAGAGGGGAGAGAGAAGCATTTATCCCCCTCGCAGCTAATGGAGCTACTAATCCCAACGTGGGATAACCATCATAAGCGCAGAGACTGCCAGAGAGTTATGGCACCACAGCTCAATGAAACGTGCCAACGTGGGATCGGGTTAATCTACGTAGTAGCAGACTAGACTCCATAGAAAGCGGGTCGTTATAGATTAGTTATCGTCATAGCGTTGAATCCTTTTTGAGCACTGATGAAGCAGGTCGTGCATGTTTTGACTTGAAAAGTCCGGGTAATATGCGCGTTTTGATCGCTACAGTAATTTGGTTGAGGAGGTGATAGGATCATTCTGTAATTAAAAATGATATAAACAGGGATGGTGATGGAATCACAGGACAAGGGAGCAGGGAGAAGAAATTAAGCATTTCAGCCCCCTGGCTACCGGCCCACGTGTTGATAAGCAGAAGCTTCTATGGGATGTTTTTTTCGACCAATCAGAGGAGGAAAGTGGGGAAGCTGTCTAGGAGCAGAGCAGACACACTACTATTGTACGTACTTGCTGTTCTACAGCTTGATCTCGTGGTCTGGTTAGATATTATTAAGTGGATGAGAAGTATTGGTAGAACGCATTTGTCATTTGCTATTGCTTTATGTATATTGACTAACATTCCAACGGCGAGTTGCCATTCACGCATCAGATTTTGATACTCTTCCCAGTGTTACCTCTTCAAGTTCCTTGGAGAAACAGACTTGTCATAGGTGCCAGGCTTGCAGTAAAATCAGGCCAACCTGATCAAACATGCAAAGCCATGGGGCCACCTAAAGACAGAGAAGTAGATAACACCGAGGCGCAGGTACTCGTCACAGAACTGCGTTGACGGAATTGTTCAGTAAAGTTAAACAATGTCGACTGAAAGAGCATCGCAACTTGTTGCATGCCTTGTAAAGCCATGGCACAAAGTTCGGACATCCAGTAGACCGCGGAGAAGAAGACTGTAGAAATTCTGGAGAATTGCTGAACAGCCAGATCGGCAGTCTGTTGGACATCTTTGAACATTGCGCTGGCAAAGTTTGATGCTTGGAGTTCGCCGAACATTGTTAGCAGTCCTGAAGCGAGAACTGCGGAGACTGCCACCAGTGATGGTGCTAGCGTCTCGGGCCGTGTCGATAGTACCGAGGCAATAGGTGAACGTGCAACCACTTGAAGGCGCGAAGGTACGTTTGCTACCACAGATGACAGTGGTGGTAGACTTGAAGCTGGTACTGTCTGTCGGGCCACGTTTGATGCTGGCACAACAATCTCCAATGGTAGTCCTTGCTGGACGGGTCGTCCCAGTGATGCTGCCGGTGGAACCAGCGAGCTGGTCGTCGGTAGCACCTGCGGGACCGGGGTGGATGGCTGTTGTTGTGCATTTGGCAGTGCCATCGTGGTCGATTGTGGCGAGCCTAGCCGTACAGACGAAATGTTCTGGGCCAGGGTAGATGTGTCTCCCCGTGGTCGTGGCGACGTTGCTAGGTGCACCAACGAGCTGGCCATTGGAAGCACCTGCTGGGTCGGGGTGGACACTTGTCCTTGTGCGTTTGCTAGTCCGGTTAGGTCTCTTGTCTGTACGCCTGACCGTCGAGATGAAATATTCCACATAAGGCCAGATGTGCCTTCTGTTAGTGCTGCCAGTTCTCCTGTTGTGACTAGTCCGCCAGTATTGCGTGAACCGCCATCGCTGATGCCATCGCGTAGTCCAAGCAAGTGGTTGAAGGACTCGTCCTGCTGTGGCAAATATCCAACATTGGTCTGTAGGTTGGTGGATACGTCCGACGTGTTGATGTTGCGGTGACGAACAGGCGACAAGCCATGTGACTCCGTTTGATAGTATTGTTGTGGTGGATCTGCCATTGATGTATGCGATGCCAAGTTGGCCCACCGCTCCATATCGTTCAAGTCATCCAAGCTTGCCAAGGCAGAGTCAATCTCCTCGTTGAACGATTGGCTATCAACTTGAGAAAAGACTGATGGCGAGAAGGATGAACGAGAAATAGTGGATGGAGTCTCGGAGGGTGAGGTGGTCACTAGTCCTGGGGTAGGCATAGCAACCTTGGACAATGCTGCCTTGCGTTTTCTCTTGGCATCCATTGTAACCTTTGCTGATTGTTTCTCGTGGCAGTTGCACTATTCATGTTAGCTTTGAGACAAGAAAGTAAGGACGGCAGACTAACCTTTTTGTGTTGCTTCTTGTGCTTTAGGCAAGCGCCATTTCGGCGAGCATTAATGTAGTCTTCTATCTGCGCTTGAGTGCGCTTCTTCTGTTTCTTCGGTAGATTCGTAGCCGTGTTGAGATTGATGTCGAACACAAGCTCACGGCCACCGGCCTGAGGCACGGAGGGTTCGCTGTTTGACGTTGAGGATACCGGCGTGCTGGCAACCGGGCTCTGCTGTGATGACTGGGAGTACGAGTTTGAAGGCGAGTCGGAGAAGGAGAATTCCGAATCTGTGGGAAATAATTGAGAATCAGAATGTGCGTTCGCGAACCGCTGCAGATGCAGGTCGATGGCGGCATCTCTTCTTTTTTGTTTCATAGAACGTGAGCGTTGGTCTGTAGAAGCCCATGAATCTACCAGGAATCGGAAATCTTCCGCTGGAGGTGCAAACGATTCGTAGTTGGTTGTGAGGGGACTTTCATTGACTGAAGACGCAGGGTACTCAAAAGTGTCAAAAGCATTGAGACTTGCATCGTATTGAGAGAAGTCCATGTCTGGAATGAGCTGCATGTCCGAGAAGCTCAGGTCGGCAGAGACATCCTCGGTAGGGAACTGGAAGTCCATGTTGCTTGACTCCATGTTGTTGTCTTCAGGGAAGTTGATGAACGAACCAAAGTCGAAGCCTTGGTCATAAACGTGATAATTATCCATGATGATGATTTATTTTCTTTTCCTCTTCTGGTCTGAAAACTTTCAATGATTGAGAATTGGCGACAGTGAGTGCAATTGACTGATTATCAAATCAATTTCGCTTCACTGTTTCAAGAGCAAAGCTCGTGATGGCCAGAGTGATGAATAAGGAAGATGAAGAGAACGAGAAAGTTCAGACGTCTCCGAAGATTAAAAGAGATGAAGAGCCTGAGGAAGAAAGGGAAATGCGAGGACTCCTGATATCGAACGGCCTCGTTATGGTTGCACCGCGCAATGTCGGTGGGTGAGTCAGCCTCAGGCTACGACCAGATTAGCCAATGAGAGCTGCAGGAAGGCACAGCCCTGGAGTGGCGCCTTCCCTTTTTGGGACCCCGCACCTTCCTAAGCCGCAGTCAAATATATTACGCTAACCTGTTACGGACGCCGACTCTCTGTCATTTGAGCCAATCAGGGAGCAATGGGAACCCTTCTAACAAGCCCTAAGCCCTAAGCCCTAGGTCTATGTTCTTTTGGAAATTTGACGGTCTAGATCCGGCTACTACATGTACTTGTACTACTGTACTCCGTATAGTACGTACATAGTACGCAAACTTCGGCCCCTAAGTCGAGACACCAGCCAGTAGAGAACTCACATTACGTACTCCAGTTACGCAAATTTCGAAAAACGTTTACTGTGCTTCCGAATGACTTCGAGTTTATTCTCCAAAATACACGTTAACTAGGGGTTATATCTTGGGGCAGTTGCGTGGTAGTAAACTTCAGAAAATATGTTCCATTGTAACTCCTCATTGGCTGGAGTCCAGCGGCTGTCTCTGCCATAAGAGCCAATTGCACCGCATTCATCACACGGCGCTTTGCGAAACAACGCAGTACGAGTCTCAATCAACGTCTTCGTAATCATGAAACACTACACGTCTCTTCCGCGTCTCTTCAAATCTCATCTTCAAACCTCCCTGGAAGAGTAATTGGGTGCAATGAATTATCGGCATCAAGACGATCGAGCAGTTCGCGATTTGGAACACTTTGCGGTAGAGAGTGGGCATCATTCTAATCACACAGCAGCCAATCACAGCGCGTACCTGCAATAAGATCGGCCACTAGCGCGGTCTGGCGGACAGACCGGGATGACGTAACCATCATGTCGTCGTGAAAGGAAGAGCCCAAGGGAAAAAAATGTACGGATCACCTCCCTTGCTCCTGGCATTCTTCTGCTCATATATCCATCCTGTGCTGCCCTACACAACTTGAATTTCCTCTTGACAAGAAGTACATACACATCGCGTCTTTGGCTTATCATCTTCCCATTCATCCTCTCACATCGCCCAACACATCACACCACCCACACCTCCCACCACAATGCCGCGCATCATCGGACTCGGCCTCCGGGCTCTCGAATTCACCTTCACCGTCATCCTGCTCGGACTGATCGGTTCCCTCGAAAGTCAAAGTGGCAGTAACCCAGAGAGTGTGCACTTCTCCATGTTCACGGCCGCCTTTTCGGCGCTGTTCTTGCTATACTTGATCCCGGCTACGTTCACCGAGTCGTTTACCGGTCATCCTATCCTGCCGATTATTGTGGATGCGTTGAACGTTGTCTTTACGTTCTGTGCGGCTGTTACGTTGGCTGCGAGGACTAAGGCTAAGAGCTGCTCTAACACTGTACGTCTGTCTGTTGTCATATCCTCAGGGTGTGGAACTAATTATATCACAGGCCTTCCTCGATACCAATGAGATCGCCTTGGGATCCGAGAAACGTTGCCGCGAGGCTCAGGCAGCCTGCGCTTTCTTCTGGTTCCTCTGGGCTTGCTACGTGGGAAGCTTGATCAGCTCGGTTGTCGGTGGACGATCAAGCGCCAATCTCCGCGCTCGCCCATCTACCCGCCGACCCATGTCGCAGGTCTAATGATCACCTCTCAATGCAATCACTATCAATGTGATATTTAGATCGATTAGCGTCAAAACAACTACCAACTCACACCAGGTGTGAGTCCATAGCACACCGGACGATACAGCAGGATTGGCGCTCGGAGTATGAACGGAGACGATAATTGGTTAATGATATATATACTAATATCCAACGAATGATGTATGATTATTCCGCAGTTTACTCTTTTCATGACGTTATGTACTATTCTTGATGTTAATACGCTATGCTTATTTAATATATGTCCGTTTCAATGTTCCAAGTGGTGAACGCTTATTATCCCATTTCTCCTGCACTTGAGTTTATCACCAACTAGTCACCCCCCTCTCCCTATCAAATCCCCCCCTCAACTGAGTCTCCGGATGCACAACTTTACCCTGCAGAATCGTATATTTCACGATCCCCTCGCAATGCTCAGGCCGTATACGCGCCAACCAAATCAATTGCCCTTCTTCCCTGCGATACACCAACACATTTGCCGAGAATTTGTGCCCGCCTACATGCGAGACATAATATATCCCCGCACCTCCGGGACGCTCGTCGTTGGCGTCGCGGTACAGTCCTGCGGATCGCAGGTGCCGCTCTAGTTCCTTTTTGATTAGAGGCGCTGAGATGCCGCAGCGGGCGTCGCGGCGTTTGTGGGAGCATAGGAGCACGACGTAGTCGTGTGGACAGGCGCGTGGTTTTAATGAAGTTTCTGATGCGCTGGATGTATTGTTGTCGTTGTCGATGAAGCGGGAGACTAGTTCTGGGACCGAGGGGATTGTGACGTTGTCTATGAATTGGAATGAAGGTAATAACAACACTGTTGTCGCATTTTCCTCTTCGTTGGTGGAAGTAGATTCGTCTCTGTGAGCTGTGAGGCTGGAGGCGTTTACCATGAGCCGCTATTCAAACTATTAGCCACCCCCCAAGCCAGTCTACTTGCTTCAAAAAGGGGGCCGGGATGAGAATACCTCCTTCGAATTCGCCTCACACAGCGCATGCACAATCGTCCCCCTCTCCCACTCCGGCTTCGACACCCAATCCGACTTTCCCGTCGCTACGAGCACGTGCGTCGCAAACGGTTTGATTTTGCCGTATATCTTGCGCTCACTATCAATATGAAATTTGGCCGGAAAATGAACTGTGCAATCCGCGCAGTCCTTAAGACATTCCGGTCCGTCTTCTGTGGTGTTGACGGTCGGGAATATGTAGTTTTTGTTGTCGCCGCCGATGCGGGAGATGAGGGATTTGAACATGATATGCTAATTTAGTAGTTAAGTGTAGCACAAATTTACCATCAGATTGAGCTTGGATTTTCATAAATTGGGAAAATTTTACTTTCATTAATGGCAGATAGCTGTCTTTTAATATATAGCTAGGCAAGCACGACAAGGTACTTCTCGTAAAGCCGAGCCCGAGACGGAGGGGTTGTTTATCGCCGAGATGCTGTACCTACCTGGGCAGTAGGTACATGGAAAATCGTCTGCCTAGAGTTCTTGCGCAAGCTGTGGTTACATATTAGAGTTTAATGAACATGACCAGGGTCTCGGGATGTCCGGAGCAGCTTGGCTTTGAACAAATTGACGCGGAGATCGAATGCGTGACTTTGTATGAGGTGTCTTTATATGTAGCTTCCGACAGTACCTAGGTACGACATGGCTTCGGGGAACGGCAGTGCGGCAGTTAATGAGGGTTTGTAGTCAGGCTAAATGTAAGCTGTGTCAGCATGGACAATTTCTCGATATCAATGAAGCAGGGACAGAGTGGAATATATACTAATAGCGGTAGAGTTATGGATGCTAGATGAAGCGTCGGAAGATGCCCGACTCAACAAAGCTGCCTTCCGAGTCACGTGTTGGGCGGACAGTCTGATTGGCCAGATGACTAAAAATGCCCCCACTGTCTCGGGCTTGTGTTCCCCTTTAGGAATCGGGCAGAGAAACATCAGGCCATTCCATCTTCAACTATCGGATTTCATCATTCTCAACGAGTCAACCTCGTCTGTTAGAAACCATTCGGACTTTGTTACTGCTGCACGTTAGTCTTCTGATAACAGTCCATTTGCGTCATCTATTTGCGAAGATCAGGATCGGACCGGCATGGCCGCCGCGGAGATGGATCTCCTAGATCCGGAACCCGCCAACACCACCAACAACAACCCTCCATCCGAGACGCGCCCACGCAAACGTCGCAGGCGAACAGTCGCCTGCACTCAATGCCGCACCAGAAAATTAAAATGCGACCGCGAATACCCAGCCTGCAGTCGCTGTCTCAAAAGCGGTATTCCAGACAGATGTAAATACGAGGATAGCTTTGTCTGGCAGCAGCCGAATACCGTCATGGCATCATCAGCTACCGGCACAGCTTCAACGACAACACCACCAAATGGAGGAGTGGCCGGAATTGACCGGCTGAATGGTAATCATATTACGCTTCCTCCTCCAAGTCGTGTTGCGGCCGGAGCTTCACCTAGGTTTGCTACTGTTTTACCGGCGTATCCGAAGCCGACAGCAGCTCCGGCACCATTACCACTGCCGGCATCTCATTCGCAGCCTTCGTCTAGATATGATAATGTTTCTGCTTCGAATTTGAGGCAGCCTGGAACATCCAGAGCTCGATTTCTGGATACTGTTTTGGATGCGCCTAATCCTCCTGCTAACAGTACCTGGCGGGCGGACGGAAATGCGGCCCAGCCCGGTCATGGCGGTAGCTATCAACATACACTAGCTACGCCGTCGCAGAGACTTGAATTGCCTAATAAAGTCATGATTCGAGGAAAGGAGACCAGAACTCGTTTCAATGGCGGAGGAATCATGTCGAATTTGATGCTTCAGGTATGATCCGGGCTCACATTTGTGCCAGCTTGATGCTAATATTGAATAGTTCCCTGAGCTAAAGGCCTTTCTTCACGACGTCAAGACTCACAATCCAAATTTTGCGCGAATACGCAATGCAAAAGATGCGCTCAAATTCTCCAGTCTCAAGTCCAAGCTCAGAGAGGTAATTCCTAGTATCGATACGGCGACGTTGCTGTCGCTTCTTCCACCAAAGCCGGTAGTGGATATGTTGCTACGCTTGTACATGCTCTATGTTGAGTCCATGCACCGCGTGATTCACATTCCGTCTTTCCGACGAGAGCTTGCCGAGCTACATGCCAACATTCACAACCCCGACATGATATCGGCGGCATTTGTTGTACAGCTTTTGCTCATGCTTGCCGCTGCTGTGGGATTCTACGAGGCAGAACCATCACTCGAGTATGCAGATTCTACTATCAGCAAGACTTTTCAGGTCGTGGATTGGATACGCTACGCGGAAAAATGGATGGATACGACGTATATCAAGCGACCGGACTTGACTGTTCTGCGTATACAATGCTTGCTTATTATCGCCAAGAACAATCAAGGTCTGAATCGTAGCCAGGCATGGTTGGCTACAGGCAATCTAGTCAAAATGGCCATGCTGGCTGGCTACCACCGGGATCCAGCCAACATCCCGAAAATTACCCTTTTCAACAAGGAAATGCGAAGACGCATGTGGGCGACGATTATCGAACTGGATGCTCAGATTGCGATAGACAGAGGCATGCCGCCGACATTGCAAGCCTCGGATTTTGATACTGCATCGCCGTTGAATATCAACGATGATGAAATACATGAAAGTACGACGGAAGAACCCCAATCTCGGCCTCTTCACGAAGTTATAGACTGCACTTTTCAAGTTGTACTTACCCAATCACTTCCACTACGACTCAAGATCTTCAGTCTCATGAACTCCCCTGTCGTCTCGTGCTCTTATGAAGATATCCTAAGACTTGAGTGGGAACTTGGTCGTTTCCAAGCTAGTCTCCCACTCTGGCAGGCCACCACAGACCGAGAAATAAGCCACAAACTCACCCTATGGAGCGCAGTCCTCGAAACAAAACTCGGTCAAGCGCTTTTAGCAATCCACACCCCGTTCGCTATCGAAGCCAACGACGACCCTCTATTCGAGCCCTCATCAAGAGCCCGCCTGGAAGTCGCCACCGTCATACTATCGCGCCATCTCAAACTCCACGAAACATCCGCCCGACTCTCCTTTGGTCACTCAGCTGACAGCACAGTTCAAGCATGTTTCTCCGTTCTGCAGCACTTGTTTGCCCGACGAACGGGGTACACGTCCAACCTCCTACGCCAAGTCCTCCCTGCATTTACAGAGTCTTTACTCGACCTCGTCGAAAAGACAATTTCCTGCATGGAAGCTAGGTTGCTACTGGTAATCAAAGGCGCCAAGCAATTTTTCTTCCTGTACATCATTTTTGCGCTCGTCAAAGCGGAGTTGTATCCCGATCAGGCAGATGAGACTAAGAGGCTTATTTTGGATCGGATTTTGTCGGTTACGTATCGCATTTTGAAGGGGTCGGATGGGCTGAATATTCTTGAGGGGATTGATTTGGTATGTTACACCTATTTCGAATTGTCCATACTGTGTACTAATGTACGTAGCAGCCGTCTATCTCTCAGGTGCCTAGCCTGTCGGGCAACGAGCATAATACGCCGCTCGAAAGTATACCTAGGTCATTTGACAGTAACAATTTATCCGATCTCATGTTAACAGTACGTTTCCCCCTCTCTTTCTATCTTGTGGACTAAGCATACTGACATGTGATTCTCCAGCCCCCGGATGACTTCAACAGCCTCCTCCAAGTCTTCGAATGGGAAGACTTTTCTACATTCCCATTCTCCATTTGATATCCACGACCTCCAATTTCTTTGGAATAGATAAATCCCTCATTTTCGGGACCTAGAGTTGGATTATGTATTTGTATACCCTTACACAGAATCGATTGATTACTTGTCATTGTCATTCCAACGTCAGCGCTGTGAAAACTTGTTTTGGATACACTGCATAGAGTAGCAACATACATTGGTTCATATCAAACGATACATAATGAGTCATTTATGATTACCGAATGATATACTTGATAAGGTACCTTCCCCACTACTCATCTAATGTCCAAAGTTGCGAACAAAGAGCTTAAAGGTCCAGTGTTGGACAGTAAAATTGATTGATATGTGTAGGACATGGAGGGTGACTCAATTCAACTCACTCAATGAAGGGGGGAGGACCACAGTTCTCTGACAGAGAAAACGTATGACATGGATCGTCTCATGGCTATTAATTAATGGCAACCATCACCACCACTACCATCTAGACACTCTCATAAGCAATTCGCAAAATCGGTCGAGCTGGCTTTGTTCTCGATGGTTATACAATGTACAATCTTGCGAATGGGGCAAGACAAAGAACCGGATCGCCCTTTCTTTGAGCAGGTATATATGTCATGCAACAGACGTGATATCAAACTTTTGAGCTTCCGATGTCGGTGCTTAATTTGGACCGGCGGTGCACCTGGGCAGGTACGACTTCATGTTTGGAAGGTTCAGAAGGGTGGGGGGAGTTAGGTGCCACCTGCGTACTCGCCAGGTTATGTTTGTGCATATCCCCATATTGATGCCCCTATGTCGATACGCAATGGCGATACGTACATTTTGACAAGATTATCGGATGACCTGAATGAAAATGGTCCCCGAGATGGCGGTCATGGGTGCAGTCGTACATAGGCAAAAGTCTCATTTGAGCACAGCAACTCGATAGATGGATTGAAAGTATTTAAACGGCCATCTATCCAGTCCTGCTACAGTTCTGTCGTTTCTACATCATCATCATCATCATCATCATCATCATCATCATCAACTTCGATATCAAGTCTCCAAATTCACGTCTTCATCTTCACCTCCAAGATACATCTCACAACCAAGAAACAAGACAAAATCCAACATGCGTCTCTCCCTCGCCATCTTCGCGACTTACCTCGCTACCATCTCCGTAGCCCTACCAACTACTCCCAGTCCGTCCCCCCTCTAATCCACTCCTCTAACCCCCATCTAATCCCCATCACGAAAAACTAATCCTCTCAACTTCGTAGTGGCTGCAGCAGGACCCCTCTCTCCTTCCAAACCCATGGACAACCTCATCTTTGCCTACGGCGGCGGCCCAAACCCAAAGGAGACACGGGAGCAGCAGCAGAATGAGAAGAGATGCGATATTACGGATCTGGAGTGTTGGCAGCATGGTGGTCATGCCATTGTGCGACGGGAGCAGCAGAATGAGAAGAGATGCGACGTTACGGATTTGGAGTGCTGGCAGGATGGTGGTCATGCTGTTGAGCGACGGGAAAGTGAGTCGGGGCCAGTTTATGGGATTCCCGCTGCTTTAGATGTCTAGATGTGTTAGAGTTTCCATGTCAAGTTGAGGGTGGTTTAGGGGTATGGAGGTGATGTTATGAGGGTAAAGGTTTGCTGCATATGTAGCTGTCCGGTCATTTCTAAGGTTAGGTTAGATGTGGAATTGGGAGATGTGGGCTGTTATCCTGCATAACTTGTAGTATGCTAGGTAGCGAGAGAAATGGACCATAAACAAACTATGATATTGTGTGGAGTCGTAGTTCCGTAGCCCTAATACTAATCGAAGAAAGAAACAATGCATCAACGCTCGGAATAACTGTACTAAATATACATCAAATAACAATAAATATGACAGCGCCAGTCTTCAATACAGATCATAAAGTCGTCAACTTCGTAAAGTAGATTCGCTTGCATGCAAATGATAAACCCCGCTGAAATCAACCAGCCAACCGAACTAAGAGACTACCGCCGCCCAAATCGTCCCCTTCCAAATCTCCCCCGCCCCTTTGATCGAATCTTAAGGGACCGATAATTAGCATGAGCGTCAGGATTGATTTTCCTCTTCTTCGGCGATGAGGGTTTCTTTTTGTCCCCGTCGTTCTTCTCGGCGGCTGTCTTTTTAATCTTTTTGAGTGGCTGAACAGCCGAGAATGCGGCTTTCAGTTTCTCGGAGAAACTTGACATTGGTTTGCCGGTTGTGGTGGGTAGTGGTTGTTTGGATGAGGTGGTTTCGGCGAAGTCTGAGTCGGAGGAGTTGTCGTCTGAGGCCATGTCGTTGTATGCATCTTCTTCTTCGTTTGCGTCGTCTTCGTGGAGGTTGTCTTCTCTGGCTTGTTTTCTCTCTCTGAGAGTTCTCGTCGGAGGTAAGGGAGCCTCATTGGCATCTACCGTCTGAGTGTTCGCTCTGGTTTGAAGCTCGTCCTCGCTTTCTTCATCGTCTTCCTCATCCTTGGTTTGGTCGGTATTATCAGAAGACTTTGCCGCAGCTGCTCGTGGTAGTTTATTCTTGACCTGCATCACTGGCTTCATCCTGACAAGCCGAGTAGTCCTCTTCTGTCCTTTCTTTTTCCACACCCTTCCGCCATTCGGATCTTCGCCTGCAGCATCAACCCGAGGCGCTTGACTATCCCCAACTTGAAGATTTTCGCCGGCTGTGCCTTTAGTTTGTTCCGCTTCTATTTCATTCAAAATATCCCAATCATCCTCCATCCGCTCATTTTCCATATCTCGCAACCCTTGTACTAACGCACTAAGTCCCTTTCCGTTATATCGTTGGTGTTTTCTAACACCAACTGGACTCAGCGGATTAGCAGAATCGTTACTATTGCCAGACACGTATCGCCCCGAATTCGACCGTCGCAAGAAGCTAGGCGTTCCTGAAGCAAGCGCATCTTTATCATCTGTCTGTACTTCTTGCTTTTGATATAAAATCCGCTGCGGCTGACTATTCTCCTCCTCTTCCATCATAGTCGCAAATCGAAGCGTCGTCGGAGTCGCAAACAGTCGTTCAAGGTATAATCTCTTACTGGACGACGCTGGCGTCCGCCCCATGGCTGTATGTTCATATTCATCATCTTCTACATTTCTTTCGTTATCCGCAGACTCGGGAATATCATCCAACTTTTGACCTATTTGCCGTCTCGATGGAGTCTGCACAACAGCATGATCAAGCGTCGCAACTCGTTTGGCTGATGGTGTCGCCGTACTTCCCCCAGAAGCAGAGAGCATATCGAACAAACCCAAGATTTTGCCATTGCGTTGCGGTGTCGGTCCAATGGCGGTTTTGAGAGGAAGAGGAGATGGTTGTTGCGATTGTCGGTGGGTTGATGGACTGAATAGTCGACGGAACACGGCTGGTGAGTCGTAAGGATCTAATGTCGCTGGGTGATTAGGGTTGATGTGATTCTTTGATGGCGTGATGATTTCTCGGCGCGCTTTGCGGGGTGTGTACTGGTTGTTCGCTGATGTGTCGTTTGGGTTAACGTCAGCATGTTTACGTTTTGTTCGAGTATGTGATTTTGATGGTGTTTTGTCTTGACCACCAGCCTCGTGAACGGACGTTGATGATTCCTCGAGGGCGCGCAGTCGACCGTAGATTTTGTATTTGGCGGCTGTTGTCGTTACGCTTAGTAGAAACCTTGAATAGTCTAGGGCAAGACGGCATACCTATGCTTGGATCCTGTTTGATATCATGTCTCCCCGCTTTTCGTCCTCCATTTGCATCCGCAAACGCCTTTTCCCATTGTTTGAGTTCGACGCGTAGAGTATTGAGTTGAGTTGCATCAGCGGTGCTCAACATGGTTGCTGCTGCCATGATGTATCATCTTCTAGTTTGCAGTAAGAAAGATATTGGGTAAAATACCCTTGAAAGTTGGAGATCCATGAACGCGTCGCGAGAAATCCATTAACGCGTCAATATGCTGGTACTAACCGTAATTGCACTAGCCTCAATTCCAAAGCAATATCATTGGTTGATTCTTCGTGAGCCGGATATACCCGCTATTTTCGGCGTCATAGATCGAATGTGATAGATCTGATTGGTCAATCTCTTGAATGAGATCTAGATTAGTTAGCTTGCCTATTTGGGATAGCTGTGCAAGTATATACGCGCATATACTCATAGTCACAGTTGACACTCCAGGACATGGATCTTCTTATTATTGTTCAGACTATTGAGAAAACAATAAACATGAACACTGCAGCCGAAATATGCAATCAATCATCAATTGCGTAGGCACAATGCAAGCTAAGTACTAGCAAAAACGCCCAAACTTGAGGCTTAAATAGCAACACCAGTAACCCATCTCACACTCGCCTTGACAAACTCCTCAATCAGCTTCAACTCCTCCGCATTCCGCGGCGCGTAAACCATCGTCCACCCCTTCTGACCATGTGGCAAACAGAACCTCTGTCCCCATCGCGCCTCAATGATTTTCCGTGCATCGGCTTCGCTTAACCAAAGATGTAGACTATTGTCAGCTGGATGCGCATGGCCAATTTCGTAATCCAATTGACAATCCGCGGCAACAATTGGATTGACCTTGTCGTTGTTTTTTCGCGCGTACAAGCCGTCTGCGGTTCTACCTCCGGTGTGTGACGGTCTGCTCTCGAGGATGTCGGGGTGTTGACTTGCCAAGCGGCTCATGAGGGACATGAGTTCTTCCTTGGTTGATGGTTCAATGGGCTCGGGTCTCTGTCGTTGAGGAAGTATGCGTGGCATGAGCCTTGGGCGGCTGCCGGCTCTTGCCGGAATGACTTTGAGATATGATGGTCCATCACTGCTCAGTGTCTCGGGGTTGGTTTGACGTGGTATATGGTAAGCATATACGATGCGGCATATAGTCATTCGCCAGTAGCCACTAGAGATATATATTAGTACGTGTCTCAATTACGGTTTCAATCTGCTAAACTTACTACACGTTAGACGGTGTACCACCGGTGCCGAATGCTCTCCATTGTTTGTAGTCGTGTATTGCCCTATCAAACAGTTAGTTGTGAATATCATAATCTGGGGTTATGTGCTTTAACTCAGGTATCCTACCAAGCAGTGCCCAACACAGCAGTAGCAGCGAGCCCAGAGACATCAGGATTGGCTTTAACAGTGGCAAAGAGCCTCTCGACGAGATCCTGCACCCTTTCGATTGCACTCATACTCATATTGTGTGCTTTTGTATACACCAGACATGAACAAACAAAACAAAAATCTCTTGCCAACTCTTCCAAAGACGAAACACGACAACAATTAATATACTCTAAAGAAAAAGCAAGGAAATCGTGGGGTCAAGCTTGTGCGTCGTACATAGATCAGATGATCCCTCTCAATTTTCAAACTTTCCGAGTCATGATTGTTCACATGGAATCCAGGGATACGAGATGCACGGATTTTTTCTTTTCCAGCCGATCATCTCGCATATAGACCTGGTTTTGTCAATACAGCTTCAAGATTGTCCAGAATAAATACACACAAACATTTGATCCTCGACGTAATGTGCTGGTGGGTCGCTCAAGCATCATAAATACGTAGGCGGTATGACTCTAAAATCGGCGATCTCTCGGCATACAAGCCCTAAACCTGGATAGCTTCATAATTCTCAATGAATGATGTAGTTATTGTAGATAAATCCTGCATTCTTATTTTTGACTGTAAAGAGGTGACCAAAAATATTTCAAACAAAATTAGTATGTATAGTATTATGTTATATCATGTATAGAAAATTGGCCAAAATGAACAAGCAGCCGAAGATGGCTATATATATCTAGCTCTCAAAGCTGGGACTATAAGATGTCACTCCGCGACAGTCGACCCTTAAAAGATGGTGTTATTATAATCAATACCTTGCGCCTTCAGACCCAGACCCCAGTCCGCATACTGATCCCAAGTCTCACTGACATTTAATCCATCCGTAGCAACTCCACTAACATGAGCAAGCGTCGAAGTCGTCAACTCAGTAATGTACAGGCCTCCATTATGATAGATGATACGATGAGTCCAGCTGTACTGAGTTGGCAAGACAATCGAGTTTTGCACGGCAATTCTCGGACTTGCGGTTCCGGTTGTCGAATTATCGGCGATTGTCACGGTGAAGACGGTATTAATACAAGAAGCGCAGAGAGTCGATGAGCCCAGGAGCCAGAATTGGGATGGATCTTGACCGAAGGCGATGTGGATGATACCTGCGGTCTTGCCGATGTTGGAGGACATAGTGAACCAGTCGATAGAGGCGTCGGCGTTGATGCGTCCGAATGTGCCCGTTCCTGTTGTTGAGTTACCCATCAAAGCAACCCAGGCGTTACCATCAGGTCCGGCAAGAAGGCTGATGGGGATGCTTCCTTTGTTTGACGGAACGGCAATCTCCTCGCCAGCACTTTCATTGTTCCTGTAATGCCAGATCTTGCTGCTGAAGTCTAGACCAGAGTAGATGTCTCCGCTAGTAGGGTGAATGGCAATGAAGATAGGATGTCCGCTAACAGCCCAGACTTGGTGATCATCCGGGTTGTTGATGCTGATTCTGACTACGTGCGAGCTGTCCTTGCACGCTGCCCATAGAGTTCCGTTGTTGTACAATATGCTATGAGGTCTGAACGCAGGAGAAGGAATAGGGATGGTCTTGACGACCTGTGGTGGTGAGTTGATATCGTTACCATTTGGGTCAATTTGGAGAATAGCATTGTCGAATTGGACAGTTGCCCAGATGGTGGGAGAAGAGGAATTGCCCATGGAACCAGAGCCTAGTGTAAGTCTGTGTAGACCGGACTATTGATTCGTTGGGGTGTATTTGCGAGAACTGGTAGGCTTTCCATTGCTGTTAAGCGATACTTTGACGAGACTTCCGTCAGTTTGTTGAGAGATGAGTAGAAGGTTGTCGCTCACCGCGATGATTTCGTGGGTTTCGGCAGCGGCTGGGAGAGGGTATTCGACCACGCTTTTGACTGGAGAGCTTCCCACCGTAGCGGCACTGACATGCCATCGACTCACTAGCAATAAGGAAAAAGGCCTAGGAGATGCATTGTGGTTTCTTCAATAGTTTACTGGCAGGACAAAGAAGAATGTTTGGAGAGCTCCTCGTGGTCAAAACCTCCGAAACTGAGCCGGGACTCGAGCTCTTATATTTTTTAAATTTCCGCAAGACCTACCGAGCAATTAGCTAAAGTGGGCCATGTAATTTCGATCAACACACTGAGATCATAAGATGGGAAGATTGCTGTATGGAGTCATTTTCCACGACGATCGTCACCATAAACAGCTAAGTTTCAAGATATAGTATCGTTTAGCTTGAAGTTGATTAGATCCAGTTCATCTCGTAATCAATCTATGCTCCACTGGGCTGTCTAATTGAACGAATCGACACTCGGCAACTGTGTTAGCGCAAGGCTAGGGAACGAAAACCCAAATACGAGTTCGCGAACTTCGCGCAGCCCCCGCAAAGAGCGATCGAGTTTTCAATTTAGCTTTAGAAATTTAGACGGAGCACTTCGGTACTGGCGGTCGGTCAACACCTACAATCTTATAAACCGCTGGCAGTAGAGATCACGGAGTATGGTTCAGCTAGCCTCATCATACTCGATCACTTATAAGCCCCACTGAGAAGACGCCAAATCCACAAGTTCATGTGGAGTTTTGACTAGCCTACGGCCGTGACCTGAAATATGGGGTTGGATTGCAGCCTGACCACTTCCCTTTTTTGCAGTATTGTCCGTCGTATTTGACTGTAGACGTAAGCGGTGTGTGTGGTAAATCAAAGCAGCTAGGAGTACTCCGTATGAACTCCATACGTACATTAAAAAATGTCTTTGAAGAGCAGGCTCAATCGATGAAATGAGTGCATTGAATAGACATTCCCCCCAAATTAGATGCAATTCGATAGAAACCAAGCATAGAGATTTATGTATGGAAGAAAATAATCTAAGATTAGGATGTATAAGGGTCGGAGCTGATCTTAATAGGACGGGCAATGTGATAGAAGCCCTAATAACAATCGGTAGCCGTTGACAAAAACGTCACAACTCCAAGCCTCTAAATCGTTTCAAGACTTTGATTGTATGAAAGAAGAATATTGTTGATTAGAAGGAAATGGATGCCTGGTCAGCAACCGAGTAACTAATATTAGAATAATTGCCCTAATTCTATTATTACCTAACCCTAATTGCCTTACACCAGTATCGAACACAAGGTAATGAACATGATCACTGCTCTCAAGTATAGATCAATGTGATTACTATTTGGATAGGCTTGTTGTTTATTACCTACGACCTAACTGGTTCTTTATGAACGTTTCCAAATGTAAAAGAAAAGTTCCATGTCGCAGAAAAACGTACGAGTCACCTACATCCTTGTTATACTGATCAATGTCAGACAGACTTCAAGCTACTACCTAATAGCAAACGCCTGGCCGGTGGTTCTGAGAAATTCTTACCCGGTGTCAAACGTTTCTTGCGGCCGTAGATGGAAACGGTGCCATCTTTGGATACTTATGAGGGTTTAGAAGGCACTAATATCTCTGTATTGTGTGGTGTCAAGTTGTTATACTAGCTACAACAACATCATAGCGATATCTCGAATGCTTGTTGCAGAAACATGGGTCATTTTGGATGTCTGGTACCTTCCAGAATCCATGGTTGGCTTATGATCATATAAAAAACACGACTCGTCATGGGTAGAATAAGATAGCAGATATTGACCTCAATATCAAATCTCATAATGTATTTATTCCCCTGTTGGATATGTTGTACGAACCTTGTATCAGTCTCGGTACTAGTTTGTTACTTTTGCATGTATTGGGAGAAGAATCTTAACCATTGATAGCTAGGAAATTCCCCCAAATTACCAGTTGTGTAGCCGAACAGCCATTCATTCCTTCAATACGCAATTGCAGATGTTCTACAGCTGAATTTTTGTCCCTAATCCTGAGATAAGTGGCCATATGTAGTTTGAAGATGATGAAATTAGGGTTCCGCGGCGCATGCCATTAAGGGCTGTCAGTCCGCGTTGTAACTACGTTGACCGCGATTTAATTTCTCATACCTAGTTAGGTACGTCGTCGTTGGGCGCTACTTATATATTTAAACTAATCTTGAAAAGTGTTAACCTTATCTTTCATGAATTTCATTGTTTCCGTTGTAAAATCTAGTTTCCTACATTGATTTGAGTGTTTGGTCTGAGATTTGGGTCTTGATATTGTTAATGTATAGACGCCACAAAGCTACTACTTAAGATCAAAAGGTAGGTACAGAAACTTTGGATTCTCTTTTGAACCTAATATCCTAATAACTAATGGCCAAGTAAATATATGACCAACTGTTGAAGCCAGGGTCGTCAATTTGGAGTCGACTCAGTTCTGAGATGGTTCTTGTAGTTTCCTACATTGAGTGATTTATTGAAAAGTTGCTTTGTTATACAGATTTACAATTGAACAAGGTGACATGTACCTCGGTAGCATGCCGTAATATTTGTGTTGATACGTGTTGAATTTGGACCTGAAAGATTACACTTCAAAGCAGCACCTGTCTGTCTAGCACCAAGGCACGTCGATCCAGAGAAACTTAGCAATTGCGGTGCAGCTTATGGCTGTTCCTTCCTTGCTAAATATTGATAAGTGAAGTAAAGCCCAAATGCTGTGCACAGAAATGATCTTAAACTAAATGTAGAGTTGCTATCCGACGTAACTGCTGTATAAATGACTGCAATCAATCTGATTATAACAAGTAAAATGAATGTTATAAGAATAATAACAAACTAGTTAAAAGACTTGTTGATACGGATTCCCCATCCCATAATATGCTGACCTTCGGCACCTGGTCGTCTGACCAACTCCTCTTGAAGCTTTTTTGGAAATGTTGTTATCCAGAGTCAAGCGTACGCCTATTAGGCCTAAATTCACGCTATAAAGCGTATGCTAATTAGGCCTTGATTCATGCTTAAAATATATACCTAAACTTTCATCAAATTATTCACGCTAAACCTAAGATAACGTCCTTCACCGCCTGAATACCTAGACCCACCTGATACCTGATTTTGACGAGTTACTATATGATATATTTGAAGCTTTACAACACCATACAATTATAAAATATAATAAATTCTTGGTGTAGCACTAAATAAGCTATAAGACATCAAATAAGCATAAAAATTAATCGCGTAAACACGTAGGGGGCCGTATCACACAGCCCCTACGCTTTATAGTAACAATGTAAGGCCGTGGAATGAATGACACGAAGAATGTAAGATTTATAAAATGTTCATTTTGTCTGGAACGGAACCATAGACTGCCGTTCAACCGCAGAATGTTTCGCAATGTGGGCACAATTCGAATACTTGCTGGCAATGCCATTCTGCCCTTAACTTCGAAAAGAGAAAGACCTCATAAAATTCTGGGCTGCGGGAGAGCTGGAGTGTTCACCAAAAAGTCACAGCACATCCTTTCAATTGGAGAAATCTACCATAATCCTCTGCCCTGGTGGCAAGGTAGCCAATTCCCCCATTTGGGTAGCTAACGTTCCCCCGGCTTCCGAATAGGGCATTCCGTCTTATTCTGGCCCCAATTCCTCGCAGTATAGTCAACAAGGACGTCCCTACTAGTATACGTCCGCGGCATGTAACATTTGACATCTTTCTCCGTGTAGGGAGCTCCGGTTTTCTTAAGAGCCTCGAGAATTCTCTGAGCGAGGTAGTCGGTGAAAACTACATCAAATGAAGGCGGGTAATGAGACGAGTTCGGGAAGCTGGCATTTGCCCAGAACAGTTTCATGTATCTTTCGTCCTCGATGACAGGAGAGTGTAAAGTGTCGTCTCCGTCGTTGCCTAAGGCGTCGTGCGTTGTGTACCCTGGGCTGTGTTGTTTCCCTTCCCAGTTTTGTTGTTCAGGCTTGTGAGAAAAAGTAGCCGGATGATAACTACGATCATCAAATATGCTCCGGAGTTCCAGGTGTGATTGAGACTGGGATCTATGACTTTCTTCATTAATCACCGAGGAATCGTTATGGTCGCCATCATCGATGCAGGAAACGTCTTGCTTTGCCGACAAATATGAGGTCATCTTCTTAAAATCATGACATGACATATTCGCGATATACTGGAAACGATTTGGAAAGGGCACGATAGCATAAGCGTCCCCTGTCGTGAAAGGGCCTTGATAAATATTATCCCGGATTGTACCGTCGTTGGAAAGCACGACCCGCGCAAGGTGTGCCCGCTCTTTCTTGACAACCGTATCAGCGAGGGCAAGCTTTAGGAGCTCATAGATATTGCCGTCCTGTCCCACTTTCTTGCAATTGAAGCAGTAGTCTTCTTTTGCACAGCCTAGGAAGTGGGTCAGGTTGAGTAAAAGTCGGGCTTTGCTGATATCGTCGGTAACCTTGCGGCCCAGGGGCCTATCGAAGGACGCTGGCACGGACGGGTTGCTGGTGTCTCCTTCCAGGTTTACTGTATGGTACGCAAACGTTACACGGTTCCAGTCCAGGTATCGGCGATCTAGAAGATAAGGGATGTCCTGTATATCTCCTTGATTGCCTACGGCGCAGGACTTGTTCGGATGAGGCTCGTCACCCAGCAGTGCCTTCGCACCAGACCATGTAGGTGATGACACGTCGTTCAATGCCACCCATCCCACGGTATCGCAATACTTGCCAGATTCAATACCTGAGGATCTTTCGTCATAACACGAGAAATTTCGATGATGGGCGTGGCCCCCGAAGAGCTGGATAGGCTTATGTGTGGAATTCCTGATCCTATCGCGCAGACACACCAGAGGATTGTCCTGTTTAAGATCCTGGCAAGGAGCGTAGGTAGGCGCATGACCAACAAGGACGTAGAGGTCGACCTCTTTCTTCATGGCCTCGTCAAACCACTTTTGCTCGAATATCCAGCTCGCATTGTGTACCTCTGTATTAATTAGATCCCTGCCATGGTCATTGATAGTGACTCCAAACGCCACGATCCGTAGCCCGTTTCTGGTCTGGAAAGCACGATATCGATTGCCAATGGATTTATATCTCCCATTTTCTTGTACGTCGACGTTACTGGTGAGAAACCGGTCACCAAAGACTCTCGATAGGTTGTGGTGGATGTTAAGCGCTTCTGCCCCGGTTCGAACGCCGTGGTTACCAATGGTCAGGATATCGTAATCAATGTTCTCAAAGATACTGTCTGAGACAGCTCCTTTAGGGCTTGTACTGTCGCTGAGGCCGCCACCATCATGGAAGTCTCCTATGAGAAAGAAAGGTGACCACTTCAACACGGAGATTGTCTCAAAGTAAAACGCACTGACATCAAGGATAACTCACCACTACCGATAAGAAGAAGATCTACCTTCTTGCGTAAGGCTTTATCTTTCATGTGCATGACAAACGAAACGAAGTCACCCCAGTCAGCACCCCAGCTGGGTACATTTGCGTGCCCATCGAGCCATCCATGAGTATCCGTTGTGTGCAGAAAGTTGACCTTTCCCCAGGGAAGAGGTGCTCGGGGTATTTCGGTCGTATTAAAGGCTTCTTTTTGTTGTTTAGGATAAATAATGTCGTCGTCGAATGCAGTACCAGGCACTGTGGCAAGTGCCAGCAGCGCTGCAGTGGAGAGCACAGAGTGAGATCGCATCTTGATAGCTCTCTAAATCAGTAGCCTGGTTTAGCCCTGATGGGAGAGTGTTAGTAAGACCTATTCAAATGGTAGGAGTCATACACTGGGTTAAACTAATGCGAATAGAAGACAGGGTAGAAGGCAGGATGGAAGGCAGGAGACGCAGAGAAAACGGACAGGAGTACCTTATAAATACCTGCCACTGCAACTTACGGCATCTCCATGTAGTGGCTGCATACCATCGCTGCTATTTCATTCTGATGTCACACAGTGAATGCTCATGGGTTGGAGCTACCAATTGCTAAGTTCTTAAATACCTGCCACTGCAACTTATGGCATCTCCAGGTAGTGGTTGCATACCATCGCTGCTGTTTCATTCTGATGTTACACAATGAATGCTCATGGGTTGGAGCTACCAATTGCTGAGGTGGCTGCTGGATTCTTCGTTGAAAATCTATCCGCAGGTTGAAGTTACATTTGGCCCATCAAACTACTATGGTTCCCATCAGCATGGCGATCCCACCGTCCAGGGAATATCTTTGAACATACTACGACCGCTGCCAAATAGTTGCTCTTATTAATGGTAACGAGAAAGAATAAGGTCTGGATCCCCAGTATTTTAGCCGCGACATCACGAGGGCCGTGAACCGAAACTTACAACCATCATCTAGGCGCTGACAAGCTAATTACGCTTCGAACAGTTTTCCGTCTCCGACAGCGACTAGAGTATATTTCCCTAACAGGCTGCCAGAGTTATCCTGAACCAACTCCCGATAGTAAAGGCATCAAGCCCTTTGCTATCAGTGCCGCAAACCCCCATCCCAGCCACTTCCTCTCATCACTATGTCCACCCGTGCCATCTAGTTTCTCGCCGCCGCTTGGATTCAAGGCAACCTCAGTTCTGTGACGCCACAAAACATTAATAGTACACAATGATGCTACATTATTAAGGTATGATGCGCACATCTACTTTGGACATGCTCTATGGAACCCACAACGTTGATTCCAAATCGGAGTTAGATATCGCCAAGTATGATATCTCCTATCAGGCCCACTAAAATCATCCCGTTGCGGCCCGGTAACTGTTCGAGGGAGAATCTCGGCTCAATACTAATGAGATCCATGGATGACTTGTTTTCAGGCTTGCTCTTGTATGTTTGCAGACTTATTTAAAGCATACTTCTCATGGTTGATGGAAACCATCAGGGAATAACAGATGTCATTCTGATGCTCGAACTCCCTTCGGTTCCAAGCATTGAACCACAGACCATAAAGTATGATTTTGACGGTTTCCATGCCCAGCGTCAAGCGTATATACCCCCCGGAACCGTCCTTTCTAAAGGATTGACGGGCGGTTGTCACTTTGCCATCAACAAATGCTTCCTTGATGCCCGGTGGGAGTCCTTCTATGCACCTACTACTATCAATACAATATCGGTGTATGTTTTGGCCGCGTGAGTAGAGGAGGGTTACCGTGAAGTATCATTGTGATGACATGAGCAGCATTGCACTTATTCAGAGTCAGCTTAGGACTATTATCGGGTCTTTCCTTTCAGCGATCCCCTTAGAGGTTCGGTGGGTGGGTGACTACGTGTATTTGTCATGATGCGACTGGAACCACCAGATACCACCAGCGTTTCCAGGTCAATTCCATCATGACTTGAAGTCAGTCCGTCATAACTTAGGTCACATCCGGTCGCATCTGACATCTGTATTTAATCAACTTGAGATACCGTTATCTCCAGGTTTTAGTTGTGTTATATTAATTATCCGTTTCTCTATCCTTGACTTCACCTATCACTGATATTTATACATGGTTAACACGAGCCCAAAGGAGCCTCCTAGATTGTTGAAAATCACATCTGACATATTGAATCGCCTCCGCGGAAGTGTCAGTATCTCTCTACCCCTATATGCTACTAACTATCTTTCTTGTCTTGCCAGTTTCTGATGTCTGATCAAGCCATATTATGTTAGACTTAGATTAGAAGAATGCAATTGAAATGAAAAGGATAGTCTATAGTAAGAAAACAAAAGACAAAAAAAGATTTCATGATGAACATGAATTTATAATCCCGTCGAGCTACTTAGAAAGCTTAAAGAGTGACGCTCCTGACTCGAGCCTTCATCCGGATGATTATACAGCGTCATGTGCCGACTGCAGACCAAAAGCCTGCGGTTTGAATTAATCATACCTGTCACCCAAGGAGAGGTGCGTTGGCGGCAGGAGTCTGGGGTAATAGGTAAGCAGTCCAGTGAGGCCTTTAATGCCTAGTATCAGCCGCTCATTGGCAGTCAACAATAGGCTGCGAAGCTCGAGTCATTGCATCCGCCAAATGCTGGCAACTAAGAAGCCGGATCACCCTGACTTTTCCCCGCACCCCGCACACTTTACCCCGATTACCAGATGTGCGTGACACTCCGCTGATCTATTGACCATACTACTAGGCACTACGTCGCCCACTCTCCCGAATCACGTCCAAACAGGTCTGTTACCAGATTGGAATACTGTAGATTACACCAAGGCAGGGTTTGGTACTCGCAACTCTTCACAGCTAGAGCGGAAATGGACGCGAGACCGAGAACAGCAGTGGGTTAGGGATCCAAAAAAGTTCAGAAGAAGGAAGTCGGTGGTGGTATTGAGGATAACATACTTCATTTGTATGTACGAAATATCCAGAGGGTATATGGAACCGGAGGGTATTCTTAGGCAACGTACGCACGCTGCTGTTGGAGTGGGACGACGCATATTCTGCAATGCTCTACTACGCGTCTTTTCTACTAGAATGGCATCATATATCTTTATTAGTCAGTAAGTTAACTAAAAGTTTAGTTGATGTTGATTCTACGCAGTCTTCGAACACCAGCAGAGATTGGTGTAAGGGTAGTCAAATAACCAAGCCTACCGGAGTTGAGCTACTAATATGGTAATCAACTTCCTAACTAATTAGCCACCAATTCCTGAGACTATTTAATGAGATAGACATAACACTATTGTAATAAGGCAGAGACTAACTAACCTTATTGATCATACAGCTAATTCCTATATAATGATAGATACAAATCTTGCCATGAATTCCCATATAATCTGCGAATGAGAGTGTGTGCTCAATAATAGGCAGATCTTAGTTCGACTGCAAGTACTGATCCCTAACCTGCGGCGAATAGGTGTCTACCCGTTCGTTGGGAATCTGTAGGACTATGTGGAGCGATATTTTCCCACACCAACCAAGCAGAACGGCACATGGTTTGCAATCCTTAAATGAATCTTAGGGCACTCTGATATGCGTGTTTTACAACCCGAGAATAGCTTCATATTCCTCCATCAACAACGAGATTTTATCTTGGCCTTTGCGTATGTACCTAAAGGGACTGTTAGACATACCTACACAAAGGCACTGCGGAGGTTTATATGAGCCCTACGTACGCCCCTTAGTTAGCTCCAGAGATCAATTGTCGGTTTGCAGTTATTTTACCATATTGGTTAGCCCACCTTCGTAGGGTAGTTGGACCACCCTTCTTGCTTCGTGATTTGCGGTCTAGCTAAAGCAACAGCGAGAGGACATAATCGGTCCAAGTGATACTTCTTGTGGAGAGTGGGCGACCTCCTGTATGTAGACATGCTCAAACCACAGGGAGTATGCATGTAGGGATCAGGTTTGATATAGGAAGGAGAGGAACCTGGAACAATTGTATACAATTCCACTGCCTCCGAGCGAGCAACTGATTCCCCTTCTGCCGCCACCATGGGCCTACTTCGGGTCCAAGACGTCCAGAAGGACTAAGATAAAGACTTCTTCCAAATGACTCTTGAGCCTTTCTTGGCTTAACCGATACGTAGGAACATATTCTAAAACCATAATGATATTTCTGTCTTGATTTCTGGGATTCTTTCAATGTCTTCGATGTTGGAACGCAGCAGACGCTTGATCCAGAATATAGCTGTGAACGCTGGAACCCAAACCGGATGAGGCTGGGCTTTTCTATACACTATCATGGATTGTGCAGGGTATAAAAGGCGATGCATCCTCATTTCAAACCAATCATAAATCATAAATTAATACTGGTAGCGGATATCGCGCGGACCATCTTGAAATACAGTTGGTGGGGATGAAATCCGATTCTCTCTTCCACATAGCCTCGCGAAACAAGCAGGGCGAAAAGTGGCAGGGGTAGAAGAGGAATAGCGAGGCTCTGGGTTACACAGCATTGAATATTCACAAATAGTGTGTAACTACGTGTATTAGAATACAAGACAGGTGTGTCACGGCAAGGCTGCGCTCAAGGTGCGGCTATCACATGCGGCTGACGTGTCGTAGTTGATTTCATTTGAAGGGAGCCGGTAGAGCCTGATGACCTGAGACCTATGCTCGGGTCTGAGAGATTCCCATCAGGAGCAGGCTGAAGTGTGCCCCTAGAGGTCTGCCTTGGTACAGGATGGCTGATCTCTAGAGTTGGGTAGCGAAGGCAGGAGAATATGAAAATAAAGGTATGTATCAATATCCGGTAAGACTTGCCCATCATATCAACTGTCTATATTGCATGGAATCTCTGTGGCAGATGACATGTTTTGATGCATGAAGATGATATTAGGCTGTATCCCTCAATGACAGGGATAATGCCGAGGTAGTTCTCTAGGGTCACGGCAATCCAGTCATCCCCAAGAAAGCAATCGAAAACAGATTTAGTTGGAAATTCCTAGGTTAGACAGTTTGTGCCTGATTAAGGAGGGACGAATGCGATTCATCAATGTTTACTGGACGGTATAACATCGATAATTCCTTCTATTACCTCATATTCTATATGTCTACCCAGAGTCCGATATCATTTATTCTTTTCAGACTTGGCAGCCACCCTCAAAAAGCATTAAACTTAGGCGTTAGGCCGCCAGCAAAGTGTTATGTACCGCGAAGCAGTGTGTAACTATCGGTCCCAGATAGTGGTCATTGTAAACTAGAGCTTGATTGAAGAGCTATATCAACAGAATGAGTGGCGTTGACTGTTAGATTACTTCTTAATCAACGCCATATTCCTACTGTGTATGTAATCCTGAAGTCTGCAGTTCAAAATAATAATAACAATATGAGCAAATACGGAACGTTCACAATCATTGCAAAACTATTACCAAAAAACCCCCACTAAGGGGTTTTGGTGCAGTTGGTATTTGGTTTACCGTTTCAGTTTCGACAACTTCATCAACCTACGAAATCGAGTCTGTCCTTTCAGATACTGAATGGATCGAACGTTTAGTCGACCCAGGGCGCCAGACTTTCATATGCGCTGCAACGCCCGTCCAGACCGATTCTTCGTCCCCGAATCCTGTGGAAAAAACCCACGCGAATCGGCCAACTGAGCCTCCTTGGGCCCCTGAGTCCCAGAGTCTTCGCTCTTCCTGCCGAATCCGGCCAATTGATCCCGAACGGAGACGAAGACAAAGGACTCTGGCAGATGCTCAGCTTATTCACCCTCCCCGATTATCGCGGCCAGGGCCTTGGGAGGAGGTTGTGCCAGGAGACCATGGAGTACCTAGTTCAGTGTAATGAGGTTTCGCGGCTGATCTGTGTAGGGTTGATGGTGAAGCCAGAGAATCAGATTACTGTGAGGTTGTATCAGGGGCTGGGTTTTAATGAGATTGGAAAGTGTACACTTGCTGAGGCTCTGGTTGCAAATGGGGATGGCGCATTGGTGCCGGACGATATAAGCAACGAGAAGAGTATAGTGCTCGGACAGGGTTGATTATGATGAGAGAGATTGAGCGATCGTAGGTATTACTAGATGAATGCGTTTCCCTCGGGCTTGGATAGAGAATACTGTGCAAATACTTTAACATATCTGAAGATCAGCCCGCGTGTCGTCTACCCAAGAGCACCTTAGGTAATTGGAAAGGCGTAATCTCCCACGTGTAATGTGTACATTATCCTATGTGCGGTTTTCATATAATGAACCACATGCAAAGGTCGTTTCATCCGACAATGCAAGATTGAAAGCCTCTTCGACATCGATACGACAAAAGCCTGGTGACTCGCCTAGACACACACCTCTCAGGAGAAGCTCTGCCCAACAGGATTTTAGTCATCGCACCAGCAATTGCTAGTACGGGCGGAAAGGGAACGTGAGGGGCACGCACCTTGGAGAAATTGTTCAACACCAAGGATCACGGCAGCTTGTCCACCGTCTCGTTCCTCAGTACCCAGAACCAATGTTCTTGCCCTGGACGAGTCGAATGAAGAGAAATCGGAAAATTCCGCACGGTTGTCAAAAACAGGAGTGACGTAGAGGGACTTAATACAAGCAAGCCCCAACAACGAACCTCGACTACCCATATTCAGAACAATGGATTTCCGACCGACCCAGACTAATTTCCCTCCACATAAATTGAATTGAAAATAATTAATTGCACCGAGTAATTGAACTAGTGGTGTCCCAGAATCACAGCTAGGAAATGATAAGACAGGTAAAGACAAGAGTTAGGTATACTGGTCGTTAGCGACGAAACCCGCCACCATTGGGAGAGGGGGTACGTCAATCATTGAAATTCGACGACAAGCTTTGTGCCTCGACCTTCTCCCTTGCGAAGTTTCTCTAGGCCTTCAAATATCTCCTTGAATCCGCCCCTAGTCGTTGTGATTGGTGGAGGTCTCACAACGTCAAGGCTCGTGGTTAAGTTACGATAAAAATTGCTGATGACCTCGCGGTCTGCTGGCATCACTGGGAACACGGGGCCAAGGGGCGCCATCAGCTGGAACTTGCGACCGAACACAGTGTAAATCATGAGGAAAGTATAAGTCACATCTGCCTTCTTCGGCTTTCCTTGGTCAAGAAGTGTGACCACTTTGCCTTCTCGCAACACATCCGCACAGAAGGCAGTAGAAGTGCCTTCGGAAAAGCAGTCCAGAGCTTTCGTAATGTTCGGATAGGTCTTCTTAATTTCGCCAATGGATGCAGAGGTCCGGTAGTCATATACTGCATCGGCACCATAACGCTTTGCGAGGTCGAAGGAACGTGGCGATGCCGTTGCCACAACCTGGTATCCTGCATTCTTGGCTAATTGAATAGCGAAGAGGCCAACGTTCGAGCCTCCTGAATAGATGAGAATGGTCGGTCGGTCACCTTGAGCGCTGCGTCTGTCCTCGATATCCATCCCGGAAACGTCAAGGTATGCAAGACTCAGCACCGCGGTGGCTGCGGGAACTCCGTAGGTGGTGGCTTCGCTCAGGGTCATCTCGTCAGGCACGTTCCAGGCCAAGTCTCCGTCGACTTTCAGGTACTCCGCGAATGAGCCAACGTCGGGATACAAGCCACCGTGAACAAAGCCAGCGATTCTATCTCCAACCTTCCAGCGTCGTCCAGAATTCTTGCCAACCTGAGCCACCTCGCCCGCATAGTCACAGCCAACGGCAGAATTGCGCGGCGAAATGAAGTCGATGTCTTTGAAGTCTATCGGATTCAGAGCGACGGCACGCACCTTAACTAAGACCTCATTATCGGTGATGCTAGGAATCGGGACATCATTGACTTGCGCACCCTGCCCAAGCGGACTGCCGAGAGCGAGGCTCAGTATACGCTTAGGCAGGAATCGATGTGTGATGACCGCTTTCATCTGGTTTGGCAATATTTTGAGCTCAGGTGAAGTCGGTAGGTAGTTAAGAACAGATGGAAAGGTTCGTGCACAGGACAGGATTGTATGAAATGTTGGCGAAGAACAACGAATAGCAGCAAGCGAGCCGAGACCTTGAAATAGAATCCCTCTCTAATAGGTGACTATCCGAAAAGGTCGGACGAACCTCAGGCCGACGGAAACAAGGGATAACCGCGTTGCGAATTGCATTTCGAAAGCGATCCGTGAAAGGCTCAAAGACAGTTTGTTGCCTCCAACAGCATTTCTGGAACAGCGGCGAAGGGTATTGTGAAATTCTAACGCTTACAAATCACCACAGTACCGAAGCATTGATTTCGCATTTGAGTCGTCAACGTGAAAATTTAAGGGCGAGTAACAGAGCTGCCGACAAGGGTGCGGCCTCGGCCCATCCCCATATGTCGGAATCATGACTCAACTGCCCGACGGTGCTAACGTTACTGGCAGTCGATCACTCATCTACCCGTTCCGAACTTAGGGAATGATCGTTGATCAAAGTCCCGACAGTGAGTAGGAATTGCCCCTTTTAAGTTCAGCGCATGGAAAATTCTACGTCACTTTTGTAGACAACCTTGACCTGATAAGAATACAACAGCAGGATCGGTTTCAAGGGTCGAATCAAACCTGGGGACAAAGATGATTTTGTTTGTTTCTCCTGGCGCACTTATTTGAGACGTACGAAAGTTCAACTGATGATATATAGGAAAAGCGTCGAGAAAAGGAAAAGACTTGTGCCGCCTGATATACGTATATGTATACACTCCGAGTAAGCGCCAGAAATGAACGCGGATGATAAAAAAGAACGCCAAAAGAACGCACAACGCGAATACTGCTTTTCAAGCAAGCATAATGGAGCGAGACCGATTCTGTGGCTTTCTGGCGTTCCTGTTCGGTCTTCTGCGCGGTACGGATCTTGTTCGCAATATCCGGCATGTGGGCGACAGGAGGGTGGAACGTATCCTGGATGAGTAATTTACGAATAAATGGAACTGGTTCTGCATGAATTGACGGAAAACTGCCTACTCATATAGTCGATCAGCTCATGTTGGAGCTAGCCAAGTCACCAAGGCCCCTCCTCCTGACCAAAGATGCTTCTTAGAGCTTGAGCGGATTGCGTTCTTAACGACCTCCGCATAAGAATCGACATCCATAGCATTTTCTCCATCTCAGTTCTCGCCAATGCTGGCTCAATCAGATCCTTTGCAGGGTAATAGAGAGAGTCCTCGGGTAGATGTGATGTACTTGGAAGATTGTCAAAGACCCTGGTCTTAATTGCACCAGTGGTGACGAGGATTGTGCGGACTCATCAAGGAACGAACTCGATACACATTTGATCGGTCATGATAGCAACTGCAGCTTTGCTTGAACTGTAATTAATACCCTTGCCAGGGGAAGGGCATTTTGCCAAGGACTGACCCAATATTGGTTGATGATCGTTCCTTTCGAGGCGATCAAAAGGGGTGCAAACTCTTGAGTGACGGTGACGCCGGCAAAGACGTTAACATCAAACATCTTCTTGGCGACTGACACGTCCGAATCCAATACAGGCATGCTGTAACCTATCAAATGGTCAGCTTTTTGCCACGAGTAAGTTGCTTTGGCGCCGTGAGACTACCTGCGCCCGAATCGTTGACCAGCAAACCCAAATATCCACCCCTCGCAGCCTTCACGTTGACACTGCTTGTTTTATTGACATTTCGTCGGTGACATCTAGTTGAACAATATCGAGCCCCATGTCCTTGAAATGCTGGACTTTGACAGTATTCCGAACGCTGGCGAAAACTCGAAGGCCCGTCTTGTGGAAGGGTTTTGCAAGAGCGTCACCTATCCCTCCCTGACTGCAACCTGTATTGAGTACTGTCTTCTGACCCATGTTTGCGACCAATAATTTGGAGCGCAGCTTAAAAGGTCTCTTTAAAGCAACAATGTTGGCCGCTTGCTAACCGTTGCTTTCGGCCAGCAAGCCAATTACGATCGCAGCGGTCCCTATTCTTTTCGCGAGGCGCACATACATGCAGCATTTCTTGAGAATTTACTAGCTTAGGCTCAAATCTTAGCGAGTAAGGTTTTGAGAGAAGACTAATGGGAAGCATTCTGCAACGGCGATCACTGATATCCTCACTTTCCGAGGTGCCCGACAAATCAAACCCTATACACACAACACAACATCTCTCATGATCGGCGTGCAATGAAAATAGTCGATGAGACACTGAGTCCGAGGTTACCGCATTCAACCTAGCATCCAATCTCCCACCGAAACACCCCAACTCTTCCCTACTTAGCGAGGTTTCTACACGCATTACGATCCTGTAAATATATAAAAATATGTATTAAGTATGAATACAGTATTAGACCCCTAGCGAGTTTTCTTAAGAACCGGTGTAACCAATGAGAGAGAGCCAAAACAGATACAGTAGTTTGAGTAAACACATCGGACGTATACCGGCTGGTTATTAATGCTCACGTGCATGTGTTCTGAGTTCACACAACTTTCGAAAAGTGTAGTGCCTGCTCCACATCATCACGTTGAAACCCAGGTGTCCGACCTAGGCAAACTCCTCTGCTGATCAACGCTATCCATGTCAGAGTAGTCATTACGAACCAGGGGGCGAACTTACCTGATATGAAACGTTGGACATTAATATTGGTCGGCACGTCTGAGCATCTTGTTGGTTCATCAGCTGACGCAACCAGGAGCACATTCTTTTCTCGAATGTATCCCTCCAGATCTTGCAAGTCAAACCAATCTCCTCCTAGCTGCGTTCGTAAATCTGACGTGACCAGTGACAAGGGGTCCTCCACGGAGCGCCATCTCTGGTAACGAGGGATAAAGGAACCGACGCTCCTGACGGGATAATGGGTTCCCGCACCCCCCAGCCTGAAAAAGGGGACTTCCTCCCATCCGTTTAGCGGCTTTTGGCTTATTTGAGCGCATAATTCCGCTTTGAAGTAACATGTCAGCCGTTCGCGGCTCATCATACTAAAAATGAACCCAAAGGGCCGTTGGAGTTGATCCAAACTGATAGACGGGTTGCATAGAGCGAGATATCCCTGGTAGAGAGCTGCTAGCAGGAGCCTCTCAATGAATTCGGACACCCCTATAATTGAAATTTCCGGTAAATCGACGGTATATGGCAGGAGAACTCTGTTAGGATGATATAATCCTGCGCCATCCAGGGGTAGGTGCAGGGGGATGTCGAGCGACGAGCGCTTCAATGCAGGTTGTTGTGAGGCTGTTGGTGTATCGATTGTCCTATTGGAGTCAACCGAGGCCCTTGACTCGTCGTCGAGGTTTGCTCTCGATGCCATAGTAAAGAAGATCTTCATCGTGTCACGTAAATTCGCAGTCAGAGCATAGTGTGACTTAAGCACCCCACTTTGGACCAACTGCTCACTAAATGACAGCATAGCGGAGCTCATTTTCTCCAGTGAAGTCTCCAAAAAGGATATGCGGTCCTTGAAGCCTTCAACTGAGGCTTGTTGTCGTGAACGATATGCACGTTGTGCCATGCGAGTTTGCATGCGACGACGCTGTCACAAAAGTCCGGTTAGAACGCTTACAGCATTAGTGAGGTCGACTGATACACTACGAACCTCTTCAGGATTTTCCTGGCTAACACCAACTTCTCGGAGCCCTCCCCGGTCCTTTGCTGACGCGGCCTTCTTTGGGCCGCGTTGCTGGCGTTTCTTTGTTCGTGGTGTCGTCAGTTTAGAGAGGGGAGACTGGTTTGTGTTCACCCGGTTGGAGTAAGATGCGAGCTCAAGGGCGAAGTCGCCAGGACTAGCTAATAGTGTACTGCTTTGAGCATTTTGTAAGTTATATGATTCGGGCAGGGGATAGGAGCGGGCTGAGAGCAATGAGGTGATATTAGAGGCCATAATCTCTTGCAATAATGGGTGACTGGGTTCGGATAACCGATTTGCTTTGATGGGAATCTTCCCGGCTACAAGGAGGATGGTCGCTAGGTAGCCGCAGTTGTACGTGTTGGTTCATAACGTGACGAATACGAGCCTGTCAGCTAGGAGAAGAGACTGGATGTGCTAGGGTCCGACAGCGTTGCTGATCGCGCGAATAATTGGATTCATTTTAGAGAAGCCGTTTCGAGATTAGTGGGATTTGCGGGTACTATCCTGGAATCCAGCGAACAGTTGTAACTTGTCACGCGGAGCCAAGGCTATATTCACATCGGTCTTTTGTTTCCGCACTTCGGCTCGGCGTGATCACTCATCATTCCGTTTTGCTGATGCAAATTAGCCTTTCGCCTTTACCCTTGGCTCACTATTCGCCAAATTAAGTTTCATGATGTCCATGGTCTCTCTTGTAGCCCAATCTAATTAGTTAATTCAACACATTCCGATGTCGTAATCTCCTGGAACACCATGAAGTAATCTAGTAGAGTCCCAACTTCCTCGATCTCACATGGCGGCATTGTGCCCATATCAGTCTCCATGCCTCTTCAAGTGTGAATGTCCGGTCCGTCCACTCATTTTCAAATGGTCTTTCCAATCCCGCCGGAAACGAAGAAGCATAAGATGATGATGAAGAAGAAAAGTGACATCCATATTCCGGCTGGCCAAAGATATGACACACGTCTGAAGCCTATAATAAGCTCTGAAAAATCTTGCTCGCTCCGTATGCGAGAATCTGATTGGTGATGTTCTTTATCCTACGGACTTCTTTTAGTCGATGTACCATTGGTTGCTGCCGAGTGGATATCATGTGCTTCTGGTCCGTGGCGGTAATCTTCCTGAAAGTGATAAGGTTACGGACTGGAAGTCTGGAATGTGAGTCGATGCCAAAGGCTTCGCTGTTGGTATGGCTGAAAGCTGCGTAATTTGTTCTATCAGCCTTACAAGGGTGCTGCAGACGAAGGCGCTCTATTCAAAGGGACGTTTGGCGTGAGTTGCCAAGATGCGTCATGGTAAGCTCATGTTCCTTTGTTATCTCTCTATCTCTGCTTTTCAGGGCGATGTTGTCGCTAATGCCACGTGTTCCGCAACCTCCAACGGCCTTGTCGCATACGCTGGGCAAGGTATCAAGCAAAGTGTCGAAACCGCCTTCTTGAGAGTACCCAAAAAGGGATAGCAACTTCTCTACACGAAGATGGCTGAGACATAGCTTAACAATAGGGGGTAATAAGACTTACAGGACCGGGGCGTTGTTGACAAATTCGTGCATCTGGGTCGTGAGGATGATTCGGGTGATGACTGATTTTTGCAATGAGCTTATATTGATAGGTTGTGCACCATAAGGTAGGAAATATTCTTAATAAACATTGCATTACTGGCACATAGTACTTCAACCAAAAAGACACCCGCAACCCCTGTCATTTCTATAGGAATGAAGGAGAAAAAAGAGAGGCTGTAAAAATAGAATATTCGAACCAACAACTGAATTCTTTTAGAAAGAAGTGGGGGGGGAAACAAATCGTAAGAGGATAGCAACTCCGAAGTTTTAATCAGACATCCGAATACACATATGCGAGGGACACACTTCCCCCAAGATCATCCTTGCCCTTTACATGACCGGGATACCACGTGAGGTAGATAATCATGACAATCACCATTGGCACAGCATCAAAGACATAAAGCGTCCACTCATGTTGTAAGAAATATCCGTTGTTCGCAAGCACATATTCAATGATGCGGAAAATCGAGGGAACCATGATCAAAGCACTGACAGCATACAGCATATACAATGTCGTCTTCCACGGAATCCCCTGTAGGAGAGATTCAGGAGTGGGATTGCGGCGAATGCGTCTCTTAAAAACGAGGGCTGAGATCCAGAAAGCGGAAAATGAGACAAGTTGGATCGCTAGTCCCCCAATGACCGCAACTTTTGCCCATTGGTCATATCCCAGAATTGAGAAAGCGGATGAATTCCCTTGGATGACGAAAGACAAAACATCGCCCCTGGACAAAGGTCTTTATCAGGCGCGAGATGCGGATAACTGAGAGCTGCTCCGCCCCGACGCGACAAATTATACGGCCGAGCGTCATGTCAATGGAGGCGGCGAATAGCGTAGGAGCGAGTAGAACGAAGATGTTTGCCAACATATATGGTCCCATAGTAGCGGCGTTACTATGTGCGATTGCGCGGCCGATATAACCAATTACTTCAACTAGGAAGAAGAGTTAGCTTTTGTTCGGGGTCCTGGAGGAATTCCAAATCGTGTAAACATACATAAGCCACCGAGGGCGAAAGGGATACAAACCATGCTTTGGTCGTGAACAACTTCCAGAAATGAAGCCCAGTTAAAACCATGAATGTAAGCATAAAGACGACTGCCGCAGACAGTGACGGAGTATAATACCAAAAGGTATATAAGCGAGTGACAATTTCTTGCATGTTGGGTAATTGGTCGATCCAGAATAAATCGAAAGACGGGGGGAGAAAGACAGAGAGAGTATGCAAGAAGCAGAAGACAGACCAATGAAGACCACAACCGGGATATGTTGCAGTAGGCATAAATATAAAAGAATACCCTGTAGATCTTAAATACTGACCTTGGAATCATCTGAATCTGGGAGCCTTGGTCTGTGGCGTATCTCCGAGAATATCTATAGCCTCAACTCGCAGCACGTATGTAATTAGTTATTTTCCTCCAGTAAAGTACCGTTATGGAGCGTAACATAGCAACTTTTCATAACCAGTTTCACGACAGGCACAAAAGTGCCGTATGCACGGACCACTAGATATTGGTTCCTTGGATAGTTTGTCGTTTCGAATACGCGGATCGAAAAATCTTCGGCACATCTAACAGTGCCTTGGATTTACCTAAAATGGAATCCGGAAGAAGACTCTCACCAATATTGCTTTTTTGATGCGATATTCCCTCAGTCTTGCGTGGAGCCATGTCCAGACAAGACAATTCTTCATCAACCCCGTTGAGCAAGCACCTTGACACCCGATAGTATCACCAACATACATCTTCTGGATCGTTGGGCCCATATCTACCCTGAAAGTCACTCTCAGTTCTGCCACGGAATGTCCAAGTAAGAGCCATTGAAGAATGGTTATTACGTGTTGTACTATGTCCCCTCTATAGCTGCAGCCATTGTCTTCGTTATCCTTTTTGTTGCTGTCACCTCATATGGTTCTTGGAAGCTCTTTAAGCCAGCACGTCGATTCGCGATTTTTTTGTCGTTTGTAATGTAAGTAGATTTTCACCCTGACTGTCAATCTATTCGGCGCGTGTGGTGATTCGCCCTGATCATTACAATTGAATTCATCGGATATGTTGCTCGAACAGGCGTCAGTAATAACACTTGGAAACTTACGACTTATGTTATCCAAAGCTTTTTTGTCCTTCTTGCGCCCGCATTCTTCGCAGCCGCCATCTACAGCATCATCCAGGGCGTCAATGAGAGGAATATTCTCCCATCCGCATCGATTGGATCACCAATATTTTCGTTTGCTGCGATACCACGGCCTTCGTCAAGGGTGGAGGTGCTAGCTTGGTGGATGAGAGCAGCCTCAGCACCATGGTTAGTAACCCTAAACCACAATGTGGCGGCATCTACCCGCCCACTCTCTATCGGCGATCGACTGATCTATGCAGGGTGGGACACTCGAAAGCAAGCGGCGGTAAGATTATAGCACCGTCTCCCGAAAATTGAACCAGTGTTGAGAAGTAGGCCGCGGCAGGCTTTGACTTTTGACCAACGGCAAGCTATGAAGAATGGCCGCGGTCTGATCACTAAGCACGCCCTTGTTCACCAGTCAAACGGACGAATACCTTCATTTTGTCCGGCCCTTAACGCAGGCTCTGTCAGATTCTACTCCTGACGCAGCAACCGAGATGGACCTACTAGCAATTACTTACCACACAGCTCCGAGAACGATTTAGCGTGATGTCCAATCAGACTTAATAATCAGGATTAAATGTTGACTTATCATTGATTAATCCATGATGTGATCATCGGCAAAGGCCATCATCCGTTGGGTCGCAGTCGGCGTGATTACTGGAGTATAGGAGGGAAATTTCAGGATAGGAACTAATAAGTCATGTAGATATACTTTGCCGTAGGAAGTATATATGTAGTAGATATATTCCTGGTGAAATACTTTTCGTGAATTACAACACATATTGGAGACTTTTCTCAGATCCTAAACTTGTTATCGAAATGAGTGTGCCGACTACCTATCTTATCACCGGTGGCAACCGGGGCATTGGACGTGGTTTTGTCCAGATGTTCCTGCAAAGGCCTTCTAACACTGTTATTGCGGCCGTTCGTGACCCATCGATCGCATCGTCCAAAAGCCTCCAAGACCTCCCCAAAGGCGCCGGCTCTAAGTTGATCACAGTCAAACTTGACTCCGCAATAGAGAATGACGCTGCTGAGGCGGTGGCTTGGCTTCAGAGGGAACACGGCCTATCCTCGCTCGACGTCGTTGTCGCCAATGCCGGCATCTCCATAGGTGGCGCGACTGTCCGCCGGACTTCAGCAAGGAATATTGCTGAACATTTTACTGTGAACACTACGGGTCCGGTGACGCTCTTCCAAGCCACCGCAGACCTTCTTCAGGCCAGCAAGACGAAGCAGCCTGTCTTTGTCGCAATATCAACTCTTGTTGGGTCCATCCAATCCATGGAAGCCCTTGCGAGCTTTCCGCACACTCAGAGCCCATATGGTGGAAGCAAGGCAGCTTTGAACTGGTTTATCCGCCGGCTTCATTTTGAGGAGCCTTGGTTGACGAGTTTTGTCTTCCACCCTGGACTGGTTGAGACGGAGCTTGCGAATGCAGCAGTGGAGGGCTTGGGCATCAAGCTCTCGGATTTCGGCGCTATTTCTGTCGAGACTAGTGTGGCATCAATGGTGAAGACTCTCGACGCTGCTTCCAGAGACACTAGCGGTATCTTTCAGAATTATGACGGTTCGGTCCTACCATGGTAGATGGGCTTCATTGAAACCATTTGATCTTCGCAGGCGCCACAGTCGGCTAGGGGGAAGATATTTGTCTGCGGCCTCCAATCCAGACGGAGGAATCACCGGGATTGCTTTGATTTGAGCTCATAAAGTCCCAATGTCATCGTTGAGCTCCTCTATTTGATCATGGGGGGGGCATTCTACACTCTTTTCGATATCGAGGCTTACTGGATATGGTTTTATGAGTGCAGCTTAGAGTTGGATAATTAAATTAAGATTGTGAGCTTCTACACTTTCCCAGTAGTGACTCGGCCCGCGATGGGTTCCGTAGTGTGAAAGCATCTCCACCTCAAGAATCATAGGGAGATATACGGTTAGAACACAAAGCTAGAAGACCTGGCTAGAAACTGCGGTTGGCCCTGGGTCTTTGTCGGAAGAAAAGGGTCTGTAAAGTTCCAATAGTTAGGTAGCCACCGATCCGGTATTAGCTTCGGCTCATTCAGCTCTGTACATGTCGATGCTATTCCAGCACGATAAAGGAGATTATACAGAAAGAACCCCTAGAATCACACTTCCACACTCAATACAAAGCCTGAACGGCGGCGGCGACGATGCCGTAGAAAATGGTGAAGATGTACAGCCCGGGTGGCGTGGAAACACCGGTCCAGCAGAGGAGCGTTACACTTGATAGTAGGGTTGAGGGGATAAGCAGGTTGAGGGGCCCTGTGTAAAAGTCCGCGAGAAATTAGGGATGGGGCGTGCGAAGAGGCCGAACCCATTAAGGATCAGGAGGAGGTTTATAGAGGCCGTTTGGCTCAACCCGATGTCTTGACGGGCGAAGACACTGAGATAAAAGAAGGCGATGTAAAGGCCCCAGAAGTTGAAGAACATGCCGCCAGCGAAGAAAAGGTAGATGGGGTCGCGGAGGGCGGCCCAGTCTATAAGGAGTCCACTTTTTCGAGGCGACAAGCGCTGCTTGAGCAGCAAAAACGATAACAGTAGCATGACGAGGGTGAGGAAGCCGAGCGTCCGAACCGTCCACGAGAATCCGATCCGTGGGAGGAGCCGCTCAACGACTGCTGGAAAGATGAGACCCGCAGTCGCAGACCCAGTTACCGCCAAACCTACGGCCAGCGATCGATGGCGCACGAAATATGTCGGCATCAAGGACAAGACGGGCCAAAACATCAATCCGCATCCGAGACCCATACAGAATCTCTGCGCGAGTAACAACTGCCAGTAGCAATCGCAAAGTGAAGTCGTGAAGATGCCGAGTAGGTTAAGGATCGCTCCCACGGACCAGGTCAATTTAAACAACCCAGCATCGGCGGCTCGGCCAGAAAACGTGCCCGTGAAGAAGAGAAGGAAAACCTGCACGCTTCCGATGCATGAGATGGTTGAAGTCGACTATGGGGGAAACTGCTCGTAGTGGGACTGGAACATGCCAGCATAATCGACTGGCATAATCGACTAGCAGGCTAGTTATGCATCACCACTATTTCTGCAAGCCAGGTTCCCTTCAGTATTCGACTGCGATGATCCTTACCCCTGGGGTGCAGTTCAACCTTCACTTCCCAAAGATTTTGACTCACGCTCGTCTACGGAAATGGAGTCCGCTAGAGAAGCACTTGCTAGATTAAGACTGAAAAAGTTCTACGAGATGGCTTCAAGAAAATTTAACCCCGTTCTGTTCACTGCTATGGATGCGACAAGGAATCATGACGGTCCTACCTCCTTCATATTTCATATCATTGGGTAGTCCGCTTTTGATGGCCCTGTTTCACTAGAGGAATTTCTCATACAGATATATGAGTAATGGGGCTGTATTATTAAGGAAAAAGGCCTGAATATACCATGTCCATTATCATTCACGGGAGAGGAGATCAAAAAGAAGTGGCAACAGGCACAAGAATGGGCGAATGCGTACAGCGAATTCGAAAACTTTCGAGCAGGAATTGCGGGCAAAGACGGCTGGGTTTTACATGATGAGTATGAGGAAGCGATGTACTTATTCAAGAAGCACCAAGGTAGCCTAGAAAACCTGCGTGACCGACTAGAACAAGTTTCATAGTACCCAAGGATGCACTGCGTATTTGGTCAAATCATCCCCATCTAGATCTCCGCCTTTGCCATCACGGATGCTGCAGTCACTGTCAGTAGCAGCCCTGAGTAATCCGCAGTCTCGAGGTCGTGTTCAAAAGGTAAGCCCATACGAAGCTTTGGGATAATTCTGCCCACTGCCATTGACCTCTCGAATCAATGCCGGACGAGCCCCTTGTGGACTTGTATGAGTATGTACATAAATTGTGAAACACGGTAGAATTAGGGTTACCTCGCGGCCAAACCCTAATCTAGCCACGGGCTTATACCTTCAATGTTTTTCGGTAGACAGAAACAAGATGAAGGCAGGAAACTTACATGACAAACACAGATTTTATATTCAAATGTTTATGCATGGCACAGGCCTTGCCCTATGAACGTCTCATTACAGTGTGTTGGTCGCCGAGATTGAACTTTTCCACATCAGTAGCGCAAATTTGGGTTCTTCGTATTGTCTCTGGGAAGGTGGCACCTCAAAGCCATTATTTACTCAGACTTTAAAAATAACTACATAAGCTCTCGGTCCTCTTGTCAAGAACATAGGACCAGCTGTAACATCATCATGACTGTTATCAAGAAAAGCGCCTCCCATCATACAGTCGGGGTCCCTTCAAACACATATCTAGTATCACCTAAAAAGGCGCACTTCTCTGCAACTTGTCAATCTCATGCAGACAGGTCATCGCCGCGATCCACGCATAACTACCCAAGTTCTTCTGATTTGGCAGTAACGAAGACTTCTTCTGTCGTGTATCCTCCAAGGCAATCCAGAAACATGCAATGGAGCGTTCTAGAGACTCCCTTTCATCGTCCGTACCGCGGCCAGTTATCAGTGACATGGCCCATTTGACGAGGTCATCATAAGCTAAAGGATGGGTCAGAACTGGATTTTCACGAGCAAGGGAAATGAACTTACCGTCACGCATTGCCCTGGATGACTCTTTCTGATAGTTGGTTTGCTTGTGATTTTGGCCCATGATGTTACCGATAAAAACTTCCACTTCGGTCAGTGAGCTCTTCCATGGTGCGTCTGAGTACTGGTACATGAGATCTTGGATACTGTCTTCGTAACTAAACGACGGTCAGAAAATATGAGTATAAATAAATACCGAATGTAAAATGAGGGTGGATGAAAGACGTACACATCTCGAACATAGTAGGCATCCTTAACACAATGATCCCACAAGAACCCAGCCGTCTCACGTTCGACATACTCCCATACGGAAGCGAGAACATTCACGAATTTTGACTGTGTTTGTCGATTTGAAGAGTCCCATTCCAGCTCGTTGACAAAGTCTTTCTCGTTGATCATTCGATACAAGGCACCCAACACACGCTCACTTTTGTAGTAACGGAGCGGTGGACGGACATCATCGTCGTCATCAATAACGCTCTCGGCATCGTCGTTCCAAATGTACTCGTTACCGTTGTCGAGAACTTCTATGCTCTCGGCTACTCGCACACGAGGTCCTGGAGCCATGAAGTCCGGGCGACATGGAGGATATTTAGGTATTTTCTTGATATCGACCTATATAACACGTTAACGCAATGTCATTAATTGTTCTTTTTTTTTCAATCAGATTACTCACCGGCGTCCCTGTCTTTGAGAAATCAACCGCAGTCGAATGTAATTCTGCCAGAGTCAGACAATTTGGATCGAAGGTGCCTTTCTTTTGCTGATCCGCGAGGATCTTGTGTGTAGTCGCTATACGACCCAATTGATCTTGTTGCATAAATGTGATGAAGAAATCCTGGATATCCTCAATTTGCACAGGCCTATCCAACTCAGTGCCGGGCACCCGAGGATAATCAGCGGGCATGGCCAGTCGTTGTAGTCTGAAACGTGGGTCGTATATGATATTGAAGATATCGCCGTCTAGATCCCCACCACTGAGCTGACTAGGAAGGTCTCTGGCACCTTTCTGACTAAAGACGACACAATTATGTAGTTTGCGTAGTGGGGAGTCTTCCGGTACGTTAACAGCATTGGCGAATTGGACGTCACCAGGATGAAAGGCAGGGGACCGCGTGATGAGCACCTTCTTCTGAACAAGGATATCTCGTCTCTTAGTCTTTTCATTCAGAATCGGCACAAAAATCTCGCCTTCCTTCAGATAACCAGTCTCATCCATAATACCGTACAATGTGACTGCCTCGGGGACGAGGATCCTAGCTTTGTACTTCAGGTCCCTCAGCTTCATTAGGATCACTAGCTCGACTGCTCTTTTCAGGAAGCGGTCTTGATTGTAGTTGATTCCTATGGATTGTAGCAGCGTGATCAACCAAGATAGTCGAGTTGATTTTGCAATATGCGCCTGATCTAGAAAGATGGCCGCCTGTTGTGGTGAGCGTACTGTTTGGCGGAGAGACTCCACCTCTTCTCTTTGTAGCTCAAGGAATAGGTCACGAGGGACTCCAAGATCCTCAAGAATTTTAATCAACGGCGCATTCAGATAGCAAGGCAAGCTATGAATGCCAGAGCCACATATCTCGATGTTATGGTCTGCTTCCGCGCGGAATTTGATCATTGAATCCCGTAAACAAACCGTAGGACCCTTGAGTGTAGAATCCAAGGAGAGCATTCCTTTAGCACCTGAAATTCGCACTTGGAACACCGTAGGACGAACTGCAGCGTTACGTGGATAATCACGATATATTCTCCACAGAATCTCTTTCGAGATTGTGCCACAGCCATCACTAAAGACCCTCTTATTCCGTTCCACATCATCGATTCTCTTTACCATATCCTTATCAACGGAGATAGACGTCAGCGTATCCGAGAAAGTTTGGCCCAGTCGAGCCGCGAATTTTGAAGGAGATTTAATGTGACTAAAATCGCCCAATCTCGAGATGAGTTTGTTAACAGTGACCAACTCTCCAGTAATAGGGTCGTGAAACTCCGCCATGAACCAACAAGAACGTGATCTCAATGAGGAATGGGAGAACCCCAGGAATCGATAGTGACGATCCGCGATAATAACCCCATCTCTCATTACCTCCCGGAAACGGTTGAAGATGGGGTCCAAGTTTGAACTGATGTCATACATCAGGGGGTCTCCCGACTCCTCAATGAATCGAACTCGTATGAAGTAATCGCTTTGGGAGCGATATTTCCTTAGAACGCGGTTTTCAGCTTCCACGTTGGGGCCGTCGAGATAGATGCCTGTAGGGGTAACGCTAATTCGGTGAATTTCCATCTGATTATGATGTAGATATCCCGGTTGCCCCGGTTGCAAATACTCAAGTGCTTGCATTTCCTCAATCTCGTCAAGTGTATTGGTCATCGCCTCCAGACTCACGTCAGCACTGTCAGCATGAGGGTCTGGGTGGTGTAGCCTTCTCGTAAGCCCCTTTAAGATCTTGGCGGCCACCAGGGGTCTCTTTCTGGCGAGCAGTTTTTTCACATAAGGAAAGAGATCTATCACTTTCTCCGGAGTCAACTCTCCATTGGATACCAACATTTGGAGCTGGAATTGTACAACGAACGGAAAGTTCCATTGGCGAAGTACTCTAAAAAAGGTGATCAACTGAGAAGTGAATGGAGCACCTGCAGGAAATCTCATCTCACGCCAATTCACCAGCTCAGGCATGTTTTGATTGTGCGAAAGGCGCGAAATATTGAAGAAATCGTTCTGGTTCATCAAGGTGACACGATACACGAAGCAAGAAGAGACAACATATTTGTGAGATGGGTTGAGAAACCCGATTCTCGTCTTCTTCTCCTCACGTGGTGGCGGCGCACGTCGATCTCTCATGAAAGCAGCCAGTGTCGCCTGTAGTGTGCTCTTGACGGGTGCTTCAAATAAACGGGGGGCATAGTTACATCCAAAGGTCACTGTCAGGTTCCCCTGGTTGCTCACGTAGACTGCATCGTATATCGACCAGTATTCGGATTCAACCTTGAAGTTCTTCTGACCATCCTCTGGATTAGATATAGTGATTGTCAATTTGTTTGAGCCAAAGTGAATCGTTCCCATCGCTAACAAGGTGAATTGGTCAATGAAGACTGGCGTGGTGCCTCTAAAGTCAAAAGTACCACAAGACAGCGTGAAAATAGGAAATTTCCTAGGCCCTCGAGAGTCGACATCATTGCTGACAATTGGCCGACGTGGCTGACTGCGGCGTTGTACTTCTTCGTCCATAAGCGATGAGATGAGGTGCGGGTCTGGTTGGTTCCTGCCTTCTTCGATGAAGATTATCGTGCCGCGGATTCTTAGTCGTTGCTTCTCGGGAACGCGTTGTCCCTTTTGCACACGAGGATATCGGGCAAGGAGTAGGCGCGCCTTTGCGACATCTGCGATGGTGATAGTGGCATGGCCAGCCGCGTGTACTCGACATTCAAAAGAGACGATGTCAAGCTCAGCTAGGACTGGTCTCAACTCCTGCTTCAAGTGCCGTTGCTTGAGCTGACTGGGCACGTTTCGACAGAAGACCTCCATTTTGTAGTCGGATTTGAAACAGATAGAGGAAGGTTAACAAGGTGGGATATCTGCTGAGCGTTCTGGTGAAGCAGAGCCTCGTGGTGAGATCAATGATTAGAGTCAAGGCATGTCTGTCGAGATTAAGGAACGACTTGTGCAAGACAAATATTTGGGCCTTGCTGGAGAGTCCCGACAGAGCAAAATAGCGGACAACACCGCCAAATATATGTATCTTCAAGCGTCGTGAGTGTCTTTTTTGTTTACTCGACTGTCAATTCGGGGTGGGGCAGCAAATGAGGCTGGAGATTAGGTAGCGTTTGTCGGGGGCAGCCCAATTGAAAAGCAACAACCACTGTCTGTTTGTAGGATGCGCTTGCCAGAAGTCGCATCAAAATCACATGATTTCAAACAAAGGTAACAGGGCACATACACACAATGCATACACCAACAAACAGGCGCGCCTTTTCTTCTGAAAAGGCGCTCTGAAAGTAGAATCCTGTACAAAGAAAATAGTTAAACATGATGCTCATCAAGAATGTAGAAGGTGCCTTTTTGACGAGCATGACAGCCAGATAGCGGACAGATCCATCGCAGATGAGAAATAGGTACCTAAGTACCCAGGTATATACCTAGGTATCAAAATGATAAAACCTGATAGCCCATACTCTCAGATTGGCATCGATGTCGCGTCATGCTTCTTCATATGTAGGTAAGTAAATGACACCGTAGACTTCCTAGGCAACGAGATCTGTCAAACACTCACTTTGCTTCTTCTCCTCCCTCATCTAGCCCTCACCGTATTCACTACCATCCTTTCCAAAGATTTCGTGTTTTTTTATCATCTTTCCTTCACTTCTTTACTGACAAAAAACTAAACATGAAGTTCGAAAAAATCCAAGCCCTGATTTCACGTACGCCTAGGAAGTAACGAAATCTGGTATCTGGGACAAAACGCCGTCAGAAGCATTGGACAGGTCGATCTGCTCTCGCCCCTGATCAGATATGCTTTGCATTGACTTGCAAATTCCTCTACGCTCATGCCCTGTTCACTTGGAAGGCTCAAGACACTAAAGCTCTCTCGGCTTTCACCCCTCCCGCCTAGGCAAGGTTCAGAACTATGGCAGAACAAGCATATTGAGGATCATCTGAGAATACAATTGCTCAAAACAACTCGAGAATCATCGTTGGGGATATTGCACCAGATGCTACAAACTTCATCTGCGATCTGATTGGAAGTTATCGCGGAATGAAGCCCAATTCATATCCAGAGATCCAGGCTGCATGCCGTTCGCAGGCAAGATTCATCTATGTCCCTGCCTACCTATCTCGTTGCTGGTTTATAAGTCCTCGGCTGTCCAACTGGTGAAAGCAAAAAGGGGCCAGGCGCTGGATCCTTGTTTTGATGGTCTTTTCCATCGGCAAACTGAGGAACTTTTCGGCATGGAAGACTCGTACGGGCATATATGTACTTTCAAGCATCATCCTGCTATGAATATTACTATCGCTAGCGTGCCTAAACGGGGAGAAGTGCTAAAGATGTCTACTACATATGTGTTAAAATCCAAGAATCAAATCCTTCGATCGGGTTTGCGCGCAATTTGTGGATATACGGACTCAGTTGTGGCTGGCAGGCAAGCATCAGAATGTCAAAGAATGGCTCCAGCGGCTTTTTTACGAACCTGTTTCAAGTTTCACCGGTTTACGCAAGGCTCACTCGGTTGAAGCATTTATAGCCCGCGGGGTCATTTACATAGACGTGAAGCGTGACCTGGGTCGAGGATCATGGCCTAATATGGTGTGGATGCGAAATTCAGTCCAAGTGTGAGCAGCTTTGGCTTTTTCTCGGTCCGCTAAAGGATATTTTTAGGGCTGTCGTCATGAAACTCACTCCACGTGTTGATAGCTGGACGATAGTGATGCGGACCCGGACAGCCTCGTTGAGGAAGAGTTTGGAGTCATCGCCACATATTTACCTTGTTATCGATAGTCTAATTGATACTATTAGGGTTATATATAGATTAGGTGTGAATGATCCTATTTTAGCTTTAGACATTCTCTATCTAGCTTGAGGACTGGCTGGCATCTTTAAATGTAGATAACATCAAGTGATTGGAATAATATATATTTGCTATCAGTATTTGATCTATCACCATATATTCTTAGGTAACACACCCAACGCTGGTTAATATCTGTCGCAATTACTATCGCGATAAACTGTAGATGACTAATTAAGTACCTACATACTCGAGATTGATCATTGAATACTATCACGCTATCATCATGATATCCAAAAGATAAACCTGATACTCTTGCCCTAATCTCATGATGGACCCACACGGGCACCTATCTCTTGACTCTCACTGGCTGTATCGGCTCTCAAACACGAGGTTGAGCCAATCTCGTCCCGATTTGCATCGCCCTCTTTACGCCTCTGTGCGGCTCTACTGAAAGCCCATCATCTTCATGACGAAACCATCTATTTTCCATATTGAGTCAAGAGTCCAACGGTTCAAAATCAGCCTTATCTGCGACACCCTCTTTCGGAATGTATTCTGCACTCCGTTGTCGCCAAAAAGAAAGTCGCACTAAAAAAAACCAATCAAAGCTGATTGAGTCACCCTCCAATTGACGATGAAGTATATTTCATATAGCCCCACATCTGTGACTCAGTTTTCAACGTGACCGGCGTGTGTTGACGCCTTCGGAGACGGAGTATACGTTGTTAGTTCGATCTCAGTCGTAGCCTGGAATGAAGGAATATTTGATAGTGTATCACGATAGGTTGTAGTACGTACGTACATGAGTCACATGGGAAAGTGGAAGGCGACATTAAATTGTCGAAAGCGATGGAATTTTGTCCAAGGCTTGGACAGTGTTGTAGGCGCTGGCCGAAAACGGTCGGTATATATCGGCTGCAAAACAGTGACCATAATCGGTTCATTTTGCTAAGTAATATGACTTGCATGAACTAACGGTCTATCTGGCCATATATCGCACCCAAAATGAAGCAAATTAATCAGGTTTAAACCACTTCTTTTACGATTAGTTCTGCCAGCACGACTTGACTTGGGGAACTGACGCAGTGCTGCAGCACTTAGAAGTTAGCAAGGCAACCAGATTTAAACCCGAAATAGCTAGCTCAGAGATGGCCCACAAAAGGCCTTGCGATTATCATTATGCTGTCTCTGATTGGCGGGGAGCTGTCGGTGTGTCATAGATGGCTGTTGATTGGCTGTGCTCACTGCTTTGTACTGATTTGTGGGTGGCGCTACTGCAAATGGCGTGCAGTGACGTGGTTGGTTGATCCACAACGAGTGGATCTTTGGACAGTGGGTTTTGCGATGGCCAATGAGGTTTGTTGTACATGGACTGGGGGGTGGGGCGGGAAGGGCGAGGAGTTCTGATTGGGAGGGACTAGAAGATAGAATGGAACTTGTGGAAGCATGAGAGAAATCCATGGTATGGCTGGTAAGATTGATACCGTATGGATACGGGTTTTTCAAAGGCTGAGATCGATAAAATACAAACGGCAACAGTACGGATACACCGCTAACTCAAGCTGCTGCCTGCGACTCTCTCCTGCAAGAGCAGCTCACTGTTTATCGTGTGTAGTTGTCAGTGTACCACAACTGTACGCAGTGTAGATGTCTTGAAAAGAGACCCCCAACCCCCAATTTGCAGTCTTTCTCTCTTTCTTCCCTCTTTCAGCCAAAACGGTCGAGATGAACCCGGCTATGACAGAGCGTCTGCGAGAGTAGCATCAGATCTAATTCTCGAGCCATTGCCATCAATCATTTGTACAAATATCTTCCTATTCTTATATTTTCTTTATTCTCCATCTCCTGCTTTGTATTTCTTATCGTTATCGAATTCTGTTGCCTCCAGATCCAGTTGCCCCGCTATCATCTCGTCGTCTGATACTTCGGATAGTGGACGAAGTACGTACGGTACGGAGTACCTGGATAAGAGTCACAGCCCAGCACAGCTCTCTTTTTTTTTGCCCCCTTTGCTGCCTATTGCTGGGCGGCGAATTTTTGATTATTATTGATCATTGTCGAACCAAGCAAAGCCATTCCAACCACTCACTCGATCGATCTTTTGGTTGGATGGAAGTTCGTGTTTAGTGGGAATTTCAACCACACCCTTGTGACCTCGTGAGACTTACCACTTTTTTTCTCCCATCAGCAAGCAATCTCTCTTCCCTGCCTTTTTTTTTTTTCCTCTTGTCATTCTTGCTGGATCTTTGTGACGACTAGTACGGAGCCTGTATTGCGTTGTACTGTGAGTGGCCTTTGCCTCCCGTTCTGCAGCTAGCGGGCAAAAGTTCCCCCTGTCCGAGCATCCAAATCGCGGTGTTTGATACGCTGTCGTTACCCGCCGTTACCGGGGGCTGGTCTGTGTGTCCTGCCACCCAATGCCCTCCTCCCTGCCTCACGACTGGCACACTGCCCACTGTCCACTGCCCACTGCCCCCTTCCCGATCGGTCGATTCTATCTTTGGCCCTGAAGATGGAGCGTCGAAGGGGAAGGAGTCATCCTGACCCGCCCTCTGCTTTCTGTCTCGCTCCTGCCCTTTCTTATTAGGCCTCACCCTCCATCCATGATCCATCTCCTATTTCCCCGTCCTGTCCACCTCACTCACTCTCCTCACCTCACTCATCGCCCCGACGTCCTATCCTCTCCTTTCCTCTTCTTATCATCCGACAAAACAGAATTTTAAATAATATCTGTTCTCCTGACTCTCCTTCTGACTCATCCTTCTCTCGCCTCTTTTAGTCAACCAGATTCCGGCTGTCGATTTGGCCTCTTGCGCTGTTCTCCGAGGCCGCCCGACCGAATCTAGGCACCCGGCACCGCCGCGCTAATTACTCGCCACTCCGGCCAGGGTGCTCAGACAACTAAGTCAGTCCCATCCTCACCCAGCCGTCGTGACTGAAACCATTTGAGTCACCGTTGCCTACTATGACACACTTGCTCCCCAGAATGGCAGTCCAGCTGTAAACTCGGGTCTCTAAATTCTTGTTGATCACTTGAGACTCTTTTTTGCCGCCACGCTTGATTTTTCTTCCTGCCTGGTACCTGACAGCTACCTGTTCACCCAATCAATGTACTCTTGCCGACCGAAGCCCAGTCAGCATAGAGTGGCCAAATCGCAGGCTCCAGTGTCGTGTTTATTTCAATCATCCACTAGCCCAGTCATATCTGGAAGGAAATTCTCCTGCTGACACTCTTGTGAAGAACTTCCACCTTAGTTGGCACCACTCACACGCGCTTGAGTGTTTTGATACCCTCCTACCACTAGCTCCGCCGTTGCCTCGATGAATTGCGCGAAGAGATCGTTGCACTAGACTATTGACTCATATCGAACAAGCAAGCGTCCTCGGTGACGAATGTTGCCTGTCTGTTAGGTCTTCGGTCCATTCTCCTACGACTCTATTAATATTACCTTCTGTGCTCGCTATCGTTTATCATCATCATCAAAATGTACCCTATTGTTGCAGGCCCCATCGAACCGATCACCAGTATTACCACATTCTATTCGTCAGATATCACCAAGTCCAGCAAGAACGTTGCATGCCTGTGAAGTCACAACACTTACTTCGTGTCTACTACATTGGGATTAACGATTTGCTCCCGTGTTTCCTACCTGGCTTGATCGACGTCGACTATTCGGAACGTGTATATACGGTGATCGGTTTGCCGAAACCAACAACATCTTGTTAATATTCGCCCGTTACTTTTTTCCCCTCATACTCCCATCCGGTACTCCGATATTCTCAATACCCACCTAAGGTATTGAGTTCTGTTCAGTTATATCTCTACTGTTACGCTGGAGCACCGTCACATCTAAGGCCCACCGTCGCCTATTCATCGAAAGACGGTTGTCTATCGGTTTTCTACCTGGTCCCTTTCGAAACGGTTTAGTTGATATCACGGTTACAAAATCGTCTTGTACCTGGCTCTCGAGTCTTGCCTACTCCGGAAACTTCTTTGACACTCACAAACATAGTGTGTGTCTAGTCGTGAAGAACAACGCAAGACATTCTTAACTCCATGTTATCGAATATGCCAGGCTCAGACGTCTTGGGTCCGAGTCTTTCCGACCCCAGTCAACAGAAGAGGACGGTTACCACTCATCCGTACTCTTCATCTGTGGGCTCCTCGGCCTCTTCTTCATCTTCCTCGATTTTCTCATTAGATTGCGTGTCTACCCAGAGCTCAATTTCATCATCTTCAACAACTGCTGTCGATGTCATTTGGGAAAATGACGAATCAGGAGAGTCATCAGGCCGAGGTTTGCCCCATTCTGAAAATGCATCTCATTGTTTGCGAAATAGTTTGAGAGGTGTTGCATCTAAAGTCACGGAGTGTCCAGTGCCTCCAGAGCTCCGGAAGCACCCCAGACGTACCGCTTGCCCCACAGCTACATCAAACGGTACATCCACTTCGTGCCCTCGACTACCTCCCCCGCTAGTGCGGCAGTGTGATCGTAAGGTCAATTTTGTCGACAGCTTAGTCGGTAAGTCCTCTCTGCTTAGAGAAGCCCCCCATCCAGCCGCTCTGCGGATCATATGCTGAGTTTCCTTCGAAAGACTCCGCATCCCAGATTGTTGAAACAATATGGCCCCTATCGGTAGTTGCTGTTCGGAGTGAATCTCCACTCGGCTGTAAGGGTGTCTTGCCCCTTCGCACTTTCATTCAAGAAACTCTGCGAAGGTCACGTACTAGCTTTAGTACTTTACAGGTCGCTCTTTACTACCTCATCAAGATTCGACCCAATGTTCCAAACCATGACTTCACCATGGAACAACCTCGTGACAGCCCATGCGCTCGAGCGATGCAATGCGGACGTCGTATGTTCCTCGCCGCGTTGATTCTTGCATCGAAATACTTGCAGGACCGAAACTACTCCGCCCGTGCTTGGAGCAAGATTTCGGGTCTACAGACCCAAGAAATCAATCAAAATGAAATGATGTTCTTGCAAGCTGTGGATTGGAAACTCCACGTCCCGGAGTCCATCTACCACCGGTGGACAGACATTGTCCTCAAGTATACACCTACCCCGGGCTCTTCGCCCAACCCAGATGATTGCTGGAAGACATTGATTCCAAGATTGACAACCGATCTGGTCACGGTCGACATCGAACCGTCCAGCCCTCCCGATTTGTTCAGCTTGGACATGCTCGCTGATGCTCCTTCGCCTCGGCGTTCCCTATCTCGCGTCAACAGCATAGCTTCGATGTGTTCTCCCAGCGAGCAACAATCGCCGATCTGCCCACGATCAAATCCTATCTTGGAACCTGCTCCTCGTGTTGAATCCTCAAACCCTACCCTCCCGGCCTTACACAAGCTCGGACTTCTCCCCACACCGCAATTGACGCCACAATCTTGCGCTGCGTCCACTCCTGCAGTGAGTGTTCGTGGTACATGTTCGAGACGTCCATCATTTGCATCCGCCATGTCACAGGCTCAAAACATGTGCATGTCACGTCTGGCTATGGATACCCGCCCCTTGCCCACCAGCAAGCCTGGCAACTTCGAAGGAATGCCTCCCTTGACCCGTCGGTCTTCTCTCGCGCGCTCCACTTCTTCTGCATCATCACCAGAGTCTATGGTGTCGGATGTGTCGACAATATCCTCTCGTTCTTCTCGGTCTTCTTCAATCTCATCTTGTGCCTCTGCGACTTGCGCGCCTAGCCAGCCTCGGCTGGCTGTCACGGCGACTCGTCGTTGCGCCGTGATGACCTTGAAAGAATGCCGAAAGAACTTGACCATACACACTCCTATCGACGAGACCTCTCTGGTTGGTGTTTACAGCTCGCCCGACAGCGCCCTATGTGGATCTGTTCCTGACTTGTCAAACTTTTCCCTGAACACCCCGGTTGATATGACGGCTCATGAAGCTGCTCAAGGCTTGTGCGAGCTGTCTGGCGCGATGCTACGATCGCAGTCTCCTGTTGGCCAAGTGAGCCGCAAGCGAGGAAGGACTTCATCAGAAGACCAGATCTTGCAGAGCAATGTGCGCGATTTGATGACTTCGGCTTATGGAAGCGAGGTCCTGGCAGACGAGAGGATTGCTCAATCATTTCTGCTTAAGGGCCAGTCAGATCACAGTCTGAGCTCTATCCAGCTACCCATACCTGTTCCTGTTTCCAAGGGCGGTATCAAGCGGGCTTGCTGCAGCGCCGAAGTTCGCAGACACGAAATCCTACCAACTACTCCGACGCCTATGCGATGAATGTCTACATTTACATTCACGTATGCGCAAGGATGTGCCTTGATATCTCGATGCTTGTATATCTCATAACAGCGTTTGTATATATATAATCCAGCGGTTTGAGATGGTACAGGCGTTTATTCGGCGCATTCCTCACCACACGTTTATGAATATGATGCACTTGGCCAGACCCTGCGCCATGGCATCTTGTATGAAGTACGCATATTTTGCAAATACTTGTTTTTTTTTTTTTTTTATCTTGTCTTTTGTCTTTCTACCTGACACGGAGTGCGGCATGGTCTGGGTTTGTTTTGTTCTGTTTCGTTCCATCCCTTGATGCGACTTGACCATCATCGTGGTTGTCTTTTTATAATTTTACTCATTCAGGTGTGTGCGCGTGGGAAACAAAGTTCGAAAGGGCGAACAGGCATTTCTCGGAGTCAAATCGTTAATCCATTCTCTTGGTCTTTCACCTCGATTGATATGGACAATTGGGGTTGGAGTTTTGATTCTGGGTTCCCTTCATCATACATCACATCATCACGTCAAATCCTCAACATCATCAAACCTCATTGCGATTCTTACTTTCTTTTGTCTCTCTCGAGTTGTGTATTGGCACTCTTGGACAAAAAGTGGTATGGTTATTGGAGTCAGCGCATGCATGCATTCTTGGACGGAATGTTTGCATCTTGTTCGAAATGTAGATAATAGGCAGTAATCCGCTAACTACGAATTGCAGAAACATATACACTGGTACTTTCTTTGAACGTAGTGGTCATTGTAGATCTATCTGTCCTTGACTAAATGCTTGAGAGAGCTAGACGGGCTAGCTGATTCTGGACTAGCGCGATCAGATAAGATGGATAAGATGAGACAAGCAAGTCAGTTGACCTTCCGTCTCCGCTCTTTAACATGTCAACGTTCAAGTACTCCCCGCTCTTTCCCTTCGTTGCTCTTCTCCTCTAATAACACACTCTCTTCTTTCAATTCACTCTCCATATTTCTCTTTGTATCGATTTCGATTTTATTCTCAACCATGACGCAAAGCCATTCGAGCGTCGTCACGCTGTTATCAACGATAGTACTTTGCCTATACTTACCCGCGGTCCTTGGTACACCGTTTATCGTTACCGCCAGACGAGAGAAAGAATTCCATAAAAACAAACAACAGGTTACACTACAGAATGTTGATTATCATGGTAGTGCTGGCAAACATGGGTACCACGATGATCCATTGAAGGATTTTATTTCGGATGTTGTGCATGATACTGGTTCCATGTTCAGTAGCCATGATCATAACAAGAAGCATGGCGATAAGAATGACAACGGCAGGACGTTGGTACCTGTGACACCTCCGGCGTCATTGCCATTGCCATCGCCGCCACCACCGTCGATATCGTCGTTGAGATATGTGGGACACGTTGATGGACTGGACAATATTACAATTGGCTTAAACCGAATCGCCGACAGTGCAGAGCTTCCAAGTATCGACAACGACAATGAAGTCGCTTCGACTCTTCGTCGTCCCTCGTGGTTCGACTCCGTCCTCATGGCTCGCCGATTACTAGCCAAATCATCCGTCGGAATCGCATCTACGGTCTATCAACATTCAGACTCCTCGTCATCATCAGCGAATGCATATCATGCACCCCGACCATCCGGTCTGCAGGGTGTATCGATCAGTCTACCGGAATACATAGCAGACTGCTCCGAAATCGATAGCAGCGACGACAACAATAATGGCAACCCAATCCTGCTCGGATTATACGTCTCAACGACATTCCAAAACATCGCCAAGGGGTCAAATATCAGTCTCTCAATTGACTGGTGGAGTCATCTCAAGGACACAAATCCGCTTTACCCTGGCTTTCCCTTGAGCGAAGCCGGGTTACCACGTATCTCATTGCTTGGGTACGTCGAACGACTCGATCTATCATCAGCGAAAAAGGAAGGATTGGAAGAATGCTTCTTCGCAACCCATCCAGATGCCAAGGTATGGGCACCCGGAAACCCGGATAGCCCGCATTCTGGGTTTTGGGCGCGCATGGTTGTGACGCAGGTTTATTGGATTGGGGGGTTTGGTGATTTGCAGCAGATTGGGTGGATGAATATCACTGATTGGAAGGGTGTGGGGAGGTATGAGAGTGATGAGAGTATTGGGGATGGGAGTGGCAGGGGTTGGGAGGATGTTAGATTACCTGGTGAATAAGCAGTATTGAGTGGTTTGGTGTATAAGCCACATTGATTGATGTGTAGATAGAAGTTTAACGTTTATGGTTATGTGAATCCTTAGATTGAGCCTCTACTGCGAGACTTCGTCAGTGCTACCATTGCGTGTGTCAAGTTTAGGAGTCCATTGTTGAAAGACAACGAAGAACTGGAAGCCAATCCTCAATACAATTTCCAATTCCAGAGCCACTCCCAACTAACACCGTCTCCTCCTATCTACCTATCCCAACAGGCGCCTCCCTACTCCACAACCCAACCTACATGTGGGTAAGATAGTCTGTCTACTTCTTTCCTAAAGCCTTCCCAACCATCTCCCCCGCCGAAGCCATCATGCCCTGATCCTTCTTACTCGTCGTCGCTCCCGGACCAACATCCGCACCCACACCAGCACCGGCAGCACTAGCCCTCGCACTGGAACCATTCATTTCAGTACTTAGTCTCTGCCCATAAAGCGGTTTTTCGTCCTCTTTGATGGGGAGGATTGCTTCTTGTTCGTCGGGCGGGAGGCGGTGGAGAGTTGATTTTGCGTCTCCTGTTTTTCACATCCCCAACCCCAAAGAGGGTTATGTTAGTAGTGGGAGAGGGGAAAGGGGGGCGGGGGACGCACCGGGCTGCATTGCTTCGGCGACGGAGGATTTCATGCGCTCAAAGGCGGTGTTGCGTTGAGGGTCGGCGTTGAGCATTGCTTTCTGTTTTATAGAGTCAGAATGCAGTCCGTGGCTAGGTAGGTATAAGAGGTACGTAGTTGATACTGTACCTTGTCGGCCATGGTGATGGCTTCTTTTGTTGTTCAGTCAACTATATTCCTTTCGGTTGACCAAAGAGTGTATAGCATAAGTTGATATGTTTGTCTGCTTAAGAGAAAGTTAACTATATTCGAAAAGAGAAAGGCGAGGATTTGTCAAAACCCGTCTTGGTGATGTCAGAATAACGTATTTCCGAAAGTGGCAAGTCTTGAGCTGGGACAAACCCTAATAGAGGCTCAGGCGATTGATTCCGAGAGTCTTCAATGTTCCATACTTGTACCAATGCAGTCATACTGGATGAGAAGATTGTATAAAACTGGCCGGAATACCAGCCATGCCTATTATTCATTCACAAGTCTCATAATAGTAATAAATCTGTAGAACATCTCATGAAAAGGAAAAAAAAATCAAGCAGTGCGCACTTCTGCCCGGTGCTCAGCCCAAATGACAACATAAATCCAGAAAGGAAAACCTGAAACGAGAACTGAAACAAAACATAACAGAGGCTGAGCAAACCGGTACAGACGCGATTGTATCAAGCAGTAATAATCAAAAACGATAAACACAACATCAACAGTCATCAACAAAACCACGTATCGTGTTCGCAGAGTCAGATTATCTAGATCGCTCATTTTCGATTAAAATTCGAAAACGGTAAGATTTCTCTCTATAGACGATGAAATCCGCGATTCGTAGAAACGGTGAAACGACAAGCTCGTCCACCCGAAATAGTATGTAAAAGCTCAGAATCGTCATTCGTTCTTGTCCATCACACGTACAGATCTAGCCAAACTCCCAGACCCAGATCATAGGCGATCGTGGCGATTGACCCACGTGGTAAAAATTCCTGTTTACCATCCACACCTGTCTCAATCCATGTCATGTCTATAACCCGAGTCCGTAGTAAATGCTTAAAAGAAGACATCATGAGAAGAAGGCGAAAGTTCATCAGCCATCATAAAATGTTGAAGATAGGGAAGCAATATTAAAAATGCCGTGGATAATTTTCGTGTCAACATAACGAGTTCGTGTTTACAAACTCATTGTCAACCACTCCCATTCCTGGCTGGCTGTCTGACCGGATCCCGCAGCCAGACTGTGATGAGCCGGGTTCGTTGCTGCCGGTGGCATAGCCGGTGCCAACGGTACATTTTTGGATCTGCCGGCTGCCGATGGGCCAGCACCAGCTTTGCTATTATCCACGTTCGTATCATCTGAGGCTGCTTCTGGGCTGTCCTGAGACAAGCTAGCCTGAATGCTGGCAAGAGAACCAATCGAGTCCTTATCAAGTCGCCGTTGACGCTTGGGAGCAACTTGAATTGCCCTAGCTTGAGCACCAGCAGATGGCGTGGTCTTTGGTGGAGCGGCCGCGATAGGGACAACGCCACTCTTGACAGAACCAGCGACACCATTCGATCCGGTACCAGAGGTGGTCGAGCCAGCGATAGATGGTGGTGACTCCGAAGCATTGGCGCTCTGTAGCTTGCTTGAACTTGGCGGTGTAACAACGGGAGTCTGTTGCACTGAGTTCTTTCGAGAACTTTTCTTGGATCGGGCCGCAGATACGCCTATAGGGAGATTGTTTCCTCCACCGCGGTTTCGCTTCTTGATGACATCAGTCTTGAGAGAAAGAGGTCGAACCACTCCATGAAGCTTCAAGAAAAGACCACAGGCATTGCAAAGAGGTTGTCCCTCAGGATTGCGCCGCCACAGAGGCGTCGTCTGAGTGAAGCAATTAGTACAAGTAGTCGGGGCACCTGAATCACCGGGTTTAGTGCCACCAGGGCTGGCAGGCCGGGATGGTGCGACGCTGCTGAATCCAGATTCAGGTGGTGTGTTGGGCGACGTATGTGACTGCATCGGCATGCCCATGTGATCAGTATTTGCACGGCCTAGTTTTGGTCGACTGCCCATGTTGGTTGTCGAGGCATGTCCACGGGACAAACTTGTACTTTCCCAATCATGCGACTGGTCCATGATATCTCCCAGCCTTCCATGATGCAGGCCTGAGAAGTTTGGCATCGAGCCATAGTGACCAGCAAGCTGGGCATCCCATTGCAAGCCCGAAGACATGTCACCAGAGATATCGTCCATGCCTTGGAAATCGGTCTGCATGGCCATGTTCTGGTCTGGGAAGGCTGTTCCATCGTCGTCTTCATTGTCAGAGTCGGCTCCAAAGGTGAACATGTTCTCACTGCTGGTCAAATTCAGGTTGTGATGGGAGGGAGGGGCCGAGAAGTCATTGTGAGTGATGACGGACGACGGATCAATGTGTTGATGGGATGCAAACCCAGGAGAAGGAATGCTAGAAGGCGGTCCACTCATGGAATTGTAGGCAGCGTTTGGGTCATTTTTGGTGCCGTACATATATCGAGGCTGCAGAGAGGCAGTGAGATTAGATGCGCGATGACTGGGAGCAGCGTAGGCAGGAACTCTACGCTGGACACGGGCGTCCATGGAGTTCTGATCAAAGTACATCGAGTGCTCTCCGTCATAGACAGGTTGAGGTGTGGAGGCTGTAGACTGATAGCCGGATGGAGGGGGAGAATAGAAGTCGGTTGAGTTCAGTGATGATCCCATAGGAGTCTGAGCATAGACATGACTGAAGGGTCCCGAGGTCACCAACGGCGACTCTGTAGGTGAGAAAGTAAAGTTCTGCTGGAAGGGCCCCGCCGATGTAAGAATGGGGTCGTCATTGATCTGAAAGGTGTCAAGATTGAAAGGCACGTTGGGAGAGGTATGATTGTTATGATGAGGAAAGGCGGAATGCGGTTGGTCCAAGCTATAGTCTGGCATCATTGCAGTGTCCAATTCTTGATCATTCTGTTGCACCATCAGATTGGAGGTAGGGACGACTTGAGGGGAGAATTCCGCGGGTCGCTTGCGAGGTGCCTGTGATGGGTTAGTATCTTCTCTTCTGTCCTCTCCTCGAGGCGACTTACTTTGCGTTCGTCTACGCTGGTTTTCCGTACACGGCGCTGCACGTAACCGAACTCGTCGTTGCGGCGCAATTCCTGTGAAGGATGCGGCAAGGAAGCTGGGACAAGCGGGGCTTGCGAGACGTTCTGGTCCTTGCGAGTCTTGATGGGAATGCCAGACTGAGCGACCGAATGAGACTGAGAGGCACTGTTGTGGTCGGAAGTAGCAGGTAAAGTTTCAATGCCAGCCGGTGAGCCAATGGATGAAGGCACGATGAACTCGTCCAAGTTCATGAAATCAGCCGAGACAGAGGCAGAAGTGGCGTTGTTGCTCTGGGTGGCCTGGCGAAGTTGAGCAATTCCACTTGGAGTAGCAGAAGAAGAAGACTTCTGAGCAGCTTGTTGAGCGGCAAGGCTATGAACGGATGATGGGTTAGTATGAGCGAAGATCGAGGAATGAATTTTCAAAAATGACGACAGTGGACAATGATGATAAGAGGAAGAATGTGCGAAAGAGAGACGAGTGGGTTAGGAGAAGGTAGGGTTTGATAGCAATCTTCAGCAGTCGAGGGGAGTAGAGATAAGACAGGATTTGATCATGATAACAGGACAGAGCTAGCGTCCTGCAACCTGCAGCTGCCACTGGACGGGTCTCTGTCATCTGAATCCAGCCTCCAGATAGGGATATCGGGGGTATATATATATACATATCAAAATAAAATATTTGTTCCTTTACACTTACCGTGCCTGTTCAGCTCGCTCTTTTTCCTGACGCTTCAGACTCATCGCCATCATCCGCCATGTGAGATTCTCCATACGTTCCTGATTGGGCAATTGAGATTTCGTCCGCGAGTACAATTTCCATATCTGCGTTGCCAGAGGATCCTTTCGCTGCATTTCGTCGGGACTGTCGACCGCATTATCGCGAGCGGTGCCATCTTGCCAGTCGGGGAAGACGGTGTCGCCCAGCAACGCCCCTTTGGCGATGCTGTCTTCGATTGGAAAATCCAGTTTGCCGGTGTTGTTCTATCGCGAATACAAATCTATTTTATTGCGATCGTTTGCTGCCCTCCGGTTGTTTTCGAGTCAACCCCGCGCGCGGGTTGAATAAAAATGAGCGATGAGATAGTCGGGAGGGGAGCGGCTACAGGCGAGACAAAGGCATGCGAGGGGAAACGTCCGGGGCGGTATTCACGAATCCGAGGCAGGCCAAAGAAACTTGCGAAAACAACACACGAACATAGGAAATGAACCCCAAGGAAAAAAAAGCCGATGGAGGGAGAGGGTCCCGTACAAACAGCCCACCACACACAATGCGTGTAGAGAATAGTTTGGATAGGGTACAGAGAGAGGTTGGAGGTGAAGGGTAAGAAGGGGAAAAAAGAGTGCTGCTTGGTCTTGAAGCTCAGATGAGTCGCCCGACCGACCACTGGACGACTGGGAATTTGCGGACTGGGAAGGAAGGAAGGGAACGACAGGAAGGAAAGAACGAAAACTTGGGAACAGTGTAATATTACCGAACGACGGTAAGGTAAGTCCGTAATGCGTGTATGATACTGGACGTGCCGCATTTCTGGTAATTTAATTCTTGAGTTCCGCATGCAAGCGTGGCTTGACTGGATGGAGGGCAGTCCGTGGTGGAGACTGGCCGCACGCTAATCATGCCACTAGATCGACTCTGGCGTAGTGTGGTTACCATCAGCGTAATCATACGCGGTACCACTGCCAAGTTTGTTACCATTTACCGAGTTCCAACGGTGTATTGGTACGTACGTGTATGTATCTGCATGTACATGTAACCAATACTTAGTCTTACCTTAGCGGTGGATCTAACTGTCGCTGCTCAGGAAGAGAACATCAACGTTGACACAACGTTATTATTCATGGCTTCAGATGTTGCTTTTCAGATTCTCAGAGTACTTGAATATGAACGAGACATGATTGGTGTTGATTTCAGTCCGGAACGGATTCGCTTCTTCCGCCGGCTGAACGATTTTCCTAAACTGGTCTACTAACTGACTGAGTCTTGGGGTTTGGAGGGGTCTGGGTCAGCCCCTCTCTTTGTCATGATCCATCTCCAGAACCATGAATTCATTGTCTCTGTTCGATGACGGAGATATACGGGATGATGGAGCTCCTTGCTATCACATGCTCTTCGTTCTTATTGGTAGTTTGATGCTTCTGGAAGGATACTAGATTTGCACTTCAGAATAGACGAGTCCGAATGAAATTCTGGATTTGTTGCTACATTAGTGTACCATATATTAGTACGTAGTATGTGTGTCGTACTACTCCATACATACTGTGCAATAATCCGCACGAATCCCATGCCACCAATTATTAATATACGAGTCGTCTCGCCGTATGGCTGTACCGTGTAGTCACTGATGAGCTCGTCGCTTAGTGCGGCAATCACAGTTCAAGGCTATTTGGACTATGTATGCAGACAATAGCCCTACGTATACCTAGCATGGCTGAAATGTAAATATTCCAATATTAAATTTCAAAGTCGCTGTTAGATTTATTCATCGTTACCCTCATGTACCTATGCTTTGTAAGTTTGTATAGTTACAACTTTACCAGAAACAAGACGTGGGGAGTTCATACGTATTGCCGTTGGGGTGGTACGTACTATATACTCCATAATCAAACCGTAGCTATTAAGAGTAAGAGCTCAGACGATCAAGTCAGCTGTAATTTGATATCAAATGGTCAGCATCATCACCACCAGGATTGATTGATGATGCTCAGAAAGGGATCTACAATTTTAGTAGACATGATCTCATTTCTTCATCATGACTTGGAGGAGTGTGTGAAGCTGTTTTGGATTAATTCGGGTGGCATAATTGATGCGCACGTCTAAATTAATAGTACTCGCTACCCAGTCTTACTACGTAGACGTATTTAGTATTTACCTGCCATGCATTATTTTAGAAGAGCAGGGTGAGCACAGATCACCTGCTCAGCACCAACCACTAGTTAATTCTGCATATCCTCATCGACTTCGAGAGTTTGACGCCAGTCTGAGAGCAGGAACATCCTCAGTGAAAAACAAATATAAGCGCTCAGATGTCAATCGCATCCATCAACTGTCATCTCAAAGATGCCTTCGAGACGGAACTGGCAAGTCGGCCGAATCCTCGACCCGAGGCGTTACTAGCCCTATCCTTAGCCTATATGTATTTCAAATACCGAGTAGGCATAAATACCGTATGTAAAAGTACGTAGATTTCTCGGCCTGAAACGGTATTCCACGGGCAATCTGGATGAAATCGGTTTAGTGTTGGCGTGAAGCACTGACCCTGTCCCTAATTTCTCGCATGGATTGGGATTGGGGTTGGGATATGGAATGATTGTTAAAGACTGCTCCGTATTCAGTGCTTAGTTTACTACAAGTACCGATATTCTACGTACCGAGGTACGGATACTTAATTAATATGACCGACTTACCGCCATTTCCATTAATATGTTCCGATTGAATTTATCCAGCAATAACCTAACTATGTGCAGAGTCAAATTGATAGACGGTACAATGCCCTCCGTGTACGTACACTATGTAGGCGGGCAGTCTCCATAACGGTTCGGCATCTCCTCCTGGAACTCAGGCTGAAGTAGTCATCGGTCCGACCTCGTGGCTGACAATAAGGAACTGTCCTTGGCGTGGCCAATGCCATGATGCATCTCGTGGGTTAGATGGGTCCTTGGGCTTGGTCTTAAGACTTGGGCAATGAGCTTTGGGCGTGGTGTGGTGGCGATGTGGGGATTTCCTTAGTACTGAATCTACTGAGCGATGATCCGGTTTAAGTCTTTAACCGGTGGTGTTCTCGGTGCGGACTAGAGAAGTATGGCTTTCTAAGCAGCAGTACGTATGACTAGGATTAAAGGATATATCTGATCAGAAAACTTCCAGTTACTTGAGCATAAGTGTACGTAGATGAACTCTAAAGACACACCTACGTCGTCGACCGTCCACAGTTGACTGTCGTACGCAGTGGAACCCAGATGCATGGAAATAGTCCATGCATATCACAAGCAAATGCACAAGTGGGTGATTACCCTATCCGGATTTAGTGTATGTCACTGGATGAAGTCAAAAGCATCTGGAATTGTTTCATTGGTGCTTGTCTACGTATTCGGTATAAAACACTAACCTTGAATGACTCGGTCTGCCATCAACATGGTGTCGTATCCACTTGCCAATAAATATTGTCGTCGTAGGGAGTTTGATATTGATTTGTGGATATACGTATGTAGATGGTAACGGAGTTGTTGGGCTGTTGTTGATCAGGTAAGTGAATGTCGTTGCGACCGTTCAGAAATCGATGCTTAATACAGTTGTATATGCCGGGAACTTCTGATCATGTACCTTGAAGGCTTGAACATCTATCGAGATCAATCATGTGAAATTCAACTGGACAATCCACCACCTTTTCAGTTACCCATGTCATGACATAGCCTAGACCGTTCCTTTTCTACGTGTTTGTTTCTTCTTTCCAGCAACGGCGCGACACTTGACAGCTCTTCCAAGTTTATTCGATCTTTGCTCAAGCTTGTCTATTGATCGAGACACATCTTTATTCCAGGCCATTTCTCGGTGACTGTATCAGTCAGCATATAGTGTCGTAGCTCTCACGAAATCTCTCCACTATGTGCACGCCGCATAGAAATAAGTTAAAGAACATACATAGTTTGCCCCACAAGCGTATACCCTATTCCCCTTTTGAGCTTAGCGCTGTCTACTAGCAGCGGAGTTACTCCGATTTCATAAATCCATAAACTGGCCAATTGTGCTCTGCAAAGTCAGCTTACACTGTCTGCCACTCTGCCACTGAATTTTAACGTTGGCTTTAGACTTTGGGATTGTGATCCACCGTGTCTCATTTCCGTCTAAAAGTCTACCTAAGTAAACCTACCAAAATGCTTTCCGACTTCATCCGATGTTCAATACACGGTCAAACCCCATATATACTATGTACATACATACGTACGGTTTTTAATCGAGTCGGCTTCTGGTTGTACTGTCCGTATGTATTCCGTACGTATCAACTTAATTAACGTATCCTCAATCCCAAATAATTTACATGCATACAAGTACGTACGTAGTAATATGCTACACCAAAGATCGCCCTATATTCATCTTTGACCTATATCATATTTATATACCCAGCTATTAAAAACATTTTATGCATGTAGCTAGCCTAGCTACTCAAAGCTAAACTATACTTAGCTACTACCTAGGTATTATTCTTGAATTGAATCCATGTGCAAAAAGCTCGGAGCACTCCGATCGAAGAGCGCGGTAGCCGCAACTAAAATAATTTCTTTTCTTTAAGCCCTCCCCCAGGCTTCTCCCCCCCAAGCCTGTTGGGCTGTTCGACGTCGAGTTCTCCTCGCCCTCCTTCTCCTAGGACCCTTGGAAAAAAGCAAAAAATAAAAACATGAGGTACTGGACAGCGTGGGCAGTTATTTTTCGCTCGTTTACCCCGGGCGGAAGTGATGCCTTGCATGATAATATGATTGCGGTTTTAATGGAATGAGAAGTATGTACTACGGAGTGTGTAGGTCCGGAGTGACATACGACGTATTCGGTGGCTGTATGTGCAATGAAATAAAACCCAGGGCAAGCAAGTTGAAGGAAAGAGATAATCTGTTGATGAGCCATGTTCGGTCGCAATATAAATAGAATGAATTTATATTGAAGCTATCGACGATCTTTTGAGATAGATGTCATGTTGTTGGAGGAATCAACCCCGCGGTCCACTGATACAGTTTTACCCTTCGTAGTACGTATCGTACAGTACAGAGTACATTGGCTCAATACGTATGTATTAGTCGTAATGACAATACGGTATTGTCTCAATACGAGCACCGTACAACTTAGCTTTCGCTTCAATTGTCGCTGCTCTTTCTTGCCTGTGTCCTTCATTTCGTTCTTCGAAAGATGTCGAAAATAATGATGCAACTGTGTATATGAGTATCATGAATAGGCAGGACTCCACATACCTATGACTCACAAGGACGCTTATCAAGTGCGTAGTAGTTTGTGTGTTGTATGTATTGAAGCAAATCGCGGTAATACGCCTCGTAACGATCTAAATCCCGCCCGGAGACTAATCTTCTTTTAAGCGTTGTATCCCGACAATGTCCGCCAATTATATCAACCTTGTGAATAACCCATTGAATTTTCGGATTTGTCGTAAGTTGCCGACTCAAAAATCATTTGCCGTGTGTTGTTGTCGTCTGTTTTGTCTGACTGTCTGGAAATCGCATCGCGTGTTCAATCTTCCTCCTTGACATGTGCGTCCACCTGGTCGTTTGAATATGATCACGATCAAGGATACCGCATAAGAAATGTCTCGTGTGTGGGGGCCCCAGCCGTGTCCGCCACTTGCACTTGTCTCCGTATTCCATAATCAGACGGGAGTCTTCGTATTCCCGTCCGGTCGGTACATTGATAGGCATAACGGTCATCGAGGGATAACTAATCATCAGGCGAGCAGCTAACGAGCTAGCATAGCCATAACGATGTATGGATGCATCGGATAAATTCGTCGACAATCATTCCAATCGGCTCCCGCGTTTTCCTCCCATTTATCCTCGTCGTTGCGATACACTGAACGGCACGATGAATCAAGAGATCGACATAATCTTTCCTACTTTAGTACATGCGTAGCTCCTCAACGAGTCAAGAGGACGCAGCACATAGTTAGCCGTAGAGTCGTACTACAACATCCTCTTGACCAACCACCGCAGAACTCAAAAGGAATAAACCACCGTCATCGCCGCCCGCCACGCTGAGTGTAAAGCAGTGAAAGTCGCTGTGTGTGTTGGACCTGTTGGTTGGGCTGCCAACGTAATCGCCCGATTGGGTAAGCCGTCGATTTCTCCGTTTAAATCCATCCCATTCATCCATCGACTGAAATCCTTCGAAAGAAAAAGGTTCGGCAGGCGGGGGCACATACGTAGGTGTAAGAGTCGATCGGTTGGAATCCATAAGAGCGGTAAGAAGGTGTTGATATTTGAAGCTGGTGTCGCATGACCTCCTTGCTTTTGCCTTTGTTTTTCTTTCATTCATACGTTGATCGATCTGTCGAAGATTGTCTGAATGTAGGGTTAGGGTGCGTATACCATCATGTGATGCAATATCGAGTTGATAGGGTTAGGGTTGCACATGTCTGTCGTCCACGAAGAGGGAGGACGTGATCGAAAACTTCACAAAACAACAAAAACTGAAATGGAACAGGAAATCCCTGCATTTATAAACCTGTCTATCTCTGTAAGGCAAGCAAGATAAAGCAAGCCTAATAATAACAAGTGCCAGAAAGATACGTAGCTAGGGGGTTAAGATGTGCAGCGTTTTAGATAAGCAACACAACCCAACAACAAATCAGAGCTGACGAATCTGAAAATTTTGTGACAGTGTTTATCATTCATCACGAAATCGAGCACGTCAGATAGATCATTATCACGCAGATATGTGGTTTGGCCCCCCTTGTTTTGCTTTTTTTAGGCAGGAGATAGCGATCTCAGATAGATACGCCTAGTCTTTCTTGGTTTGAGGAGATAATGGTTGTAACTTCATTTGTTGCAAGGCACACAGGGATGTGGTGGAATAGGAAGGAGGTTGTTGCACATACTACGTTTCTATCTGGCTATCTAGAGGTAGCACTGGTTATCATTGTACTACGGAGTACGGACGTACTTGGCCCTTACGTGATTGAGCTTTGATAGCTTGTTATCGGCTCTTTGGTAAGATAGCTCAAGCTGCTGCGAATATCGCCGACTCTACAAGGATCTGAGTAAAAACATCAATCATGCTTTCACTAAAGACGATAAACTGGGCGTTGCAAGAAGAATAAGAACGAATTCGGTTGATCGAATCGTTGTAAGCAGTAGTAGGTAGCGCGCGGGTGGATAAAATTGGTAGTTAGGGCTTGCATGATTTGCTGTGGGGTTCTCACTTGAATGGACAATGGAAAAAGAAACATACACAAGGAGATAACAGCTTCTTGTTCAATGGTTCAAAGTTTTTCTCTTATCTGTCTGGTGCAATTGATGAGTCTTGGATCGAGAGTCTTTATCCGGTAGATCAGCGGAACACAATCTATCTCATTACTGATTAGGGAGGGGACCTTGTTAGTTGGTTCTCTGGAGCTGTAGAGATACAAATATCTACCTGCTTGCTGCTCAGATTACTGCAAAATTAATCTAAAATCTTCTCGGAACTCTTTTCTAGCTTAAAACGATCGTCAACCGAAATGGCCAGGGATACACTATGTGATCAACAGTCTTATCGCTGGTTCAAAGCTTCAACGGTCTATCTAACTTTTAACGGCATACGGCCAGTCAGACCAGCAGACTTGAATCGATGAATATCCATATCGCTGCCTAATACGGACCCCAAATGGTCATTTAATCCCTCACATATCAATCAATAGAGGACGCCCTGGGACAAGTGTATGTTGTCCGACTCCGAATCTGCACCGCTTACGTACGCCCTGCTACATGACATACACGCCCTTTGTACCAGCCGGGCCTAGCCCGCGTTCTCCGGATTGGTCTGGTGATATTGTTGATGATGTCGATATACACGCCAAGCGGTTTCTGTTATCAATTTATTGATGGCGAAATTAGAATTTTGGACGAGTGTCTCAGTTGATTCGATGTGGTCCGGGAGAAATAAAGGAGTATAGAAAGGCTTGTGCGCCGAGTTGCTACTTCCATTGTTTTGGTATCTTACCATCAACGATGGTAGGAATCATAGATTGATGGGAAAGGAAACTTCTCCTTGAAATGACAGCATACACTCTTGACAGATCAATCGAAGCTCTGATAACATGTCCTCCACAATCACCATAGTTGGCGCTGGCATCGTCGGCTCTGCCCTCGCCCATTTCCTTTCGTCTTCATCGTCTCGCCGCAAAGTCTTTCTGATAGACCACTCCCTATCCCCCCTCCAAGGCTCAACCGCCCACGCACCAGGCTACGTAGGCCAATTCAACGAATCCTCCACCCTGACCCGTCTCGCCATCGACAGCGTCACCGAATATGCTAAAATCCCGAATGGGTTCGAAGTACTCGGTGGTATCGAAGCCGTCGCAACACAGGAAGGTATTTCAAGATTACAGACGAGATGCGACCTGGCAGTCCAAAGAGGTTTACCGGCGAGTATGATTACACCTGCGCAGGCGGCGGGATTGGCACCGGATTTGGTCAGACAGGATGATATACAAGCTGCGCTGTATTTTGCGACGGACGGGGTTGCGAATGCTACTGTTATAACGGCGTATTATCAGCAAGAGGCGAGGAGAAAGGGGGTCGAATTTGTGGAGGGTGTTGTTGGTGATATAAGATATGGTGAAAATGGGGAGGTGGTTGGCGTGGAGGTTGAAGAGTTTCTTGAAGACAGGAAAGAAGAAGAAGAAGGGAGCGATGCTAAGCTTGTGAAGAGAAAGGTCAAGAGGGCCATCGGAACAGACACCCTGATCCTAGCAACCGGCATATGGACCCGGGACCTTTGCGCAGACCTTGATATTCCCATCCCGATCATTCCTGTTGCCCATCCATACATGTACATCAAACACGACCGTTCGAGCCCAGACGACACTTCGTCTCCAAGCATCTCCACCCCACGCTTAGGATCGCCGTTATCATCGTCTCCATCAAACACAAACCAAAAATCACCCCTCTCCCCCCGACTAAACAACAAACCAAGCCCCTGGATCCGCTACCCAGAACACCAAGTCTATGCCCGCGACCATGGACCCTTTTACGGCGTCGGAACCTACGACCACGGTCCAGCCATGTACTGCGAATCAAACGACCACGTCGCTATTGGCCCTTGGCAGGATGAGGTGTTCAACTCTGCTTTGGAGAAAGCAAAGACACTCTTGCCGATTCTAGCAACTCTTGATGGTGGCAAGGACTGGCCGATGGTGGGAGGACTAACTGCAATGCCGGAGACAAAGTTCAATGGTCTTTTTGCCATGACGCCTGATAATCTACCGTTAGCTGGGAGGGTAGATGGGAGAAAAGGGTTGTTCTTGTGTGCGGCTGTGTGGGTTACGCATGCAGCCGGTGTAGCCAGGTTTGTTACTGGGTTGGTTGATCATGTTGAAGGCGATGAAGAGAAAAATGAGGGTTTGGATGAAACTGTTCGAGACTTAGATCCGGGTAGATTTCGGGGCAGGGACTGGGTGGAATTGAAGGAGCAGTCTCTTAGGGGGTATAGCCAGATTTATCACACGGGTGACGATTGATAGGTGGATCTGAGGGCCATACATGTAGCTATATCTGGTTGCAGTTAAGAAATACCTAGGTAAATGCGCAAAGCGAACCAAAATAAAGTTTTCTATACGCGTACTCATCCTGATATTCAACTTCGACCCCGGAGACTTGCCATGCTACTAGAGCACTTGACAACCTTTGAATCAATGCAATACCTAAATCACAACAACAAAATCTAAACATGTGCCCGGGCGGACGTCATTGGGTATAAATGAATAACGAAAACTCTAGTCTGAAAAAGAATATTATATAAGGTATAATGTAGTATATATACGGACCAATACCAATGATGAATGAAACAAAGGTCGAAAACCGCTGAAACGCCCCCGTCGCTAAAAATGTATCACAAAGGTGTATATGGTATGATGACGATGATGATGATGATGATGATAAAATGAATAAACGAATGATGATACCCCCAACCTTTTTTCCAGATTCACCCAAAAATCACCAAAAGTAGACCGGACTCAGTCATCAAAACTATATGGATGGGCATAAAAAGACATAACAGATGAAGAACAGATGAAATGGGAAAAAAGGAAATTGGCATTGAAACATTTGAGCATCACGGAAAACGAAACAGTAAGACGTCAGGAGCAAACTTCTATATGAATCATGGTATTGATATATTGCCAGCAAAAAAAGGGGGGATATAGCGAATGGAATAGAGCAAATGAAATAGAAAGAGAAAACAAAGCTTCATGCAACAGAGGAACAAGATTATGGCCCTGTCGCCGGATGCTGTTGGCCAGCCATCTGATAATGTTCGGGAGGCGCATATATAGTGGTATAGGTACCGTCCGCCATGGGGATAGTGTTCATACCCGGATTCCATTGCGGAGGATAAGGCTGAGACTGAGCAGAAGGAGGAGGCGCATGATGTTGATAGGCAATCGGTTGACCCGAGTAATTGATCGGTATCTGTGTTGATACAGGACTGTGCAAAGGAGAAAGCTGAGGTCGACCGGGAGGAGCAGCTGCAGGACTGGTCATGCTTCGTTTCAATTCCGGCGGTGGCACTCCCTGCGGAGTCGCAAATATGGCGTGTTGGTGAGGGTGAGGATGGTACATTTCTGGCTGCGAGGGGATCGTGGTCATGGAGCGTTGAGGTGGTGCAGGCCATATCGATCCGTCGGGTTGTACTGTGTAAGGTGTTGCGGCGGCGGCAGCTGGACTCAGCATTTGAGAATGGTGCGGCATTCCGGTGGGTATCTGTTGAGGGTGAGGAGGTGGTGCTGCTAACATTTGGCCTTGTGTCCACATCACTGGTGATGGGTTTCCCATATTGTATGTCGCATTCGGATCGATTGTTTGGCTAGGTACAAGTTCTGGATGCGCAACGCCATCTACTGCATTTCAAAGTCAGCACAATCATGGTCCAGGATAGCAGCTGCTCTGCAGATTCCGCAGACAAAAAAGGTTGCCAACCTGGTGAAGTAGTACCATTCGCAAACCCACCCATCGAAGCCACCGAAAATCCAGCCGAAGGATGAAACCCCGTCGCCGCCATTTCCGGTGTTGTCGCCGCTGAATGCAAAGAGAGCTGCTGGTACTGGTATATATCGCTGGGATCCATTCCGCCTCCCAAACCCGTTGGTGGCGGAGAAGATGAAGCTATTGAAGGGTCTGCTGATGACGAAGGCGTCTCCATTTTGATTCCTCCCGGCCTCGATGATTTTCGATCTGTCGGTGGCTGTTGGTCTACAGGGTAGAATTGACACTCCTTTCTGAGTCGAATACAGTTCTCGCACCGTCCCTGACTGTCGTCTGCTGCTACTAGACATCGGATCTTGCGTCGCCGGCAGTGTACTGTCCCGAAAAATTCACGTTAGAAATGACGTCTCTCAACGCTTGCGCTCGTCGCATTCCAAACTGTATCCCAAAGAAGTCACTGAATAGGGAGAGACTAACCACACGCGACTGACGTCCGATGATATCCAAGCTTGTTGCGCTTCTTGTCCGCGCCTGATGCGCCTAAAGGTTCCATGATGAGGAGGTTTGTAAGGTTCGGTACTGGGCACACTGTTTCGACCACCACCGAATGCATGCCTCTCCCAATTTGTTAAATTGCAGATATCCAACTCCTTCTTTTGAAAACGATGCTGTCGGGTCTCATAAACACATGTGGATTAGGTAGGTAATTTCGTCCCTCCAGGTACGTTCTTTCGTCACAGACCTTCCGGAAGGTCTAAGGTAGTTTTCTTTCCTGTCTGGCCGTATATTAAAAATTATATATAGTCAAATCTGAAAATTCGCAGACCGACGTCATCTGAACCGGTGCAACTTCTATGTCGACATAGAGAATAAGTAGTCGGATATCCCCGTCGCAACAGCGCTGTCCTCTCCTTTTCTTCTGCTCAAGGAAACCAGACCACTGTCGTCCCTCGATATATAATTATGTATTCGAATTAGCAGCAGTCAAGTCGGTCGTTTCTATTTTCCGATGAGAAGAATGAAACACTCAAGCCTCAGATCCGATAGGCAATGCGCTAATCTAATCCAGGCTTCTCTCTTTTCCGAAATCTTCCTTTGATTCCTCCAGGCGCAAAAGGAATAACAAAGAATTTATTTTAGAATATGGTTTGTAGGATAACGAAAAAGAAAAGTAAGAGGAATAGTGGAGAACATGGAAAAAAAGAAGAAGGAAGAGATCAAAGGGACGAGAGCACAGGTAGTCGAAGAAGGAAAGAATAAAACAATTATGAAGGAGTGTGTTGTGTGTGTGAAGAAAAAAGGTATCAGGTCAAAATAGGTAGGCCATGTGGTTTTCTTTTTTAAAATCAGGATTTAATTTCCTTTTCCTTCCTGTGATAGTAACTTAGTAAGAAAATAGGTATGGTACGTATGTACTTCAGTAGTGTACGTAGCAGGGTGGGAGTAGTAGAATATGATTATGGTTAGATTGAAGAAGAGTGACTGGCCTGGCCTAACCGTTTAGTCCCATACTTCTTATGGAGTAGATAGTAGATAAAGTTAGCTTTTCTACTTGATACTCCTATTTAGTGTGGTGCATAAATAGACACCTCTAAGTTAATCAACTACTTTAACGAGATTGACGATATATTAATCTAAAGCATGCATGTAGCCTACTAAGCGTGGAAGTCCTGAAGAAGGCGTCGAGAAAACAGTAAAAAGCAAAAAGGGGAAAAAGCAAATGGAAGCTAATCGTGGGGTGAAACACTGGGCTTTGACTGTTTTCAGTGTGTTCCAGATGGAGCTTTGAGCTAATTCTCTCCTATTCTTGTAACAGCCCAACTAAAACTTAGAGAATTTCAGTTATTCTACGCTAAAGAGTATTGGGGTTGATTGGTTCTTTACTCCATCAAATAAGCTTCAGGGGCTGAAGAGGCCAATCAGATATTGTGAGTTGCATTCTGTTCAAATTGTGTCCCCATTCTTGGAGAGTGATTTACCACTTAGATAGGCTAGCACATGTTACAGACTCCGGAGAATGCGTTGTAGCACCTGCCCTGGTCCAGTGGTCCTCAACCTAGATAGTGGGTCGGTTTGATTGCTAAGATAAGTCGAGTTGGGCTCTTTCAATGACGGCATCCTGTTGATGGATGGTTGAATCGAGAAAGATTCATCCGTCTTTGAGTAGTTATGGTAGTATTTTTGGAGCTTATGGAATGCTACGTATTCTAGTATTCTGCCATCCATCAAAGAATTAAGGATAGACTACGGAGCCAAAAACGTAGATCAAGCTGTAACCTGAGTCGTAAGCAGCGTTCCTGGGTGTTCATCAACACTCGTACCCAACCAGCTGCAAGGTGTAGCCACCCACGAAGTGTCTTTTGTGAGTTATGCTCCGGAGCCAGGTGCTCCATTCGTTCTTGTCATCCTTTATTAAGGTTTCATACATGGTCGTGGATTTGTTGGCCATGTGTTGGGATCGAAAAACTCGGAGAAAGTGGCTATTCAGCCGCACAGATCTCTCTAAAAGAGAACGGTACCCAATTGAACGGCTATATAAGCACTACGTATCACCAAGACTCTGTCTGCTACTGTCTGGTAAGTAGAGATCCAAGCAAATTCAATTTTGATGTATACAAAGTCAAGGTGGAAAAATTTTCGCATTTAATTACTCAGTTCCTTGTGCATGCCCAATTGAGTTCGGAGAACAAGACGTCAGTTCCCTGGTACATACGGAGTGCTGCATACGGAGTACCCCAGTTCAGCCACGCTGCCACATTTACCTTTCACTATCTACTTTATCCAGTTAGACTGTGTCAATTTATCTTACGGCGCCTGCAAGTCAAATACCTCATTTGCCATTGAGTTATCCAATCCGAAGTCCTCCGACGCAGTACGAACTACATACGAGGTAGCATATAAATGTGGTGTATGCGCTCCAATATCCACCCTCAAGTCAGCAATTGAACGGGCCAAGCGACGAGAAAAGGGGGAGAAGGAAACAAGAAAAAGAAAGAATAGCCGGAGCATGACTACCAACTCGAGAAAAGGAGACCGATATCCATGCTCGGAGCATTACAGTCTGTCCAATAGAAAGGAAAACTGTCAGTGCTGGCGGAGGGATTCCATTCGAGAGAGCCGAAAATGCTACTGTAGGAGCAAGCACTCGATATGACCCAAGGGCGCCGAATGGGGATCTCACAAGAGGTCAAGACTCAGATGGCGGTACACTGTGACTATGCCTAATTGGGATGAAAGCCCTAAATCGCCAACCCACGAGTCGGACTAACCCGTTGTGGCTAGCCCGTGGAAATGCCAAGATCGAAGCGTGTTTCAGAATTCTCCCCGTTTTAGATCAATGGGCCAATAAGAGCCAGTGCAGCGGGGCTCAGGTCATCCGATGCTTTTTTTTTTTTCATTTGTCATTCACCACATCGGATGAAATTAACAGCAACGACGATACTACTGGACTAGCGCATGATCTGTCAGGGGAGAATCATGTGCTTTCGTGTCTGCCAGGCTGCTGGTACGTACTTGATGTACATAGTACTTCTTCTATCAACCCTTGGAGGCCATGACCGTGATATGCAGCTTATTGCGTCTACGGATTAGGGGCATACGAAGTGACCGGGGAGGCCCTGGTATCAGATAAGTACTACGTATGGCGCAAAGCCACTACCACCAGTTCAGCTGGGCATGACAGGGATCATGTCCTGACTCTGCGATCTGTCCTCTGTACGGAGTAGTAACTACAGACTACGTATGTGATGGTAAATCATAGGTCACGGTAGGTGTATGGGACTTTTGTATATACGTATTATGTACGGAGGTAGAAGTGGTACCGGGTTACGTCGACAACGACGAATTTCAACAAGAGCAACCGTAGTTCACGATCGAACTATCCCCGTTATGGCAGCTGAAAACTGAATATGCCAATCTTGGGGCTGTGATTGGCTTATACTTACGATGCCAATGACGATATACTCCGTACTTAGGTCTTACTGAAATTAACCATTAGGCGACCAATCAGGGCTCTCGGTCCACACTGTGATACACCGGAATACAATACCTTGAACATAGATTGGCTGCCTGATAAGAGCTCATAATCAGAACTTGTGATGATATGTAGTATTGAATACACCATTCATTTTGTGTAGCATGTTGGATATGCTTGCGACTGGGTGGCAATTGCCTTCGAGCTGGAGTGATCAAGTGATTGCACGTTTGCCAAATGACTTGCTCAACCTCGATCATGCCGTAAGGAGTAATAGCCGCATCTCATAGCCTATAATTTGCCATCATTATTGGATTCTCCAATGCCTACGGGGTAGTACTAGTACTGGCTAAATGTGCTTCCGGCTTCGTAATACGGAGCAGACGATATGTCTCGATCTCTACAAGGAAAGACCAGGAGACTGGCATACCTATATAACGTGTAGTAACATGATCGCAAAACTGCCGATCAATTCCCACTAACAAACCCGACAGTCTATCTCCACTAAATCCAGTCTGTACTAGCCTGAGAACTTGAGAAGAAAAAGAAAAAAAGAAAAATTCTCAAACATGCCTCTTTGGTCATGGTGAAGCAGGCTAACTGGGCTGACACGATGTGGAGCAAGGCATGATCCTTAAATCAAACCTTGTCTACACATACGTATTACATGCTAGGTCTGGCTATATCAACCACGTTGTTATTACTTTTTTCGAACAGTGACTCCGTACGGAACCGGAGTATAGTTTTTGAATCTGTACTTGATGATTAAGATGTTAACACGCTGTACCTATGCTTGCTGTTCTATCGCAAGGATCCGGTGGATACGACCGTAATATGTAGGTATTTCTCCACGTAGACTCGCGGTGTGCTCTCCTTCAGAACAAACCTTCTACTGCAGGAAAGCCAACATGTGCTGCAGGTAAATGAGATTTTAAATTATACAATTTCATTTTCGTGGCAGTGCAAAAGATCCATGGAACCACGAACGGGGTCGGTTAGAGTCGATGGGGAAACATCGAGATGGGACTACAAGATTGAACTATATTTATCGGTTAGTTCCATGGTACCGTATGTTGGGCTCATATGTTGGCTGTGTAGTAAATTAATAACTAGATGGCTAGATGATCAGACAGCGTGACTTTTCAGGGTCGCTGTATGGTCGTTGTCGATCTTTTAGAGTCCATCATGTATGGAATCCCCTTTTCCGACAGGGAGACAAGACACATGGTTAAGTCTCGCTTTGTTGAAGTTACACTACTTGAACAGGGGTCTATTATGCGAGCTCAATAGGGCGTTACGTACTTATGCACGTCGACAGGTCTAGTAGCCGATTATTCGCAACCGCATAACAACACAACATATAAATTCATGGTCTTTAGCTGCCAACAGCCTTGAAAATCGTCAAAATCGCCACCGTAACAACCTCGGTTAACATCTAACCACATAGCTATGCAGTAGATTCATCATACTTTACTCGATCATAGCAAGAAAAGCGAGGGACAATCCTAAGCAAAATGTGATGGGATACTCGTTGTAAGCGAATCGGGATACCCGAGCCAACATTTTCCTTGTATAAGAGGCTAGAGCTAGTTGCATCAACTTGCATGGCCAGCAGATTAACCGCCTTTTGTTATAGGATGACTTACCTCCCTACGTGGAAACCATACACCGAGTCTATATTGCGTTCAAAGAGGCTCCGCGCCATACCCGTGGACTCAGGGTACATTATTCAAATCTTGAAACTTTGTATCGACATTCAAGCATCAAGATACTACGAGGCACCGTTACATACATACGGAGAACGCCGTAAATCCTTCTAACCCTCTTTCCAGACTGTGAGAATTCCTTCTCTCTTTTCCCTTCCTTTTGACGTCATTGGGGGGTTCATTCCATGTTGGAAGTGCTACAGTAACTCTACAGAGTCGACATGTAGCTCTTGTTAAGTTGTTGTGTCTCACATTATCATGCCTAACATTGAACGGTCGTGCTCAACACAAGATACATTCACACTCAATTCAAAAGATAGTGAAAATGAACTATTCTTTGGGTTGAGTTAATCTTTGACTTACTGAATATACACTTGTTGGCGGTGTCTATGCTTACTCCTTGGCATTTGTCTCGAGCCTCTCAACGAGTCACAAGAGTCGTATATGACGGTTGCACAATGTTAAACAACGAATTGACTCGTATCACGCAGCGTTAGTAAACCTAGAAAGTCCGGCATCGGAATACCGTCCTTACAGCAGCCACTGAAACGACTAGTTAGTTACGGAATTGATGGCTTGATGTACATACGCCTCTATGCATATGCATGTGTGTACAATGTAGTATGTACAGCACACACCTGTGCTTTTGATGAGACAAATATGGGTATTGGTCGGAACCTCAGGTAGACTGAGAAGCATTTTGTATTGTACGTTCATTTCTGTCTACATCCTTTCCTCAACCTTGACAGAAAGCGGTCTTACATGCATACATAATGCAGTGTAATGCAATGCCATCTCACCCCTCCATAGAATCCGTACGACCATCATGTACCCGGTTGACCTCAACCACACAGTGCACACACATACAACTTCACTAAACACACTCATACTAATCCAAACAAGAAACGCCATGCATGATACGTGCCTCAAACATATGCAAGAAGCTATTCCAAGTGTAGAAACAACGGCGAACAAGCTTGCGTACCTACCTGATAGCCCTGCAAGTGTCGTTGACCGCTATATCGAGATTCAATCTGATTGGCCGGTTTCCATCTATCTTACATTTTTCTCAATCTGCTTCCCGCCAAATCTATATTAATGTCTCACATATATACAAGGATATAATCTGATATCGTGGATTCCATGCCTAAGTAAGTATAGATACCTAAGATGTCCGGGATCTATATTATTCATATATCTGATACGTGCTCATGGACCTCGGGAAGTGCGGAGTGTGAAACGTAGTAGGTATGAGAACTGAAAGTGCTCGGTGATTCGACCGGGGATGTTTCATATCTGTATGCTTGGGTTAGATGCATCTCATACATTTGGAGATAGGTATTCATCTCCAAGGTCCCTTTTTTCTCCTCTTCGGCACTTGCTATCGGATGTTGAAGATTGGATTCTTCCATCAGTCTTTCTAAAGAGTATTGATCTATACTATAGATTGGAACTTCTTTTGGCGGAATATCGTTCCAAGCCATCATCCACGTAGTACTACCTGGTTATGTACGAAGTATGATAGACCAATCAAGCTCGGTGTTCGGCTCAGATGAAGACGCACTATCGTTCAGCAGACATGTACATGGATTCATCGTAGACACCAAGTTGTATTCCTTCGTTGCAACTGCTATCCTGTAACAGCTCAAAACCGATATCTTGAAGTCAATATGCAATGTGTTCATTCACTCGCCCAACTAATTCTGTCGACCAAAGGTAGACTGTCGATCTAGCTGCAAAGTCAATTGAAGCCCCGACATGACCACCAATACATACGCTTTGATGAACATGCTGTCGGCCGGGTTGCGACGTATGTAGATCGGGCTTTGAAATAAAGGCGTGAAGAGCACGAGGCGGTGGTCGCCTAGGAATGTAATCGACTTCATGTTGATTTGTTGAGTTACGTTATTGGCTGTCATACGTATAGAACCATCGCTAATCCTGTTTCCATCGTATATGGCTCGTGCATTGGTTCTTGTGGTGAATGCCTAGGCATATATGCCAAGCATGTGGAGAGTGGACCAGTATCAAGTAGACTCGAGTCCGCAGTATGATCAATCTCTTAACATGCAAAAGGCCTCTCAACTCTCAGATCCCGTCTCTCGAAGCACCTTGAACACCGCCACCGAAGCCCGTCCAACTTCGCCTCCTTCTTTACGAGCATTTTCCGCTCCACGCTCAATAGCTTTGCGGAACATATCACCAAACACCCGTAGCCTATCTTCGCGACTTTCGTACATTTCGCCCTCTGCGTCGCGCGGTTGGCCAAAGAGATTTAGATAAGCGTATGGCGCAGAACGGTCTGGGATCATGTTTTGCTGAACAGAAAGATCGATTGGGAAGAATTCCACTCCTGTGTCGTGTTCTGTAATTGCTGCGGCAGACCCATATTGTATGGACGCTTCCTCGCTGCTGATTCCAGCGCGAAGAAATTCAGCAAGAGCATGAAGGGCTTTGACCATGGGCCGGCCTTCGCTACCTGCCTTTCCAAACGAACTTCGATTGGAAGACCATTTCGCTGATTCCTCAGTATGCCATCCGAGCAGAGACAGGAAACAGTTCAACGTCTTAATCCATCCTCCGGGGCAAGAGACGACTTCTCCTCCGGCCGTCTCCACCAGCCATCCAAGAACTTCGACTGCCGATGAGCGGATATCTGCCGCTAAATGAGTCATGCCCGCCCGAATGTAGGGTAATAACTGGGCAGCGTGTGCCTCAATATCAGCTGTGGGGAGAGTTTTGAGAAATTTCAAAAGGTTTGCTCGTACGCTATTGCTGGCGTCTAGAAGTAGAGGTACTAGTTTTGGTATCATGACACTCACGGGCTGTGGTAAAGGCGAATCCACAGGACGAGATGCCACTGATGTCGTGAGATGCGCAAGGGACTCTTTGCGTTGTGTGTCTGATTTGCTTGATAGGAGAGACAGATGATGTGAAAATTGCGAAGAGGTCGTTGGTGCATTGGTGGAAAGTGATTGTTGGTTTAGCACAATTGCTGCGTTTGTTAGCATCAATTCCAAGTAACCCATTTACAGTATTCGTAAGTAAGGCAACCGATATACATACCTTTCGATCTAAAACTTGTATCTGTGAAGTTTGCAGGCTTAGCCTTAGCCTTGCCAACTTTGAGCTTCGGTTTCTAGAGTGATATCCCAATATGTCAGCTGGGCAGCATAAATCAAAACAATCATGATATACCAACCTGAAAATCCTTCTGCTTTTCCTTCTTCCTTTTCTGACTTGAGCCCATCTTGAGTTGATGAAATGAAACGAAAAACGGTCTTCTTGTTGGTTCTTATTTATATCTGTCTCCGGAGTCGAAAAAAACTTGGATATGATAAATTTCAAGCTAATTATCAGCAGAAAAAGGCCGTTCCGCTATCTTATGACAATCAGTGGCATGTATTGGTAAATCAGTAGTTGTTAGATGTTGTATTTGATTTCGCAACTTTTTTGATGCCGAGAATAAATTTCTTATCAGCACGTGACCTTTAAGTATCTGGATGCACGTGAGTCAGAGAGCTCAGAGCTCCACCAATGACGTACTCCGACTTATCCTCGTACCTTTTCATCCAACCTCACCTTCACACACACACCAGTCAAACCAGCAAAACGAACCATCTTCCTGAGTTTTTGATTCGAATTACAATTCAAAATGTTCAGAATTGTATGCCTACCCCTTCCCCTTTCGCGCCGTAACCCAATCCCTGTGCACTTTCTTGGAACAACAGAGCTAATACTTAACAAACAGCACAAAACCCTCGACATAATAACCCTCTTCCACAAACCCTCCCTCCCTTCCTCAACACGCGTCCTCAACCTCCTCCGCACCGCATCCGCAAATGCGTCCGAAGCCGCAAACGCCACTCTAGACCAAGCCAGCGATACCACACCTACACCTTCGGGGTCGGGTTCATCGGTAGCAGACGGCCCCTTGCGTGACGACTTTGAGATTGAAGTTACAGAATCCCTGCCCACGCCGGATCAATTGAGTACGATTATTGATTATCTGGGATCAAAGGGTGTGAATGCGGGCGCTGTTGTGCAGGGTGCGGCTAGTAAGGATGATGCGTTGAAGAAGTTGAGTGAGAGTGGGTTTGCAAGGCCGATTGTACGCTCCTTCCCCCAAAACATGCTTAATCTTTGTTCAGATTATTCGACTGACATTTTTTTCGATCTGATAGGTTGTCGACTGGAGTAACGGCAAAGCTGTTATAGGCGACAATGAATCCGAGATATTGCGCCTGTTAAGGAAAGGCGATGAATCGATCTAGTCCCCTGCTTTTTCTACTCCATCCCTAGATACCAGGGAAGATACAAATTGAAATCGCCACTCCATGAGGGGGATTGAATGGGTCCTCTTTGAATAAGATATGATTAGATATGTGTACACTACTTTCTGTCCCAGCAACAAATGTCATAGCATGCTACGAATATGTATCTCTTTCCTCGTTGATTGATATCTTGAATTCGCGCCCTTCACCTTTTTTGCGGGCTTGCTGTTGTTGCTGTTGATCACTCGGTCGATGCAAGCGGATAGATTTTGCAGCGCATCCTCCACTTCTGCGCGGATTCTCGTGCTCCCGCCGTCCAGGTGGAAGGTTAAATATCTCGCATTGTGGTCTGGTATATAGTGCTCCATGACGACCTCGTTCTGCAAGCAAAGGGATCGGTGGAAAAGAGGCAGATGGAGGAGGAATAGTAGTGTCGTCGTCGGTGGTAGTAAAGTTCGCTCAAGAGCGCGACTCGATAGTTCTCAAGATATGAGTTGATGCTCGCTGTTTGTCGTTGTTGTAACAGCCCCGTGGAATGGAAATTAGCCGTGTTGGTTTTGAGACCTGGGATATTTCGATAGTCTCTCAAGACGGGAGTGAAATAGGAAGCAAGAGAATTGCGGAATCTTTCGAGGAGGAAGGACACACTGCTTGAATTGAAAGTGAGACCGCGATTTGAAATACGGAAAGTTGAATTGAAGTGGATTGATGTCAAAGTCATGTTACCAGGTAGTCTGACGTAACAGATCGGAATTGATAGCCGCGTTGTTGAGTAAGATGGTAACTTTTTCAACACCCCAATCACCTTGGATATCTGTGTTTAAAGTTGCACTAATCAATGAACAGAATCTGGGAAGTATCAATTGATCGTACTCTAAAAAGTCATACTCATACACGGTGTGAACAGAAAACAGATGCCAAATAACACAGACAAGTATCAAGGTCAGGAAGGAAAAAGAAAACACATCCCTCTTTAAGCCCGGAAAGAAAAACCGTATGTATGAATGATACGTAATGAGTAATGCGGTTGCATATGCAACCGATCACAAAAGAATGAAGAACCGAACTAAAGTTCGAAGAATTAAAAGATTCGCTTGGATAATCGCAAAGTAAAAAGAATCGGGAAAACCAGATTGGCTGATTCGAGCCTGCTCGATATCAACCGAGGTTTGAAGGAAGACTAAAAGATTGTCCCAAAGGTGCCCTCTGTGAGAATAGACTTCCGAGGACTTCCTCGACCGTCTTCCACGGCTGGCTTGCGGTGTCTAATCAAGTCAGTGATAAGTCAAATGCAAAACCTGACGAAAGACATACCTGAACGTGAATCCAACAAACAACCCTTTACCCATTTTCTCGTCCCGATCTGCCATCTCCTCCAACTGCCGTTGCTTGTCGTGAACCTCTTTGTACTTCGCCATATCAGCTTCATTGCTGAAGTCGTCGAAATAGCCCGCATCGGTTTCCGAGTCCAGCTCTGGAACAAATGGGGCCATACGCTCTCGCAACTTATTGAAGTCCACCTCGGCAAAGTACTCATGGTCGTGAATCTGTTGAATGTTCTTGAACCGCGTGTCCTTCGCTGCCACCAAACGTGTGATCAAATCCCAAGTTCGCCGAGAGAGGAAGTAGTTCGGATCTTCATATTGAGGCTTCCGCAATACTTTCTGCCAGCGCTTCAAATTCTGCCATGTCTCATCCACAGTAGCACCGGCAAAGGGGGGATATCCTGCCAACGCCTCGAAGAGCATACATCCCAAGCTCCAATAGTCCACTGTGAAATCATAGTCTTCGCCCTTCAACACCTCAGGTGCCATGTAATCAGGAGATCCGACTATGGAATTGGCATAATTGACCTCACGTTCTCGAAGTGACCGGTATCCCTCACGTCGTTCCGCTGCCGTTCGCTGCTCCATTGGTCGTCCAAAGGGAACCGATGTGTTGCCGACTTCCTCCAATTTGATGCGCATTGACTCAATCTTTCCTGGGTTCAGCATACCCGCAGCCAGACCAAAATCAGTCAACTTGACGTGTCCAGTGCCATCAATCAAGAAATTCTCTGGCTTCAAATCTCGGTGGATGTAACCCAGGTTGTGCAAGGCATCAACACAGCTGAACATTTCGGCAATATAGAAGCGTGCGTGACGATTATGCAGGACCCCAGTGTTGTTGAGTAGGGTTCGGAAGTCACCACCTGGCACATATTCCATGGCAAGATAGATCTGTTGGTCATCTTGGAAAGCGTACAAGAGCTTCACTAGCCAGTCGCTCTTGGCAGCAGTCAAAATATCACGCTCAGTCAAGATATGACGAATCTCATCAAGCTTGAAAAGTAGCTTCTTGCTCATGATCTTCAAAGCGCACACTTCGCGGGTATCTTTCTTCTGTGCCAAATAAACCTGTCCATATCCACCTTGACCGACTTGAGTCAGAATATGGAAATCACCGTGTCGCAGACGAGTGCGTCGTTTGCGGAGATTCGCGCGTTCGCGGCCGAGGTATTTCTGCAGTGCAGGCTCGTACTCTTCGGCCGGAGTGTCTGGAGGGTAGGCGGCCTTGAATTGGTTGTACCGGGTCTGGCGATTGTGCACATAGCTGAGTATATCAAAATAATGATCGAGGAAATCTACTCTTCGTTAGTCGTAGTCAACAGAAAGCAGAGGGAGGACTTACAAAGCTGGGTCACATTAGCCAATCGCTTGACCTTGGGCAGCTGAAGCTTCTCAAGCTCCTCCGGCGTCAACCCGCGCATTGTCTGGGTTTGAGCCCTTCGCACACTCTCCATGTTATCGCGCTGTTGGTATTGTTCCATCCTAGACACGGCAGCCGAATTGGCATTGAGACCAAGCTCTTTGCCCAGGCGTGGCACACCTGGCGGAGCATTTTCTTTATTCGATCGGCGCGTTGGGATTCCAGGAGCTTGTTGGTAGGCCTCTTGATGGATAACACTTCCATTGAAGTCTTCTAGTACAGACAGCCCCTTGCCAGGGGAGCCTGGTGTGCCGAATCCTGATTTTGTGGGAGAGGAAGGAGCCAATTTCATTGCTTTCTCAAAAACTCCAGGCAAAGTCAAGGCCCCAGGAGGCATTCGATTCTTGCTGGGACTTCCAGTTGGTGTTTGTACTGGGCTCGTAAATTCATTCTGGTTGTGAGTAGGTGTGGAGGGTCGGTCGTAGTTCTCTTGGCTGGCGCGTGTATGGAGGAGCGGGGGAGGAATAGGGAGTTGAAGGGCACTTGGTCGTGTAGGTGACCCTGAACCTGAAGCGAAGTTTGGACCGGCCATGATTTGGAGGTAGAACGATATGTTATTATGGTCGGCGGTGATGAGTTGCTTTTGTCGCGCGAAATGGCGACTGTGGAGTGTACCTGATCAAATGGCGGGGGTGAAGAGCATGTGTTTTGTGTTTAGCAATTGTTTCGACGGAAGATCATCTGTCAACAATGGCTTTGGACGATAGTCGCTGCAAACGGGAGAAAGTGATGCCAGAGACAGACTCGAGCTGACGATGAGTGTAAGAGTAGAAGAAGTAAAGAAAAGAAGCAAGAGTCGAGGGATGCTTGGACTCAAGCGACTGATCTCATCGGGTGGGGATCTTGCTCTGATGAATCTGGCAGGAACCTTGGAACGGAGTGCGGGAAGTCGCCCAGCTGTGCCTGAGGCCCCGTCAGATACATTATGGGAGAGTGTTGCCCCGGAAACAATCGCCCGCCATTCGCCAAACAATTAAACAATCCTCAGCCAGCCCTGTGCCTTGTGGATCTTACTTCTTGCTCCTTGCTGATTTGCGCTTATATTAATTTAGGGATTATGAATCGGGATCTGAGTTTCAGTTGACTCTATTCGGCTTCAGCTCTTGTCTGTTCTGACGAGCAGGACACAGCAATCGTAGAGCGCATCCGTCCATGGATGGTTTCAGGTATGCCTCTGCTGCGGTGTTCAAGACAATAAACAATCGCTACCTGCCAAACATACTGATCTGAGAATATCATGCCTAAACAAGCTTATGACTCGCCTATTCTGACGTACATCATCCCTCGGAAAATGAGATATGTAAACTAGCGAAGGCTAAGTTAAATAGTAAATACGTCTTACTAAACAATCGCATGCAGGAATTGACCCATAACCACCCACCGTACAGTGGGGACCATCTACAAAGCTATTTTTGTACGGAGTACTCCGTACGGTCTGGATTGGAATTAAAAGAAAAATAAATAAATAAAAATCTTATTAGGATTAAAATCCTCTATTGGCACCAGGCTCAAAGAAATATATAACAACGATTCAGCAATCATGGAACTAAATAACTATCCGTCCCGTTATCGTTCCTCCATGAGATCAATTGATGAATGAAAGAAAATGCATTATAGAACTCGAGTCATAATCGTCTAAGCAGCACCCTCCTTTCGCTGGCCGGTCTATATCAAGCAGAAGCTGTTAGCAATTCTTTCTCGTCGAGTATCAAATGGCAGGTGGGTGTTAAGAACATACATAGAATGCCAATCCATAAGACGGCGTGGTGAAGGTAATCTTTGCACCCTTGGGGAAGTAAAAGACATCACCAGGTTTGGCAGTAACTTTCTGACCGGTCTCGTCGGAGATTTCGAATTCGCCCTCGAGGATGATCTTCATTTCGTCGTAGGTGTACTCATAGACGAGTGGGGTGCCTTTTTCTAAACGATAGAGACCGCAAGAGATGGGCTTGTCAGCGTTATTCTTTTCACTATGCACAATTGAATCTCGTTAGTTTCCATCGATTATATAGGGCAGTGGCGCCCATGAATAATTTTTTCTGGGAGCATACCTGCTGGAAATATCACCCAAGAAAGCATTCTCATTGGCAATCAGAGGAGGCTTGAAGGTGGTCTGAGCCTTCTCATAGTAGGTCATTCCAATGGGAGCCATTTTTGCTTCTTTGGTGGTTGTAGTATTTTTATTGCTGCTGGACACGCGACTCAGAATGCTACCCATTGTATTAACAGGAAGTGAGAAATGTGAATCTATATATTCAACAACAAAGTTGGAGATTCAAGAAATTAAACAGCAAAGTGGAAACGATGACTAAGTCTCACGTAAAATAGAAATAGGAAACCTGATCCTTTTTAAAATTTATCAGAATCTTGACGAAGCACCGGTATTCGGTGGTACAGCTCAAAAGCTATCAATGGGTTTGTAAACCCGGAAAGGTACATGTCCAGACATTGTCAACCCCAGGGGTCCCTTTACTCCAAAGCGTGTAGCTTGGCCCTTTTCGAGGTCTATCAGAACTCCGTAACCAATCAATTGTATTGAGCTCGCAGATAAGAGATTCGATAACAGAATGCACGGGTGTATAGCATAAGGTTTTGATGTTGTTTTACTCCAAATCTCTGCCCATCGCTGGATATGGTAGGTAGTGGGCTATATCTGTAGATGCGGAGAATACGGTCTGCGTGAGGCGAAACAGCTGCATCTTTTCCTCCACTACTTTCGAGACGATCATTGTTAATTGTACTAGATTACAACATTATGATTAAGCTAGCGTGATCTTCCATTATCCATTCATATTCTCTACTTGAGCTGATGATGTAAGTCAAAGAAGTCATTCTACAGCCTTTGACGACCTATACAGTGTGAGGAAGGACACATTGCCCCTCCTATCCTTACTACCCCCGACAAGATAACCTAACCAAAATACGTACAACCTGTAGAAAGATAAACAGTATATACGTACATCTCAAAAATATCCACTTTCTCGAAGACTGACAGATTCTGGCCCGCACGCCCGAAAAGAAACATTCTGGGAATATTTTTCCTATTTAGGAAAGAAAACGTTCTCACGATGCCGTGAAAGTTGTCCCGATACGGCTTAGTGCACTCATTTGCCCTAATTACCCCACAACCAAGTTGCTATCGCCTCACGATCGAACTTGACGGTTTACCGTACGTACTTTTATCAATCTGATTCAATTGTGAGGCGATCTGATGATAGAAGTCGGCCGAATCTAATCAGAGAGATTATGAATCGAATAGGATTGACTAAACATCCGATGTAATCAATCATCATAGAAACTTAGTAAGACTTTGACGATTCTGATCATCCATCCATTCCTACCTGTAAAGACTTTATGAAAATAGCAAGCACAACCCATGGCTCAAGCTTTCCAAAGAGTACATCCGACCAAAAAACCAACCTATACTGATCTCTCGAATGCCCGCCCGTCTTTCCCAAGACGCATATGCGATGCAGCAACGAACAATTACTTTGCCGTTAGAGGGAAAGAGCCATTTGCCTCTCTGACCTGAGTCGTCAAGTATATTCCCTCTAACACACTCTTACGCGATAGCTTGATATAACAGTAACTACTTCCCTAAGACGAGAGTCCGCTCTCAGCAGAATATGGACTGGCATCAGGAAGGTAGAGGCATGGCATGACGTCGAGTGCCTGATGGATTCTGTATAGTACGACGGTGGGACAGTATTTTTTACCTAATATTGCACTGTCTTCCACGTACATGTACCCTCATCTTTATTCTACTGTATTGTACTTCTATACCCAGTAAAACTTTCTCTGTAGTGTTGAGTCTTGAGTCAAATCAAGATTTCCAACATTACCTTTCTCCATAGTCCCATACCCAATGCACCCCGAACCAGTAACGTTTAAAACACTCACTCTTATACCAAGTCACCAATTCGGTTGAGACGCGAAATCTTGCAACGGAATAAGCAGATTCCACCGTTTAGCGCGGCTAGAAAAACTTATAGAATAGCGAACAAAAAGCGCCCTTGTCCGCTGCATGGTCTTGTTTGCTCAAAATTGCGTGACAAAGTTTGGTTTCCGACCCCGCCCTTGAAAACCTTCGGCTTTCGTTCATGGACAAATCCATCGTCTCTATTTAATTGATAGATTTCGAGGAATACTGGGTTTGTTTCTACATTCACTCTGCTTTCTTTCTGCTACTGTGTACTGGTTGATAATCGCCTCGATTCTGTTCCTCATATCGACCGAAATACAACATTGAAGTACGATCAAAAAACAAGAGCAGGTATTTTCATTCTCACATCCTTACTCAATCTCCAAGCAACCCTTTACGAAAAAAGAAAAGAAACGTGTAATATTTACGATTTCTCAAGATATCCAATTTATATATAAACAACAAAAGAAAAGAGAAAAGATCGAGACAATCCATTCTAAACATCAGCTCCATTCGCGATATCACACCCAATGCAGAGAACCATCGCGACTTCTTTATCCGTCCCTTTTGCAGCAGAACGACCCAGGAACTTCCAAGGTGGCACCGATACCGACAGACTCTGAGAATAGGATGCGTTGCGTATGAAACCAGATACGAAAGAAGAAGAATAATAATCACCGAAAGGAAGTCCAGCAACCAGCCTGTATTATATCGGAAGAATTGAAAACGGACCATTCGCCGCCACTATTCAAAACCTCACAAGATACCTGGATTTGTAAATCCTCTCTGTGTGCGTCTAGTGTCCAAGGCTGCAGTCCAAAGCGCCAAAAAAGAATACAGGCCCAGACGCGATCTCCGAACGTCCCGTCTTTACCTCATATCCTCCGAATAAAGTGGGCTTGCCCGCCTCATCCATCCTTTCTCGACAAGATCAAAGAGTAGACGAGAGAACAAAAACAATCGCCTTGCTAATCACATACGTGGAACTCCTCAGAAGGAAACAAAAAATCGTCGCTTTCTTATCGCATAACATCGTAATACAACAAGAATCGCCCGGAACAAACCAAAGTCAAATTACAAAAGAAGAATATTGCGACATCATACAACCGATCAAGATGCCAACCGTTACCATGACCAGCGAGCTCGAGCATTACGTTGACTCGCTTCGCTCGTTTCTCGACCGAAATCCTACCTTCCAACCATCGCCGGCCAGTCCCAAAATTGATCCTCGACTGGAACTATGTCGAATCGACTCCGGATCTGGAAGCGGACAAGGTCAGGACAGGAGATTGGCGCCCGATACCGCGGCAGGCCAAACTGAGCAATATCGGAGTGTGCAATGGAAAACCCTACCATCAACCCAAAAGAACTATGGATCTTTGCGTTAGCTTGTTGCCAATTTTCGTTGATCATGGATTTGTCTTGTGTTGTATTTACCTTCCCAGTTCCAATCTCTCATTACCCCAACCCAGTGATGACTCCCTCGAACTGTCTGTTCAAAGTCAAGTTCTTCTACAATGGGCACTATTGAGCCTTGTCTTTTATGTGTAGGGCTTATAGAGTATAATCCTCCCAATGCTTGGTTGCTATCAATTGAAGCTCCATACACATTGCCCGACTTTGACGGATGATCCCCAGGTACCACCATGGATTCCCTTCGACTCCCAGGACGTGATCGCAGTCGTAGACGTTCTGCCTTTGCTGCGTCCCTCCGCCTCCAGACCTCGCGTATGACTTCGACGCATCGGTCAATATTGCCGATCCGTAGTCGGTTTTGCATGGCCACCCATCGTTGCATGATCCACTCACGATCTTCTTCATCTTCAAACTCGCAGCTCGCCACAAATAAAGGGAAGATATGTAGAATGTTCGTCCTCGAAGAAAGAGGCACTGTAGCGAGTAGTTTCAAGGTATTGTTGGCAAGAATGGAGGATGATGGCGAAGGAATTTCGGGAACAGCCTGGTGAAGGTAAAGAAGAATTGCCCATCGGTATGCGTACGCTGTCTGTATACTGTCTTGGAGCTCGGATTGAGGATCTTCTGGTGGGTTGAACTGGTTAGGGAGTACCCATCGATCAATCGCGTTTTTGAGTTCTCGTGCTTGGGAAATGATCGCAAACGAATTTTTGTCGCTTTTGCGTATCCGCTGCACGAGATTTGCTACATGGCCCATTAGAGGAAATAGAGTAGTTGCACAACCCATCAAAGGGTCGACATCGTGGACCCCATCTTCTGGTAATGCAAAACGGGGATCGCCTAGCTCTTCGGTTTCAGTCTCATCCATAGAAGTAATTCGAGCAATCACATCCATATATAACCAAGTATTATACAGAAAACGAATTCGTCCCAACTCATCCGAAGGAGGATGATGCCGGGTTCTTGTTCTCAGAGTCTGCCGCATGAGAGCCCTGGCGCCCTTGAGATGTTGGATACCAGTGGATGTCTGTTGATCCCACGTCTCCGCAAAAGCCAGCGACAATGTGGTCGCCAACGCAGCCTCAGTCTGCATTTGTCCCATGCCTTGGACCATAAAGTTGATACTTCGGCGCATGTGCTCCATTCCAAAGACTCGCAAAGCTGGGTTGTCCTTGGAAGAATGAAAAGCTGCCATAGATATAACAGCGTGATATAATGCAGATGACTCCCTTGCCATAGGCCAGATCAGATTTCGCCACGGATTTTCCGTTACTCCATCTTTCACTGAGAGAATACCGCAAGTCAAACGGTCAAATCGAACAATGAGTGATTCTTCACTGCCGGGAGCAGGCTCGAGCTCCTGAAATAGCATGGTGGCCATGGAGAGATCGGGTGTCAAATCAACCTGTGTAGTCGGCGGAGGGGTATCCTTAACAGGCCAAAGCTGAAAATCAGGCTCTGATTGTCTGATTATATTCTCAACATCATCAGCGTCATCTTCTAACATTGATGTGAAGCTAGGTTGGCCGTTTTGTATGGTCATTGCCGCTTGATCGAGGTCAGTGGGTAAGGAATGTGAAATCGAATCTAATTCTGCACTTGAGAATATGAAGCCAGATAATTCTGCCTCGGGGGTGCTGAAGATTGTAGGTGGGTTATATTCGTCCAAAGCTGGAACCCCAAAATTGAGCCCTTGAGAGGTCGCCATTAATGAAGTCGTGTCGGAAAACAGAGAGGTTTCGGGCAGTGAAAATTCATCTGGGAGAGAGCTACTTATCGGCGAAAAGAAGTTCGGTTGCCTTTTTGAACCCAATAACTGTCCTGAAGACTCAGAACTTCTTCTAGCCGCCTTGCGTGGCTGTGAGGAGTCGTCACCATCTAGGTCAGGAGGTGGTGATGCTGTACATATCAGCCCAGGCTCGATACAATCAAGAACATCTGGGACGGTATGGTATACCTTTCTTTTTAGGAGCAGCCTTAGGAACGATCTGCGTTTCCTCAAACGGTCGCCATTTGAAATCTTTCTTATAACCACCACATGTCACATTGCGTTTGTGACATTGTTGACAGCTACAAAACGAGACAAAAAGGGACATTAACAACCGGAGTTCCTCGCGCTGAGGCTCATTTGAACAATAACTTACCTTGGCTTCGTTTCGTCACACTTCAGCCGTTTTGCTTTACAGGTAATACAGCCTGTGCTGGTCAGTATGTCTCACACTTGGATAGTCTCAACATCTTCGGGTCATCCAGGAAGTACTTACCGTTCCGGCTTTTGGACTGTTTTGGGCGCGGAGTGCCATTTGTAGGAATTACAATGGCAGCAGATTTCTTCTTCGGACTCGTTGCAGTGTTTCGAGTGTTCGAAATGGGCTTCTTAGATACCGGCGGTGGAGCGGGGGGATCCAGAATTGCCGAAGGCGAAGGGATCCTTATTGTGTCCATAACCATATAAAGATCTCTCTCGCCGAATTGAGAACGAAATAGATGTTGGTGAACATAACCAAAAAAAGATAAGAGGATGGACGGAGGTGATCAATAAGCGTGGGCGTAGGGGAATGACGGTATAGACTGTATAGATAAGACGGACAGAGTGGAGTAATGCGCCGTGAGTTTAACTGCTACAAGTAAAAGTGCCTATCTGCAGATGGTAATGCTTTTTCTTTTGCAAGAAATAAGTCAACCATTCACAGTAAATAAATTCAACAGCAATAAACGCAGGGGCCTGAAAAAGTAATAGGTTTGTATGCAGGTCGAAGGCAATGTCTGATAAATGAAATGTGGACGTCAATGTTATAAGTAGATAGCGGTTCCAGGGCTTATCTATTGCAGATGGGGAATGTTGTGTTAGTTGGTCAGTCAGGATCCAGATGGTGTGCGGAGATCAGAGCGAGGAGCTTGCAACCTTGCATTATTGGCAGATAAGTCGTCTATGCGGGGAGCAAACTGCGAATCACCACGAAGACAGTTGGGCGGAATGTCCATTGGGCATTGGCCCTGCGAGCGATCAGCCGATAGGAAGAAAATGGCAGTCATAATGACTATACAGTACATAGTATTTGACTGCCAGTACCACTTGATGCCGACTTTTTAAAATTGGCTTTTTTTGCGAGTTCACGTTCTTTCGACCTTCCGGGGCCACTTTGGCGTTCAATAAGCACAAGAGTGTCCGTGACCGGTTGGGGAGCCTTTCGAGAGCCTAGAAGCACTGACATCGGATCTGAGAGCCAATCGTTATCTAATGAGTTCATCGAAGCCAGAGTTCAAGGACATGATCACGGCCAAGCAAGAACATTAACGTATGTGGGGTAGGTAAGAAGGCTCAATCGACATACAGGGAACTGCGGGACGGCGGACAAGCCATGTCACATATAACTAGCTCGTACATGAGTACATAGGACACGAGGGTCCATACTAGACACGTCCAGAGACCAGCGGGTCAGTTTATCAGCCACCAAGCATCGACCGACCACAGATAGAGCCAGACGGCAGGATGCTGACGTGGATCGACTCCAACTGGAGCGCTAATCTGTTGAATTGCTCTATGCGGATTATTGTCCTGAGTTGTTGAAGGCACGAGGATCTATCGAGTGGTGACTGCGGTCAGTTGCCGAAGTTGTCGTTTCACGTAGGAAAGAGCTCTCTCCATGCGGCGACTCACATGATTTCCTGTGAAATCAGCCAGTCGTGTTTACAATCGGCAGGTGGGCACTTGCCACTTTTGCGCCCTCTCGTCCAGGAGGAAGGCACGCCGGGAGTTGCTTCCCAGAACCCGGACGCTGGTATCTGATCCACTTCCCAGCGTCAGCTCCCACTGGACAAACTTCTCTTAGCACTCGTTACACAAACTGCTTGACACAGCTAGGATCTAGAGACTCAAAGACCTTGGATGGACTGACTCCGAGTCGCGACCAGTATGGAATCAAATCACATGGCTGTCAATGATCTCTCAGACCTAACCAGCCCGTCGTACGCTCGGAAGAATACGGCTGGAAAGCATCATTTAAAACGAATTCGGTGATGTATGTCATTATACTTTTTTATTTAGAACTAAGATTCATGAATCAATTGGCTAACGCAACAGAGCTGAAGGATAGGGAAACAAGGAAAGACCAGTCCAGGCCGCAAGGGAGTCACATTGAGACAGATGAAGGCAAGAATATGAAGTCATGACAATGCGGTTCTATCGATTAACACACCGTCTTATGCACCCCCTCACCCATCCTCGCCATCCAACGAGGTGGCTGATCGTGAGCCTGTTGTCCGTGCTTCCCAGTGTGATCACGTCTTCGTTCGACACGAGATCGATGGGCTTCAGTCTGTAGTCTAGACAGGTCAACGGGGTCTGAATCGACCAATCTCTCGGTTACGGCGACAATGTCGGCTATCAAACGCTCAAGAAGATCGGCGCTCATGCTCTCTCGAACCACGACACGCAAGATCTCAATCTTGTTAGCAGTCGGGGGAAGTGGATAATCTAAGCGGGTGTTAGCAGAGGTACAAACAGAAAGGAAGATGGTCCTTACTGGGAATAATGTACTGCTTCGCTCGCAACAGAATACTGACACTCTCCTGCTTCACGTGAGGATAATCTTTCTGGAACTGGTCGGAGAATCGGAAAGCTACGACAGGTAGTCCGGCTACGTAGTCGGCAGAGGTCTCCTCTCCTTCACCAAGCACAGTGTCTTTGGCCGCCTTCAAAGTCTTCTTGCGATGGATACTGCTGACACACGTGAACCAGCCGGTCTTTTCCAGGGCTTTGCTGAGAAGACGTGCGTTTGCTAGACAATTTTCCATAATGTCGCGGTATCCGTTGAATCCGAGATGAATGAGGTTGTAGTACTGCGCGATTACCTGTCCTCCCGGTCTCGAGAAGTTGAGGGTGTAAGACTCTTCAGTGCCTCCAAGGTAATGCAACTCAAAGATCAGGTCCTTGGGAAGGTATGACTGATCACGCCAGATGATCCAGCCAAGTCCAGCATAAACAAGTCCGAACTTGTGGCCAGAAGTGTTGATTGACTTGACTCGAGGAAGCTCAAAGTTCCTAGAAATCATCAGCATGAACAAAACACTGCGATAATCGATGGGGAAACGACTTACCACTTTTGTCCACCACCTACATACGTGAAGGGCGCAATGAAACCACCGCTGGCCCCATCGACGTGAATTGGGATATCATGGCCAGTCTCAGCTTCATATTCATCCAAGACTTTCGAGACCTCTTCCACAGGCTCGTAATGGCCAGTATAAGTGGAACCTAGAATAACAAAGACACCGATAGTATTTTCATCGATGTTTTTGCGCACCATCTCCGGATCGAGAGCAAAGTTGCTCTTCTCAGAAACTTCCAAAATACGTGCCTCCACGTCAAAGTATCGAGCGAACTTCTCCAGGGCCACCTGTGCATTTGCGCCCATGAGAATGTTCGGACGAGAAGTATCCTTCCCAGCTGCTCTTCTCTTTTCCTGCCATCGGCGCTGCATTGCCTTACCGCCAAGCATGATTGCTTCGGAGGATCCAACAGTCGCTGACCCAATTGCTTTTTCGTTGGATTGTGCACCCCAAAGATTGGCTATTATGGAAACACATCGCGCGTGCATGGCCATTAGAGCAGGGTATTCGTCGGCGTCTGCCAGGTTTTTGGCGATATTCTCGTACAGCAATGCATTCGCCTGTCGTTCCATATATGTTCCAACAAAGCTTTTTCAGTCAGTACAAATTTTGACCTTTTGGAACAACTAACTTCGCGACCTACCTAGCCAGATTCAAATTCGGGCGTCCGTCGAGATCCAATTCATCCCGAAGTAGCTGTGCTGTAGCGTCTGCAGGCGAGCCTTCTGTAGGTATGCGAAATTTGGGAATTGCTTCCTTGCTGGCATAGCGGGTCGAGTAAGGCGTTGAGCTTGAAACGGCATTTTCAGTGTGGATGTTGGTTTTGAGGCTGTCGTGGGAGCCGTCTCGCAGAGCTTTGATGAGCTGGTCAGGGTCGACCTGCATATTGTGCTGTCAGTTGGAGCTTCTCACGAGAAGAAACAAGAGCAACTTACGTGACGAGACAGAGTCATTGTGAACTAGGAAGATTGTTGAAATGAGAAATTGTTGCAAAGGCCAGAGATACAACGAGCTGACGAGGTTGACTGATGTGAGGACGACGATTCTTTTTCAACTGCGAGGGACGTCATGGTTTATAAACCACACCAACCACAAAACGGTCCACCCAAGCTCCCTGTTCTGGGGCCTAAAGAACCAAGCTTTTTCTTATGACATACTATTCCTACCCGCTAAGCTTTACTTGGAGCAATTTCACGTGGGGTGATTGGCATCTTGCCCAATGATTTGATCAAACAGCTGTCTACATCATACGTTTGCCTTGGTGGGGTGGTTGTCGCGTTTTTCGTCTTCGTAGCTTGAAAGATGCTTGGTGAGAAAGGACCCTTGATCTCGACCATTGATTGGATCCGGATGCATAGTAATTACCAATTTGATTCTCGTAGAACGGCTTAATGACGTCCAGGGAATGATTCTGTCTTCAAAATTGATCGTTTCGTGGAGCTCCCAGCTCGCATGACGTCACCAGCATCTTCTCCGCATGGCGAAGCTTCAATATCCGATTGGTAAAATATCTATCAACAATAATGAAATCAGGTCAATTGAGCTGATTGTGCTGATAAAATCTTTCCCGCCTGATACTTGAATCCTGAAAGCGACCTTGTTATGCGTAGAGTATGGCACATTAGGGCACAGGGTTAGGGTTAGTTAACATATGTCAACTCTGAAGGAGAGAAGAGGCTCGTAACATTTGAACCCGGAGCAACCATTCAGAATAGTTGGCATACTAAACATCGACCCATATGAACATACACTGCTTATACCACTACTTCTGAGCCAATAGAGAAAGCAGAAACCGCAGCAGAGAGAACGATCGGATTATCGGAAACAACCCTAGTTAGGGTATCAGAAGATCATCGAATCTGTTTGGTGTAACGAGGATCATGCCATACCTCGCTTATATCGTGTGTGACAGTTCAATCTAGATTGATGTCGGATGATCAATAAAACACTAGAGAGAGCATTGACGTGGTGCGACTTCCCGCTCTTAGTGCTGTGCCTTCAAATGTTTTATATCTAAAGTTCGTATTTCATTAAAACCAGTTGACAGACACCAGTGAACGGAGAAAAGAAATCGAAAGCAAAGAATATCCAGCAAACGAGTTTGTTAAATTTGATGATCTGGTGCTATTTATGTGTATCCATCTATGTATGTGATATATGTGATATACCCAACCGCAAATTAGGGTTATACAAGAGAACAAAATGATAGGTCAAAGGTCTTGATCAACACGGATATTGATGATTTGATAAGATGTACAATTTAGACAGGCCGGATCGATCGAAGTAAGTACCTTATAACTTCCTCGAGAAAAGAAAGATATCTTACGCTTGTACTCTGGAGTCGATGTCAACAGAACCTGCGGAAATAGATACAATCTAGATAATGAATATGCTTGTAGTCGTGACGATTGTGACGATAGAATCGAGACATGTGCGAGGGTACTCTTTCTTTCAAGACTAGTGTACGTACTTCATAAATCAGCACAAATGTCGAAACATTGATGATGTGGTCTAGATTGATCTATGGTTGAATACTAGTAGGTCATCACGAATGCTACCGGGGAGGTACTTAATGGATTAGTCTTGAATCTCTTGATTGAAATGCATATAAGTTATCACTTGTAGACTCATACTTAAAATAGGACAGTAGCTGACTGAAATAGGATGACAATATGTATGGATTTCTTCATATCTAAAAGATTGATCTTGATATTTAAACGAAAGGCTCACTCTAGGAACACAATCTAAGAATGCCCTACCCTAATCCATCAATCATCCATCGAATAGCAATCCACTCCATCAGCCGATGGATTGTTACTAGTCCTACATGAATTCGGCATCTAAATCGATAGGAACACAAACCCTGAAGATAACATGGTTCATTCTCCGATGTAACTACGTACTGCCCAGTATCCAGTATCCAGATGCCCACGGTACGCGAGTGGGGCTGAATCTCTCTACTATGTACGTAGTAGTCTCTTGCGACACCTACACAAGTGGCACACCTAAAATCCCATGGGGGTAGGACGAACTACCCAGACATATTTCGAATCAGAGTTATGGTGCCGTGTTTCGCTGTAAACTACGTGTCCATGCAGGATACATGACTTATGTATAACTTACCGTACTTATGGCAGACAAGTTCGGTAAGTACCCGACGAAAGTAGAAAAAGGGTCTGCCCTATCTTGAGTGTTGAAATGCGAGCGTCGACATGAGGGTTGCATATATATGTGAAAATACAGAACGGAGTACGGAGTAGTTGACACCTGGGCAAGATGGAATCACAGCCTCACATGACCCATTACATGTCCAAACTATTTCCAACTTAAATCAGCACGATAGAGCCACATTCTATGTTTCGTTCTTGGTCACGAATTCCCTAGGGCGCTTGTCATAGAAACTCTACTCTGAAGTCTGAACTGTGGACAGTGACAACTAGATAGAACAAAGTTACAAACTGTCTCGGCTCAAACCTGATTGGACCGGAGAAAGGCACTTTCTCCTCTCAAGCATTCTGAGATTTTAAATTTGACCCCCATATATCCTCTAGATATCAGCGAGAACTGAAAAGTGTACGAGTACAATTCCCTGATACTAACTTGGCCCGGTGGGGGGGTTCCTGACTACGTACCGATACATACCAAAATCGCAACCATGAGAAAAAAGAACGTGCTCGGGACTAGTGAATCTATCAAAAAGTCTAATGAAGGACACTTTGGCCACTGAGTGGTGGTATCGAAATATTCCGCTTCTATTTCGAGCTGTTGGACGTTACCGTTAGTACGTACCTGGACTAGTCTCCAGAACAATAAGGCATGAAGCTAGGAAGACTACCATTCTAGGACAGAATGGAAATACTACTGTAGTATAACGTTATCGAATTAGAGTGATTAGCTGATAGGAACAGCTTTTATGTTTTCGATAGTTTCACTATTCGGTGTAGCCGGTCAATTCAACTTAATGTACTTGTCTGGTTATGGGGGTATCGCGAAAGCGTCAAAAATATTGAAATTTTGCTTGACTGCGGATACTCGGTATTTGATCCTTCATGACAGGACAGCGTGATATTTTCATGGTGGGTCTCTAGCTAAGCACTCATGTATGCACATGAATTGTCCCTCGATCCTGCAACATCTAGACAGGATTCTCGGAACAATGGATCGAGAAAGGACATCTAATTTATCGGCGACGTGAGGCTTAGAATGTATACAGACACGGAAAATAAGGGACCATAATCCTAGCGATCAATTACCCGCCATCGAAGCAATGCTATGTACGTACTCCGTAGTAAGAGCAAAAAAGTAGAAAACAGGAACATAGCGACCCCACCTGTACAAGCATGATGATTGGCCAATGGCTGAATTTCCAGGTTGTTTATCTAGGTACGGACTCCGGAGAACGGAGAGCAAACCTCATCCATAAAATTAACACATGTCGTTCGTAAGGAATATCGGAAGTTTAGAGAAGGGTTCACGAATCAACCCTGTTGATACGTAGAAACAAACCAACCAACATACATATCATAGCATGCAGTTATATTAATATGAAGGTATTTCCAGAGTCAGAAACCCACATGCAGACAAGTACAGACAGAGACACCTATCATAGGATGCACTTAGCCGTATCCAGCATGGTATGTCCTCTTGGCGCGTACCGACTTTAGCACCGTACATATCTGACTAGCCCGTCGAGGTTAGTGTGCAGACTAATGTGATCAACTGACCACTCGCAGTGCTTGCCAGCATGTAGACACGCTAATCCGTTCTGGGATTAGACTCGGGCCATGGTCAAATCGATAGATTCGATGCCTAAATCTTAGCTCGTGTCCGTACGCTCGCTGTACGTACCCTGTCTGTACGACTGAGCGTAGAATATTCAGCAGTGCATTGGGCAATGTAATTAGGATGCGAGTGCTCTGAGAACTGAGATGGGGCTAAATCGAGATGTAACGGTAATTAACGCGCATATATCAGACTGTCAGATCATGAGATGACGGTCATTTCTCGTTTATTTTTGCCACCCAGACTATTTGATAAGCATCTACAACTACAGCCAACTCACACATTCATGATCCCCTCTTCTGATTAAGATTCCGTGTCCATACAGTCCCCAGAAAAGGGCAGCGTAACATACTCTGTATGGTGTACGAACATGCGTACAATGAATACAATGAGTGGGGCCGATGCTAGCGTCTTTCTAGCCCCATTCCTCACCACTCAATCGGGCTTTCGCTGCCGAGTCTAGATGCGGCTCTAGACTCGTTCCGTACTAGTCCAATACTACAATACACACATAGCAATCTGCCTAACGATTCAATAGTCAGGGTATAATACAGTTATTTATTATTTCTCATTTGCCTTGGTACGTATCACAGCGTGTACTTGCGCCATACGTACTTTAGTATGATGTTGTTTTCGCCGCATTGTCAGGGTTCATCATTTCGCTTAGCTATTACTTAGAGTGTTAATTAGGTTAAATACGCCCGATACGAACTTTACTGCATACTTTACGGAATCATGACTGTAAAGTGGGATCGTTCTGGGACCATGTGATTTCTTTTATCGAAAAGTGGAGTCGACTTCATGCCTGTCCGTTTATTTTTTCTTTGACTCTTCTAACAGTCCAGAGTCCAAAATGTACGTACAGATCTTACGGACGCTCCGTATGTTCATACGCCGTTTGTACGGTAATTTTTCCATGGATGTCGTCGCAATATCAGCAGGATGTTCGTCGGAAATTCCTCGGGGTTGATGCATCCTTTTGTCCTGTTCCAAGGTTGACTTTCAGCGTCTACGTACTACCAATAGGATGGAGATGGTGACATTATTCACTTTGTGATATGCGTACACACAAACAGCCCTCCGATAACTACTCCGTAGTGTAGTAAAGAGACAAGAGTCCAGAAATAAGAAAGATCCCTGCATGCAGAGTGCGACATAGACATACTATGTACAGTTCGCCGTCAGATTGCAGGGTTACTAGGCCAGGGCGGAGGCGGAGGCATATCCCCAGATGCAAGGGAGTCGACAGGACGAATTACGAATTACCGACGCCACGCGATATGTTCAACTGTGTCGCCTTTGCGCTGTTTATTTGTACGGTACCAAGTAATAGTACAATGTTATTATACATCTCGTACTGTATGGTGTACGGTACGTTACCGACTCTTGTCCCTTCTTGTCTGCATTCTGCTACAAAGCATCGTCCTTGATGTGAATAGAGTCAATAGACACAGAAAGACCATGGCAAGATCCTAGACACGATGCACCGCTAGAAAGAAAAGTTCTAGATCAATCAAATGAGCCTAATCGACTTTTAAACAACGAATGGATCACATACTACATAGTATGTTGATCCTCCCCGCGCCGCACCACCATGATCGTCACTTGCTCTTGGTTTTTCTCCACAACCGGTCAATCTTGCACAAATCCAGCAACGGTTTGACAGTTGCTCTTCGCGCCTATTTTTGTTTTCTGGCGATTCGTCTTTTTCTGGTTGGCTTTTTCTTTTCTTTTTCTTGTAGGGCAGTAGAAGCTCGATTGCCGCGATAAATCGTAGAATCCTCTATTATTCTTTCGGTGTTTGGGTCTTACGATCTGCACCTAGGTAGTCTTTTGCGTGTTTCTGGGTATTGTTATCCGGATCGCTAGTAAATGCATAGATAGTACGGAGTATTAGATACAGTATCACAACGGGTATCGATATGAAGAATAAATACTCCATCCTTCACGTACAATGGCATTCATAGTGATTTTCGATTTTCTTTACGTACATTGCTAGATATGCAAATAAGCTACACAGACAAAGCCATGAAACTAACAGATCGCCTCGATCAAACGAAAGCCCAATCGGGACGTGACCAACGATGGCTGAGGCGGCGGCGCGCGGAGGACCGCCAGCCCTGTCAACCACGTTGTCGCTGATCCTGATCCATAATTTATTGCTCGTCGCATCAATCATACATGATCGATTTGCGTTCTAGATACATATGTAATTACAATTTACCATGAAGAGCAGAATTACCCCCTATTCTTGACTCCTTTTAGGCACCAGGATATTGTGCTTCTTTGCAATTTGTGCTTTTCATGCTAATTACCAGGGATTGCTACCTAGCTACGCATAGAGTCATCCAGCACTACTAGTCGTAATTCATAAATTACACTTCCCTCCGTAAAATAACACTTGATGATTTCCAGCCCAGCCCCTCTCTTTCTGTACAGTGTTCATTGGGACTGTGGTGAATCAGCATTATTACTCAGCGTGATAAGACTGATTCTATCGTTTCATCCAACTTGGTTCGCTGACTGGCTGACTGGCTGGCTGGCTGGCTGAACGTATGGAGAGCTCTGGTACATACACTTGCATCGAATAATAATTTGGTACTATTGGTCAGATAATTGAAGCGAACCCCCAAATCCAACCTCGTCATGTCAGTTTGTCAATCTGTCATGGTCATCGATTTCATCAAGTCTGACATTTTCATACGATTCTACCGATGGGTCGGCGGGTTGAGCAATCAGACCATACCGTGTACACTGTGTACAGTGTACGGCGGTAAGATACGTACCGTACAAACAACCGTTCAAACGTACTCCGTACAGACCGCTGGCTGGGCCGCGACCGCCCACCCATTTTTCCTTTCGTCTCTGTTTTTTCCTTCCTTTTTTCTTCCTGCGCTTCTCTTTTGGTAGTGCACACATACATAGCTCATCGTTGATAAGTATGTTGTTCGTATCGACTAACCAGGTACAGCTGCTGCGCCGTACTATTAATCACATTTATCCCCCTTTTTCATTTTTCTTTTTTGCTTCCTTTTTAGCATTCCACTTCTTCCCATAAACAGTCATACTGCATTGAATATTGAATCGCTATCTATGATGGATTGATTCATTTTAGCATCAGCGCTACGGTGATTGCTTGATTGTTGGGTCCATCTTCGGTACCAAATTGTTAATACGCGCCGTACCCGTATTTCGATCGAACTAGTCGTATTGTTGTATTGGCTGTATTTGATGTATTATTGAGATTTTCTTCTTATTGCCTCTCCTGTCGCCCTCATCTCGCTTGTTCTGCCAGCGCAATCTGGTAGTCAAGTGAAGCTGTGCCAGTTTAATTAGATAAATTAACTGTTGTTGTATTGCCATCATACCATATACGATAGCATTAGTTAGTGCCGAAAAAATACAAGATAAAAACAGTGTGGCAATAGACCGAGCACGGGATTCCCCGCGCTGGGCGACGCTGGTCCAGACCCGACTTGCCTTCAAGCACAGAGGGAAGAGCCACAGCCGACCGACTAATTCCACTTGGGCCTGCACGATCGTGGAGCCACACGCCCACCTCGCCGGATACCTCCTTCTCCAGCGCCCTGGTCCCTCTCTCTTTCTCTTCTCTCTCTCTTCTCTCACTCTCTTCTCACCTCTTCATTCTCCTCTCTTACTCGCTAGTCAATCATCTCTTCCCCTCTCCCTCTTCGCTTCTCTCACTGCTAGTTAGCTAGTGTATATCGAGATCTATTGTCCCTTCTCCATCGCTCTTTTCTTGTCCCAACGCTCATTCTTCCTCTCTATTGCGGGCTGTGACAATCACTACGTGTGTCGACTTATCTCGCCTCGTCTCGCCCTTTGGATTTTGTGTTTGAGTGTTTGCGATTAGAGGAGCTTTTGTGCACAGCCAGAAAAAGACGTGGTAGTGGTGAAATTGTCTGTCGCGTACACTCGGTCGGCAATCAAGGCTTGCGACTATCAGTGTGAGGTGACAAGGAAAACCAATTGTATTCACCGGAGATTTTGCGCAAACCAGTTGTTCTCATCGGCGCTGTGGACACGACTATTCATCATCAATATTACAGAGCAACCCTATGAAGGCATATTACTGGTGATGCGACGACGACTGACTACCGCCCATCGCTAGCACCGGGTCAGCGTTTCTGCTTCCCATCCCGCCATCAACAATCCCGACTGAGATACTTGGCGTTCGCAAAAACAAAAAGAGAGATTATTAAACTTCTGCATTCTTCGGGTACTTCCCAGACTTGACCTTTACCATGCAATCTGGTGCACGTTATTTTGGATAAACTCCCGTCTGGACCCACGGTCCTCGATTATCAAATCCGTCTCTACTTCCATCCGCCGAACCTATATATTAGGCCGCTTCAATCTGGGAACCTGGTATTTAAACACTTCCCTACTGGAAGGTACCAACGTGACGCTCCTCTCGCACAGCTTCATCAGTTAGGGACTTTTCATCCCTGAGAAATCAGTCCTACTGGATCCTTCAGGCGACTTCAGTGGCCGATTCTGGTCCTTGGGTTCGAACACCGTCAACCCAGTTGTAAACCTTGCAGGCACCGTTCCCTCACCAGCAACGTTGTCGACACCGCCCAATCTCGACCCTGAATATCTTCGTTCCGCTCAGGGCTTCAACCGTCAGCAACCAGCCAATATGGCCGCTCTAGCAGTTCCTCCACCCGGAATGGGCCCGGCGCTTGACTTAAATCCAGCTCCGCAACCGCTTACGGCGCGTCGACCAGCAGCATCGAATCTTCCTGTATTCGAACTGCCCCCGCCAGCGAACTTTGGCCTGGTCAATTCCTCTACCAAGTTTCCATCGCCATCGGCCATCAACCCTGTGTCGAACGTGAGCAGTCTACTCACCCCACCCTCGAATCATTCGGGAGAAGGCGCGACGAATTCGTTGCCACCAGGCCCGAGTATTTCTACTGCCATTTCTGCATCCCAGGAGGTACCCTCATATCAGCCATCGTGGCAAAACCAGAACTCGTATACTTACGGTTCCCCATCCCAAGCTTCCTGGGCCCCCAGTTCCACTGGTATCTTTCCGCCACCACGAAGTGTACTCTCCCCCACGTCTGGATCTCTCGCTCGAAACAGCGTCAGTCTCCCGCCTACGAGCGAAGGCATGGCGCCACAATATGAACTCAACCATCATCTGCCCCCTTTCCAACAACAGTCGATACCCACTTCATCTCCTGCTTCTGCTACTTCCGTTATATCACATGGACAGCATCCACAACAGCAAGCAATGAGCCAGCTTCCTACGACCTCTGGTGGTTCCTCCCATTATCAAACGGCTGCCGTTGATATGTACGGATCGCGACCACTCGTGAGCCCCTTATTTAATTCATCATCAGTCGGTCCTGGAGGATATCCTCCTTCGTACGGAGCATCGCCAGTAGGCCAGAGCGGATACACACCTCGATTACAGTCTGGCCCAAGTCAGTCTCCGCCAATGCAACCGCCTCATTTGGGCTATAGCCGACCACCATGGCCTTCATATTCGCTACCTGCTATGACGGGACCGATCATGACGAACGTACATAATCCTAATGGGCAGATGTCGCTTATGGGTAACATGGCTACCGGCATGATGCCGGGGTTCACCAGCGGTCACCTCGCGAGCATGCAGCATATGTATGGCAGTCATCCTTCGCATCATCAAGGACACGGCCAGTCTGCGCCGCCAAATGATCGCCCATTCAAGTGTGATCAGTGTCCTCAGTCGTTCAACCGAAATCACGACCTCAAAAGACATAAGCGTATTCACTTGTCCGTCAAACCCTTTCCCTGTAATCATTGCGAAAAGAGCTTTTCACGCAAGGATGCTCTCAAGGTACGCCTTTTGTCCACGTTTATTTTTAGTCAACAATAACCATACTAACACATTTTTATAGCGACATCTCCTTGTCAAAGGATGCGGGAAAAATACGGATACAAGTTCTAATTCCGGTACCAAGGACGACGACGGTCTGACCAAAGTCGAGTCACATAGTGATAAAGCGAGTCCCCTTTCGAACGGCGTCTAAACGAGCCGTTACACTACTTTGTAAACTTTCTCCACTGTTTCGTTATTTTCGACTCTCTGCAAGATTCCTCTTTTTTCTGTCTAAAGTTTTGTCATTCTGAGCAAGGTGTCAGGAGGGTTGTTTGAAATATCTGGGCGCATTACTGTTTGCTTCATCACATCATGTATTCCAAGATGATTCCTGTATGGTTTACGATCATCACGTTTTTCTCTCTTCTTCTCCATTATCGGTCGAACAGTACACTTTTCTTCTTCTATCCTTCGATTCTTGTTATCAAATCACTTCATACCATTTTTTCTGCCTTTTGTCTCCTTTTCTAATCGTATCCGAATATGATTGAATGGTCAAATGGCTCTTTTTTTCTTTTGCAGTGGCAAGGCGAGAAGAAATAAGGGCGGTTGATTTGGTCTTTATACATACTTGCACATATACACATACATACCTCTTCCTCACTCATTTCTTCGAATACTCACTCAGCGTATAAGTAGTGCGTAGCCACGGTGGTAGTGATGAGGAACCACCAAACAGCCAACCTCAGCGCAAAGGGATCCATGGATGGGTAGGAAACCTGCCGAGAGAGAAATTACTCAACTAGGTAAGAAGTCAACAATAACCATAGAATAGAAGGAATTAGGGCAAGCTGAATCCTGTGACCTTGGCTGGACCTTGGACCTTGCTTTGCAATTTTGCTGACTGGGGCCTTGATTCCTTCGTTGCTGTGCTGGGTAATGATCGACGACGCTGGCTGGTTATTGTGGATGGGGGATTACGTGTATTTACGTTATGCATCTGAATACGATGTTTGCGATGATTGGATCGTTTTTGGACATACACATAGAAATAATATGCAGCGTATCTGAAATTCCGTTTCTTCTGAGAGGCTGTGGGTAGGAAGTGTTCTCGATCTCTAAGTTAGAGTTGGGTTGATAGACATGGGGCGAACGTCCAATAAGAGATAGCTCAATTGAGCTCTGTGATTGGCTGGGTTGATGGGAATGACATCATGCGAGTCTGACCTCATCGTGAATATTCCTACGCGGGGTTATCCTAACTTTCAATCAGATAAACTGAGTAGAGTATATCCAGGCTGATTCTCTTTCTTCAACTAATCATCCTGGAGAGGGACCTTCATACATCCATGCAATTACCGTAATTCATATCAACAACAATCAACCTACTCACCTCGACTGCGACTGTAAATACTAAACAGTCTCCGTCTCCGATTCACCCCACCCCCAACTTGACACTCCCGTCAATGCGATTGTTCGCAAGTCCTTCTTCTAGCTCGAGAACCGCAACCAAAACAGCCACTAATCGTCTCTTGCAAAAATCTGGCTTATCTGTTTCCCAGCGCTATCAATTGAAGAACCCTTCTTCTTTTTCTTCCGTTGCTACTACATCTGTCTTTAAAAGACCTACTCATTGCTCTTCTGTCACGATGGCTGGTGTTAGTAAAGCTTGTTGCTCGTAAGTATTTCTGGTTATGGTTGTTTTGGATAGGATATGGCTGACGATGATGCAGTATCCCACCCGTCGTTTCAAAGGGATATGAAGCCAAGGGTGAATACAAGACCATTGGTGGATTGAAGACTTGTACGTCTGTCTGTTTGGGCTTATTATAAATTCAATTGTTGACTAATGTATGCAGATGTCACTGGTCCCGCCGATGCTACTCGCGCCATTTTGATCATCTACGGTAAGTATCTCTACACTCAACGTTTGTTGAAATCAAGACTAATGATGAAGATATCTTCGGCTTCTTCCCCCAAACCCTCCAAGGCGCCGACATCCTCGCCACAGCCGACAAGGATCAGAAATACCGCGTGTACATCCCCGACCTCTTCGAAGGCGAACCCGCCGACATCTCCTGGTACCCACCCACCACTGCCGAACACAAACAGAAACTCGGCAATTTCTTCCAAACCAAAGCCGCTCCTCCAGGCCATCTCGCCAAGTTCCCGGGTATTCTGGCAGATGCCAACAAGGAAGCCAGCAGCGGCAGCGGTTTTGCGTCTTGGGGCATCCTAGGATTCTGTTGGGGAGGTAAAGTTGCCAATCTCGCCTTGGGTAAGGATACTGCTTTCAAGGCTGGTGCGCAGGCTCATCCAGCCATGTTGGACCCCGAAGATGCGAAGAATGTCACTGTGCCTATTGCGTTGTTGGCGTCGAAGGATGAGGATCCTGCTGCCGTCAAGGGCTATGAGGCTAACTTGAAGGTTGCCAAGCATGTTGATACTTATCCTACGCAGATTCATGGATGGATGGCTGCTAGGGCTAATCTGGAGGATCCCGAGGTCAAGAAGGAGTATGAGCGAGGATACCATGCTGTGTTGGACTTTTTCCACCAGCATCTATGATGACGTCATTTCTTCTAGTAGAAGGTTACGATCAGATTGATAGCTAGTAATTCCTACATCTTGAATACGGACGAATTCAATCAATCTTAAGCTCGAGTATCAGAGAACGATATAGAATCTAAGATAATTGCAATACGCACGTAGTCTAAACAGCCGAATGTTCCGTCTTCAATTTTCGGCAGTCTGACCTTCGCGATCCGCATGACAATGCCGACTGCCGAAGACCATGACGTGACTAAGCTTCATCGTTAATTTTGACCATCAGGTCATGACTTTTTTTCCTTAAACCGAAATTTATCCGGATGACTAGAAATCGCTATATAATGCTGTCGCTCCACCGATCGCTTTGTAATGTGTTTTCAACGGATCATACAATGTTCATGTTTAATCGAGCGGCGGGGTTAGATACCTAAGTGCAGTGCGCCTGCGATTGAGCTGCCATCGCAGCAACAGATCTCAAAATGGATCACACCGAAGACATCCCAGAATTTGCTCCTCTCGAGCGCACTCGATCCTTTGATGAGGAACCAAAACAACCAACCAACATCCCCAACGTCATTGAGCACGCCTTACAAAAACTCGACACCGCAACAACAACCAAAGCGACAGCAACGAAACCGACGAGAGGCGGATTGACTAAAGAAGATGTGAAATACCTCTTTTCCGGAGCACCGCACTTCATGCTCGAAAAGGGGAGACATAATCATTGGTATCCACACGTCTTGTTTCCCTGGGATACGAGTTTGCCAATCCAGGATCTGTGGGATAGAGAGCAGTTGCGCCATGAATCGTTTACGTTGTCGACGCTACATGCGCATTTGCCTATACCGTCGAAATGTGACAACAAAGACGACAGTAGCAATAGCGACCCATCAAAACGGCAAGGATGGCAATACGAAGAAGGCGTCAAACGATCAACGTACGATCTCGGAATATTCGAAGTGCCCAACATGCTCTCCATAAACGGCAAGGAACCCGGCGCAATTGGATTTCGACATTTTCTGGAGTTGGCGACTGCCGATGCGGTGCGATACAAAAGAGCGGTTCCGACGAAAGGGCATGGAGATGCTCTGGATCCACATCTGTTGTCGAGTATGCCGTTGACAGCGGCGTTCGATACGTTGAGTCATTTGAAGGACCCATATTCATTGTGTAATCATGAGACGGTTGTGCTGGATCGACACAAACTGTTATGCGAGGGTCCTGCGGCTTGGAAACGGATTGGCGTGCGCGATGTTCCTGTCAGGGATATTGTGGAGAGGTTGGAGTTTCTATCCAATTTTCGGCTGGAGGCGATCAAGCAGCTACCTACGGATGAATCGGGTCATAAGAATATCATCACAATCCTGGACAAGGAGTCACCGGAGACGCTACACAAAATTCTGTATACAAAGCTCCTATTTCCGCCCCCTCATGGCTGGAGCCATCATCAACATGAAGAGCTCAAAGGGCAGATCGAAGTGCTCACCCGGGTTCTGGCGGTCAAGGGTGCGTGGGTCGACATGAGTCTTCCAGAGTGGCGGTTACGTGTAGGACAAATACTCTGGGAAAAGCCACCACACGCAGACGGCGACTGCATGGATTGCTTGAAAGACGAGAATGCCAAGTCTGAAGAGACCAAGACGGGAAAATCGCCTTTGAGCCTCAACACTGGTATTGAAAGAAAATGGCTTTTGATACAGCTTCTCCTAGCTGGAGAACTCCTGATGCGTTTGGATGCTATCGTGCAATTAGCTGTTTTGCAGCATTCAAAGACTATATCCGTCACCGCCCAGGATATGCGTGAACTCGACAGATTGCGGCATGGAAAAGTCAACTGGGATATTCTTTTCTTTCAGCGGGCGTCTGATAATCTGATTTTCAAGTTTACGCCCCCGAAGACCCCACCGGCTGCTAGTTTACCTGAGCAGTCACAGCAAAAGATTGAAACTCCGGCACAGAACGAGACTAAACGCGGCTTGCGATCCAGATTCGGTAGCATCTCGCAGCACTTTCCCCTGCGTCATGCCAATTCTACACGAGCAGGGCAAGAGAATACATCCCACGAACCATATGCATGCGAGTCGATCTGGGAGACCGTCGTTGTTCTCCCGCGCCGTCCAGAGCGGCAACTCAAAGGACTCGCTGTGTTTGCGGAGAAGATTGGCTGGCCTGGCCACGAGACACTCGAAGTAAGGATTCGATCAAATCTACTTCAACACAACCGCAAGACAACGCAAGCTTTAACTTCAGAATCCGTTAGTCCTGCGTACAGCGTACCGGTCAAAAGCCAGTCAGCGTCAAGGATACTACCAAAGAAAGAGGCGTATTGCAGAATTCCATCGCATCGATATTTGGTTCTTCACAAATCTGATAGTATCACCGACAACGCCCTCACCAAAGACACGGGAGGATGGCTATCTCGTTCGTGGCTCGCAGGCCTCGTAATGCCCGGTGAAAGCATCCACCAGTTACTTATGGCCACAGCACTTGAGAATGACCCTACAGCGCTTCAAACTTTAGGTCCAGTGGCCAATCTATACGGTGGCCTCAGCTACGGCGATGAATACACATGGTGGAGCACGAAATGTATCGTCGGTAGAGTTCTGGCTGCTTTGCCCGGGTCGAAGGTATGCATGGGATGGGTGAGAGTCAGCACAATTTCGGAGACTATAAAAGACAAAGAAGTTGTCAATCTCAGGAATACGTGGATCTCGGTGGAAGGTGTCCAAGAGCCACTGCAAAAGAATACACGAATTCGACAAGGAATAAAAATGGCGAGTGAATCCAATCCGCTCGGAAAGGGGCGGGTGGCTAGCGATACATTCACTATTCCGGTTGACGAGGAAGATTCTGAACATGGCTCGAAATTTGATGTGAAGTTCGATAAACTCATACTCTCACCGCAGGCAACGCCGGTCGGGTGTTGCGGATATGAGACCATCAAAAGCATCTTCACGGCAGATAGAGCCTCAACCTCGTTTCAAGTGGTGACAACCGACTCGTCGGCCATTACTTTCCAACTGAAGTATAACGTCGCTTTCATCTCGTCGTATACATGTCAACCACCGCGCGGACTAGTTACGCATCATACGCCACAGCACGACGATAATTCCGAAATCCATGAACATGACGAACAGCCACACCATACGCATCTACCAGGCCACCCTCTACACAAATCATACAAATACAAATACGTCCCTCTCAAAGATCTGCGTTCAGATACAGTCCCGCCTATCATCGTCTTTTCGCCGAGCAAAGAATCTTCTCCGTCGTCTAGTGATACTCATCTCGCCACCAGCCATAACAAAAAATTGACACATGACAACGCTCATAAGCAAGACGAGAAAGAGTCAGTGGAAGAAACCCTTGAACCAGTCTGGATCCTGGATGCGCGCTCCTCAACACGCGACAAGGAAGTATTTGCGCGTGCTTGGTGCGCAGCCGTTGGTGTGAATGCACTCATTGGACGGGTCGGAAGAACATGTCTGGCTTGCTGCGTAAGAGAAGCCAGGGCTATAGGAGTTGGGGTCGTGATTCGAGTTTGATTGTTTTTTCTTTGGGGGGTGGTTTTCATGTCTTTTAGATATCCTTGTTTGAAGACGGAATATATAAATCTATACACAATTTAATGATATGACGAAGACGATTAATGAAGATACCTTATTTCAAAAGTGCAAAAACAGCGTGTGCAAGCTAACCATATTTTCGTGACGTTGAAAAACACTTCGTCCATTTGCAATCAACCCTCTTTTTGTATGTGATACCCTAACCCTAACCCTGTGAACCAAAACCCCGCTATCTCCGTGATCTCACCGCCTGCTCTTTATAGCTTGGTGTTATTGGTGTTTGCATTGTTTGCTCTTGACAACAAATAAACAAGGCGACCAGTCTTTCGTCGACATCCAAAAGCACACCACTCGATATTCAAACTCGCTCAAATTAGGAAGTTGACTGACTTTAAAACTTGTGAATTCATTTTTTTCAAGCAAATTGTTATCTGGTATCGATCAATTGCTGAACAAACATGGCTCAGCCAGTAAGTCAAGTACCCTAACTCCGAATTGCGGCATTCCACATCACACACTGACTCCTTTACGCTTTCTCTACAGAATCCTCCAATCCCTCAACACGTCTCAGCATTACTTTCACACCTTACATCCCGACCAGGCGTCCAGTCAACTCTGATATTGTCTCGAAAAGATGGCTCAATTATACAAAGCACCGGCCTCTTAGCTGCGACTTCAACCTCATCGCTCGGAACGAGCAACACCACGAATACAGACAACAATCTGGGTAACTCCTCGCCTTCCAGGGCCGCTGTTACAAACTCCTCTGCCACAGATCTTGGTTCCCCCACGCTGCCGCCGCCGGAATCTACTGTTTCAGGTCAGCCATCAACAAACTCAACTCAGAGCAACCAGCAACCGTATAAGCCCAGTCAAGCGGAGACTCTAGCTGCACACATATTCGCTTTTATGACGAGCGCTTCTGGATTGGCACTGTCACTCTCCGGTTCTGGATCGACTACAGCCAACGACGATATTGGATATGACTCGCGCTCGAAAGGAATCAACGGCACATTAGATAACGGCACTAGTACTTCCGACGATACCACCACAGACCGAACGCACGAACGTGAAGAGGACGATGAGATCAAGCTTCTGAGATTGCGCACGAAAAAGAATGAGATTGTCGTTGTGCCTGATCGGAAATATCTGCTGTGTGTGGTGCATGATGCTTCTGGAGCTGGTGCTACCTCTTCCTCCGGTGGTGGAACGTCGAGGTGAAGCGGTTTCGACTTTTGAGTGTTTTGTGTTTGGAAATCAGTATGGAGGACGTTTTCCGGTTGTTTTACGTTTGTACATATAATGATGAAGTTTTGGAATTCGGTTATTGTTGCGATGATACCACTTTGAAAGAAATCAAAAACTTTTTGGCAAAGAAATCTGGATCCTACAAGTCAGCATCAGCTTGGATCTGATAAGCCCCAAGCACGTCATATTACACCGACACAAGAAGTCTTAGGGCTACATAGATCTCTACATGAGCTTCGGGTTGTATATCGCCGAATTCCCTCTCATCTCAGAAGTGGGGTAAAGAGGCACAGATAAGCAGTCCATGCATACGGACAGTCATCGAAACAACTACACCTCCCACTGACCCATTTGGACACACCAGACAAAATGACTGCTGCATTCGATGTTTCCCAAGTTAGGACTCGGTTTCCAGGGTTGAATCAGCCGATAGTCCTACTTGATAACGCAGGTAACCATTGGATTCAGAAAAAACAGACCATATATAAACTAAACTGACGTGCAAATCAATAGGTGGAAGTCAGGTTCTCGATACGGTGATTGACGCGTGAGTCTGACACACTCAATACCGATCGACCGAATACTGATGCAGATATCGGATTTTCAGAATCCATAACTATCTATCAAAAACCAACGTGCAACTCGCTGCAACGTACTCAGTTTCACAGACATCCACTCAATTGTATAATGCCGGCTACAAGGCAGCTGCAAAATTCATCAATGCCAGTCCGGACGAAGTATGCAATCCCAAGACCATGTATTACTTCCTATCAAACTGAGTGAGACAGATATCAATAGGAATATCCTCCACCCAACTCCTGCACAACCTCTCTACGGCCTTTGACTTCCAGCCCGGAGACGAAATTATCATTTCCAATCTCAACCATGAAGCCAACAGCGCTGCATGGGTACGTATTGCTCAACGTCTGAATCTAACGCTCAAGATCTGGAGCGGCAAGGGCAACAACCCTGAATGCGATTTGGAGTCTTTGAGACCGTTGCTATCGGATAACACGAGGATTGTGGCTTGTCCACATGCATCGAATATTACGGGCACGATTACGAGGGTGAAGGAGATTGCGGATTTGGTCCATTCGTTTCCGAAGGTAGCCTTTCTTTTTTTCCCCCTAGGGATCATCAGAGAGGGAAATGGTTGACAAGGTGTAATGTCTAGGCCCTGCTGTGTGTTGACGGCGTGGCTCTGGCTCCGCATCGACAGGTAGACGTCAAAGCTCTCGATGTCGACTTTTACGTCTGTAATCCTTTCTAACCCTAAGAACGTAAGAGCTCGTCGGTGACTGAGATTTTACAGGTCTTCTCATGGTACAAAGTCTACGGCCCCCATATCGCACAGTTATATGCCTCTTCAAGAGTCCACGATCAAATCAACTCTCTAGCGCACTACTTCAAACCGACTCAACCGCCCCAAAACCTCGACACAAAGCTCAATCTGGCATCTGCAAGTTATGATCTTCTTCCCTCGCTACCATTGATAGTGGACGACTATTTTGGCGGAGATGACTCGGAGAAAGTAAAAGCTGTCTGGTCCGCAATCGCAGATCACGAGGAACGTCTGCAAGAGATCTTGCTCCAGTTTTTACGTGACAAAGCTGAGGAGGGTATCGTAACCATATACGGTGAGCCACGGTCCAGCAAAGAATTGAGAGTTCCAGTCATCAGTTTCACGGTCAGGGGTATGTCGTCTCGTCTCGTCGTTGAAGGAGTGGAAAAGATCTCAAATCTGGGGTTCCGGAATGGACATATGTACTCCCACCGCCTGTTGAGGGACGTGTTTGATCTGGAAGATGTGGAGGATGGAGTCGTGCGTATCAGCATGCTGCATTATAACACTGGTATGTCTACATTCATTCAATTCTCGGGTAATTTTCGTGGCTGATGGTTGGTGATGTGCAGAAGAAGAGATGCATGAGGTTGTCAAGGTATTGGATCAGGTCATTTTAGGAACATAGCCTACTTGCCTGTCCCCTGGCACCTTATTGCATGATATAAGTCGATGAAATTATTCGCAGCTTTTGTATCTGTTAACCTATGTACATAATGCATAATGCATGATAGTTGGCATGCTACCAGCCAAAATTCTCAACATGAAGATATATTCCCTGCGCTCCCGTGCCCTTATGCACAGCTCGCTCATCACTCAACGAAACAACGCTCTGTCGCACATCAGCAGCAAGTCCTCGCGGTCCACATACGACAACCGCGCTCTCACCCTCAGCCTGCTCTAAGACATGATGTATAATAGATCGCGGATGTGGTCGACCAGTCATGGACTTGAATCCCTTCATATCTAACAAAGAGGGTTTCGAGGGAGAGGATGGTGTTGGTGTTGCAATCTTTCCTGCTGCGCCGGAACAGTTGCATTTCTGCACAAATGAGATATCATCTTCATTCTCGATGGTGGTTGTGCAGCAGCATTTCCTCGTAACGCCGCATCCAGACGGCTCGTTTGTTTCCGAAGACTCGGATGTCGATGAGACAGATCTCACGACGACATTCTCTGTTTCGAGGGCTTTCTTTTCGCCAATTTCTTCGTTTCTTGCGATCTCTGTAAAACTGCGTTGTTGCGTCACGGTAGTTGTAGGACGTGGGGTCTTTTCCAACGCCTCATCGCACGTCAAGTATATACTAATCTCTATCTCCTTATCCATATCAGGATTCTGCTGTTTAAGGTTCTGCAAGTCTTGTAACACAGATTGCAACTCGGGCTCCACCCAGCTCAATTGGCTGCGTGACTTGATCACCCAGATGAACCGAATTCGTTTCGTTGCTGCTAACCGCAGGGTTCTTTGAGGTTCTTGCTTCCATGCGTGTACAATATCACGCATCAGCGGTAGGGTGTAGGTACAACCCATTCCACCGGCAAGGAGGACGACGCTGTCGAATTGACGTAATGGTCGTAGAGACCCATATGGTCCTTCTATAAACACTGTCCGTTTGCTATTATCTGACTGTGTATCGCCTAATAAGGCACTGTGTTTCGTCGCAAACCGGAAGAACCGTCGGGTACCACCCTTCTCGGCACGTACGAGAAACTCGAGTTTATTGTCCGATGAGAGTGACATGATTGTGAACGGGTGGCTTTGCAGAGGCACCACTGAATGGCAACTCAAAAACACATGCTGTCCAGGATTCCAGTTGATAAGCGGATCCTGGATAGTAATGCGTGTAACATTCCCGGGAAGAGGTGTGAATGTTGCCTGGTTGGCAAAGAATGGCCGTGGCTTCTTCGACCAGAAATGGATAATAGACAAATTGGCAAATGCCAAGACCAGAATCCTCGCGAATCGGTCGAAACATACAAAGCCGATTGGAATCCAGACCCAGAATCTGACTTCGTCCGGGGCATGCAGATAGGCCGCAGCAAGGAAACCGGCCATGGTGACGATATGTTGAATGACGAAGAACTCGTAATTCCAGCGACGCACAGGCGCGAACGAAGTGAGGAAAATAAAAGTCAAAATGATCCACGCTGCAAAACCATGCTTGGTGTAGTAATCGGTCTTGATCATAGTCACGATATAGTGAAATTTACCGTAGTCTCGGAACCAAAATGCCATGTGAATCGTGGCCGACAACCACAGCGTCCGCGAAACCCAACGATGGTACCAATTTAATTGTTCATGGCTGCTCCCAGTAAATAGCCCGATGATGTTCTGTTTCCCGGCCAGCAGGATAACTAATGGTAACTGGCAGATGGTCATGAATCCACATCTGTAACCGATGTTCTCCCAGTTCACCCAGTTGACGGTATCGAAGCCATAGAACATCATGGTCAATATGGTCAGCAGATTGGCCAATACCAGCGACACGGGTCCAATGGGCGCAAGGTGTAGGGTGTAGCTGCCCAGTTTGATGGGCTGCAGTGCCGCATTGGCGGCTTCTCTGGTGGTTGCTGTGATGGTTGCATATGTCTGGAAGAGTATTGATTTTGGTTTTGCTGGTGTGTTTGATTTATCGAATAGACTGTCGCTGTTAGAAATGAATAAGCAAGCAATGGCTCTCTCAATTAGGCATACCGTTGCTTCGACAGAAATATATTGAATATATTGGCTACAGTTGCAATAGCAATGACTGTGCCAACGACCGCCCAGTAGTACTGCTGGAACTGGAAGAAGGTCGGTATGCCCGCACCCGTGGACATACCGCCCATGTTCATGCCTGACATGTCCATGATTGCTAGTTACACAAGGAGCCGGTCCTCGCGAGAAACTAAAGAGTCAAAACATGTAGAAATTCAAGCGAGATGGAAGGAAGAGAGAAGAAAGAAAGAAGGAAGACAGACGGGGCTCCTTCCCGGGGTCTGAGGTTGCGGGCGATAATCTGCTCAATTCTTCTATCTCTGCCCCGCCCTGACTAAAAACTCGCGCACGCCGAATGCGATCCACCAGAACCTAAACATGGCCTGACGTTTCTTTTTCTTGTTCGCATTCCAGTCCTTTCATTTTATTCTTCTTCTTTTATTCTCCTCGTATATACTTGCTTCATCCCTTTGTCAAGCGTTCTTTCATCCCTCCAACCTTGACGAAACTACGACTACGACTACGACTACGAGTTACGAAACCTCTATATAACCCGTTTGATCATTCTACTCGGATATCCACCGCATCGCTACAGTATCGGCAACATGGACATGCCGGGGATGTCGTCGAGCGCAACTTCTTCCTCCAGTTCCAGCATGTCCTCTAGCATCATGACCATGGGCATGGTCTTTACCAACAGCCACTCTACACCTCTATACTCATCTGCCTGGACACCGACTACGTCCGGTCAATACGCCGGCACCTGCATTTTTCTTATAATCTTCGCCATCATCGGACGATGCCTGGTGGCATTCAAAGCTGCCATGGAGCGCAGATGGCTCGCGATTGCGCTCGATCGGCGATACGTGGTTGTCGCGGGGAAGAGGACAGAGTCCGCACTCACCGACGCTGATTCAGATACTGTCAAAACGGGCACTTTGACCTGTCGAGGCGTGGATGAGACTGTGCGAGTGGTTCGTCAAGTGACAACGGAAACGCAGCCATGGCGGTTCAGCGTTGATCTTCCGCGGGCAGTAGTGACATTTGTCGTGACGGGGGTGAGCTATCTTCTGTAAGTCTCTTTTCTATTGGTAGCAGCATAGACTCGGACTAATATCATGCAGGATGCTGGCGGTCATGACGATGAACGTGGGATATTTCATGTCGGTTCTGGCGGGCACGTTTATCGGAGAGTTGGCGGTGGGGCGGTACATTGTGCATTGGAGCGAGCACTAGCTACTTCGTCCTAGAGAGATAATAGCAAGATCTGCAGCATGGCTGGCTGAGTGCGTCCAGTACTAAGTAGTACATAGTAGGATGTATCATGTCTCATGTATCTCACACGGCAAAAGTGGTAAAAGATTGAGTCTTTGATGGAAGCGATCAGTTTAAGCTGCCACTAGACCCACACGCCCGCCACTAGCCTGAAACCAGGCCGCTCTAGGTTTAGCGTTGATCTATTCCCCAGCATCAGACTTCTTATCTGGGACTAGCGTGAGCAGGAATGAGCAGATTATTATCTTGGTCCTTTTTCTGTGTTCTCGCTCTTCTTCGACGAATTGGTCATTTCTTGCGATGAGCGATGGTTGACTGATCACGTACAGAGTCCGGAATATCACAACCACGTGAGGATGGAGTCAAGCTCAGTAACTACTAACAGGCGCACATGGAATGTTGACCTTGCATATCGATGCTCATTGTATGGGGTCTATGGACACGGAGTAGATTACCCATCTGTATAGTATGATCGGATTGATTAGACGACGGAGCCGGCAGGAGAGTACGGACATATCTAGGTTCACTAGTCATAGTCATGTAAAACCCGTGGCTGCCGTGCCTTCGTTCCACGAGAGGGGCTGGTGGATATCCCCGAACATTCTTAAGTCGAGCTTCCCCGTTCCTTTCTCTCAATCCATCTCTACCATTCTCTCTTCTCACTATTCAATCACATCACACTTCTACTCACCATGCGTACTTTAATCAGCCTGGCTATGGCCTCCGTGGCCACCGCCCACTTCACTCTCGACTGGCCTGTAAACCGCGGCTTCAATGAAGACACCATGCCCACCTTCCCCTGCGGAGGCTTCAACACCCCATCATCCAATCGCACCGTCATTTCTCTAGATGCAGACACACTCCCCGTTGACATTACCTTCCACCACTCCCAAACCGCAGTCTCATACCTCCTCGCTCTGGGAACCGACCCGGGCTCCAGCTTCAACATTACGCTCAGCCCAACCATTGCCGCTCAGGGACTCGGCGAATTCTGCTTGCCCAATCTTTCATTGTCGTCGCTCAACCTCACAGATGGTCAGAATGCTACTTTGCAAGTGGTGACTGACGGTGACACCGGTGGTGGTCTATTCGCTGTAAGTTCCATTTTTTGCGATCGAGATGATCATAGCTAATCCGTTATAGTGCGCCGATATCACCTTCTCGTCCTCTCTCACTCAGAACAGCCCTGCCTCATGCGCCAACGCCAGCTCTGTCTCTGCAAGTGCTCTCTCCGGTGCCGATGGTGCACGAACTGCCAACCTGTCCAACTCCGACGGAAGCGCACAGAGCGGATCCACCGCAAGCTCCTCTTCATCCTCTGGCTCAACCAGCGCTACAGCCAGCGCATCATCGAGCACTCACACTGGCGCTGCTGTGACCTTGCAGACCGCCGGCTGGGGTGTTTTGGGTTCTGCCTTTGTCGCTTGTCTTGCGCTTCTCTAAATACCTACATACCTTGACCGGTTATGGTTGTTATGATACCAAAAGTTGGCTAGATAACGAGTTGATGAATGAATGATTCAGCTTTTTGATGTAATTTCACTACGTATTCTGCCACATTTTGTAGATGAGCCGCGGCATTGTCGCTATACACCGCCTAATTTAATTGGCAGATCACTTCTCTTCGGAATTGACCAATGATATCATGCCCTTTAAAGCGGCAAGCGGGGAACTTCCTTCGACGATTCCTCGAGAATCGAAGTCTACAGACTTGATTATTCTCTGATTTTTGTCGCGTTTTGTCAATTGCTTCATCGACTTCATTCTCTATTTCATAGCGGCCGCAGTTCACTTCTTTCTTTATTCCCTCAGAGACTACAGACTTGATAACGCAAAATGTCGTACCGCGCTCCCTTCGTGGTCCCCGCGATCAAGAAGCATACTGCGACTGTCATCATGGCGCATGGTCTGGGTGATAGGTTTGTTTCTCTCCCTTTTGCTCTACTGTTCCATTGATACTGACTGTGTCTGATTAGTGGAGCAGGCTGGTATGAACCCCGACTCGACTTGACAACTCGAATGACAAGAAACACTCTGACCATTTACGACATACAGGGTCGGTCTTGCACAAAACTGGCGTCGCCGAAGCAAATTCGATGAAGTCACCTTCGTGTTTCCTAATGCGCCGATGATTCCAATCACAGTTGTACGTCGAAGGCTTTTTGTTTCGTCGATTAGGTCAAACAAACTGACGTGAGCGTGGGACAGAATATGGGTATGACAATGCCGGGCTGGTATGACATTGCACACCTCGGCCAAGATGTATGTCCACCAATGCTTCTATACGAGATATACTGATATACTGACCTTGCTACAAAAAGATGGACTTTGAAGAAGCCCAACGCAACCAAGACGAACCCGGCATCCTCAAATCGCGCGATTACCTCAACAGCCTCATCAAAGCAGAAATCGACAAGGGCATCGAGCCCTCCCGCATCTTACTCGGCGGCTTTTCGCAGGGTGGAGCAATGTCTTTGTTTACGGGCATCACATCGCCGCACAAACTCGGTGGTATATTTGGATTGTCATGTTACTTGCTACTGTCGACAAAGCTCAAGGAGTTCTCGCCTCCTGGCGGAGAGTTACCGAATGCTAAGACGCCGTTCTTTCTGGCTCATGGGTATGAGGATCCGGTTGTCAAGTATGAGTTTGGCGACATGACGCATAAACATCTCAAGGGGATGGGGTTCGATGTTGAGTTTCATAGTTATCGGTACGTCTGTTTCTCGGGGAGTGGTGTGTATATTGCTAATAGATGACAGTGGCCTCGCGCATTCTGCGGATCCCCAGGAAATTCAAGACTTGGAGGATTTCATGGAGAAGGCTATACCCCCTACATCAGAGGAATCAGCTGGTCTGTGACTGGATAGTACGGACCAGATGCCTTCCATGTCCTTTCCCGCTGCGATATTCACCTTAGTTCTACTCTTAGCGACTTTGTTTCTGTATAGATGCAGGCGACGTGTCACAGCCTAGAGTCTGTATTGTGTTGTACATTTTAGACATATCGAGCATGATACACTTCATTATACCCTGTTCATTGCATTCTGTAACTCGTCATCTCGATGCTGAATTTACATGTGACACTACAATGGATACAATCGATTATCAGTCCAAGTCCAGGACAAGGAACAGAATTAATACCAAGCCAGATATACAAACACACTAATTGACCCGGAATATGCATACTCAGTATCAAATCATGGCGCCGAATTTTAAGATCGTGACCCTCGTCCTCGGGCTAGAACTTGGTGATAATCAAGCTTGCCGCGCCAGATCTTCGATGACGCCGCTACTTTCTCCTCTGCAAACTCTTCGCAACTCTATATTTCTACATCAATTGGACCGCCCACCGATATATTGTATAGTCTTGAACTATGTTATAATCGTATATTTCGAATTTTCTGGTTAGATCATGTAAGTATGCCGAATCAAACTTCAGTACAAAAGGACAGATACTGACAATTACCAGAATCACAACCATATCCACACCACACACAGCACTTAGCTGTATCTAAATATTCAAGTATTGAAAATGGCATCATCAGCCCCCCGCTCAACTCTATCCCAAGACATCGCAGCCGTCCTGGGCGTCGCAGCCCATGGCCTCCGCAACCCAGCCGAACTCTGGACCGCAGTAGGTCCAACCATGAACGAGCTCACATGCGGGTTAATGGGGCATTCGTTTCAACCCGAACGCGATATTCCTGATTTATCGGGGAAAGTCATTCTCGTCACTGGCGGTACGTCCCCCCTCGCTTCACGCTTCCTCCTTCCTCCTCCCTGAAAGTGATGTTGATGTGGGTGACGGCGAGGTAGGAAACACTGGTCTCGGCAAAGAGACAATCCTACAACTAGCACGCCACAACCCAGCGCGCATCTATCTCGCCGCTCGAGACGAGCGCAAGGCCGAGAGTGCGATTCGTTCTATCAAACAGCAGCTATCAGCCTTTGGATCAGCTGCTGCTGCTGCTGCTGCTGCCAATGCAGTGGATATACAATTCCTCCAACTAGATCTATCTTCATTCCCATCAATACGCCAAGCAGCCCAAACATTCCTACAACATAACACGCGCCTCGATATCCTGGTCCTGAATGCAGGCGTCATGGCCGAAGAAGCCGTTACAACACCCCAAGGTCACGAAATCCAATTCGGCACGAATCATATTGGGCATTTTTTGCTTACGAAGCTACTTCTTCCGGTTTTGCTGAAGACTGCTTCTCCATCATCGTCACCATCGTCACCTTCAGAAGAAGCAGAAGGAGAAGGAGGAGGAGGAGATGTGAGAGTAGTAGTCCTCACAAGCCTTGCAAGTAGCTACACCCCCTCAAACCAAGGATACATGCATCTCATCTCCTCGCCCCAACGCCTCCTGGGGCTGACAACCTGGCAACGATACGCAATCAGTAAAGCAGCCAACATACTATTTGCGGTCGAGCTGGCGCGTCGATATCCATCTATTACCTCTGTCTCCGTCCACCCGGGGGTCGTAGCGAGTGATCTGTACAACGGTACGCAAGCCACCAACGGGATTGCGGGAGCAATGCTTCCTGCCGTCAAGTTGTTGTTCTTCAGGTCCGTGAGGTCGGGGACATTGAATCAGTTATGGGCTGCTGCGGGAGCACGTGAACATGAGCTTGTGAATGGGGCGTATTATACGCCTGTGGGATATAGAAACAAGGACAATCGGTTTGTGGTTGATGGGGTGTTGGCGAAGAGGGTGTGGGACTGGACGGAGAGGGAGGTTGAGGGTCTGTAACCATCTCGATAGATAGGTCAACTGGTGTTGACCCTGTATGTAATGATGACATACATATCAATTGATGCGATATTGGAAAGGTACCCAATGATAAAAGGAATATGACTGAAATGACTTGTTATGTATATCATTCGCCTCGAATAGATTAGACCAGACAGACACATTTGCATCCGTACAATCCCATGAAATCCTTTTATTTTCTCAAAAAATAATCCCTAAACAATATCCTTTTTTTTTTCAAAAGTATATCTAGGACATACATCCCCCTTCACTTTTTTAAGAGCTTAAGGGAGTGATTTACTCAACAGTCCCCTCGAAGTTCTCCCCCTCCACCAAATCCGGAATATCATCCTCATCCTCATCATCCTCGCCATCCTTCTTTCCCTCTCCGGCCTCCTTCTTCTGCAGACTCTGGTAACTCTCGGCCAATTTGCGGAGGGAGGCGAGGCTGTCCGGACCGAGCTGGTTGAGGATGCCGGGGACGAGTTCGGTGAGTTCCTTTTCTTCGCCGTTGCCGTAGATGGCGAAGGTGTTGGAGGGGACGGCGGCGTGGACTATACCACCATTAGCACTTTGAATGAGAAGAAATGGAGACAAAGAGAGGGGAGAGGGGGGCGTTACCCTTGGGGTTGGAGAAGTGAATGACGTTTCCGTCCTCCTTGAACATGTTGACTTCCTCAATGGCCTGGATGGGTTGGACGTTCATCTTCTTGAGTGTGGTTTGGAGTTTCTTGTCGTCCGTGGTGGAGGTCTTGTGGACGCGCTTGGTCTTGCGGCGGGGTGTACCTTTGCCTCTGTTCAAATTAGTATCTTCTCTGTCTGGTCGATGGCTTTCGGTAATGAAGCGAGTATGGTGCTTATTTTATTTCGGGAGATGAACATACCCTATCATCAGAAGTTAGCATCATCAGCCACAACTGTACGTATCAACATATTCCCGCAACAATATATTAAATTCCATGTTTCTTCTTTCGCATAGATAAAATCAATTCATGATTTGTCATGTGACGCCATCCATCCTCTCAACACTCATCAAATCCTCAATTCCACCGCAAATAACCCCCCGATTCTCTTCGCACCAAAACGCAAGAAAATGAGACCTACCAATGCGCACGCTCTGCTGGAGCTTAGCCAACTTGGCAGCATCCATCCTGGCTGTGAAATAAGAGATATAGAACTCGACTGAAGAAAGAAGTTTGGCGCGGGGGTGTGCGAAAACCGGCGGATCACCGAATTTCGACTAGTAGCGGGGAGTCGTGTGTCAAAAAAAAACACAGCGATGAATGTCTCGGCGGAGGAGGAGGTGACGGCGTGTAAGTGTTGAGGTTGAGGCGAGTCGAGTCGAGGTCGTAAAGGTGGTGGTGAGCTTGGGAGGTGGTGGTCGGCTGGCGGAAAGTTTTGGTGGATTATTATTGGTGCGTCCAATCAGCAGTTTGTGTGGAGTGCGAAATTGGAAAAAATTGGAGGGAGCCGAGGGGACGCTGTCTGACCTTTGACTAGGGGTTTAGGAAGATGTAAGAATTATTGTACATATAGTATACTACTTTATTTCTACTTGAAACACTTGCATATTGTGTTTACTGGTCTGTTGAAGCAGAGCAAGCTGGTGAATGGAGATGCGAGCGGTTGCGGCTCCTCTCGGCTAAACCCTAACTGAATGACCGATTTGGTTACTAGAGAGTATCTAGACAGAATATACAGAATATGCAGAAGACGCAATACGCCAGTAGTCAGAATTAGCATTATGCTTCATAGTCTAAAATAACAGTCAGTAAAGAAATGTACATGCAAAGTTAAAACATAAACGCCATTTGATGCAAAACAGTACGCCATGGACACAGTCATGACAGCGGTCTTAGGTTGATAAATCGAGTCATACAAACATGAAGTGAATCGTACAACGAGAAAGAATAATCGCGCCAGCTGGTATCAGTCTTCGCAACTGATGCAGACAGATCGCGCAGTTCGAGCGTATCATCAGGCGGTGTTCGTATCGCCTATTTTTGCTATTTTTGTGAACACCCTGGAAGTACACCACAGGAGTGAACGATGACATCGGATATGTCCCAAGTCTCGAAACGGATGATCGGAAAGAGTGCGCGAAGAATAAGTGAAGAACGAGCCGTGTGCACGTAGCAGTACCCAACTCTGTCCTTTGGACGGTGGGCGTATGAGCCAGTGTTGCAAATTGAGCGTTGGTAATAATTTCGGGAGGCGCAGCTGTTGCAACCAGACTGTGCATGAATCAAGACTCCTCCCTTAAGCCACAAATATCAGTACCCAAAACCTGGTCAACCATGAACCAAAACCGCCAATAAAATGACGACTTGTTGCAGTCAAACTTTCCGTCGTCACCAAGTTGTGGTCCATCACCGACAATATCACCCGTAAACCAACTCAAAATCGGAATAGAACGTAAAACGCGTTCAGTCACCGTCGGTTGAGGAGGAAGGGCTTCGCTAACAGGACGTAGGACAGCACGGCGAACATTAGGGATATGGGTCATGAACTCTGACTCTGGCTTTTGTTCCAACTGGGTATCCTGGACAGAGCGTTGGCGAAGAATGGAAGAAGGTTCTGCTACGGCAGTCGCAGTAGCTGAGCTAGCAGTGGGAGTAGACAGCTGAGAGTCGCCTTCGTCGATATCTCCAATCGCTGCAAGATTTCCCATACCAAAAGACCGAGGGAGCGTCGAGCGCTCGGGTTCAATGTTCGACAGAAAGGCAGTGGAATGGGACGATGTAAGGGTGTGGTGAACTTTGGAACGAGTGCGAATCGCTTCTACCGACTCTCTGGGGATAGGGATATCATCGGCGGGACCTTGTCCGTGATACAGTTCGCAGAAAACGAGATGGCCATCGATTTCCTGAGGAGAAAAGAAACAAGCACGATCGGCGGCAGTTGTAGAGTCAAACGTGACCTTGATCCAATGGAGACCGCCAGCATATCGCTTTGACTTGCGATTAGCGTCCGGAGAGAGATTTGAACGTATCACGACATCGCCACCACTGAGTAGCTGGGAGTATTTGTTGGAGACAGCGGGGTCATTTCGAGGATAATCTTCACATATCATGCCTTGCGAGATACGTTCGTATTTATCGATAACCTTCCATTCTGTTTCCTTGGTTTTGTATCCGTAGAGAATGCATTCAGTTGCCACTTTTTCGACAACTTTCCTAGACCCTTCTAGAGTGCCTGACGATGATGATTTGGGTAGAGTATTGTTTGCGCGTTCCTCTTCTTGTTGCTGTGAAAACAGTCTGCTGAATTCAGCAACGCTGGGGTTTTCCTTCTTAGCGGGCGTGCCTGTGCGAGTGCGCGATCTAGCGTGGTCGTAGCGAGCGTTTCGTCGTCGGCCAAATGGTCCCGACTCTTCAGGTGGACGGCGCGGGTTGCGAGATTCACTGTTAAGTTAGTTTCAGCTCAGTTTTCGATGGGGGAAAAAAAAATACTTACTCTTTATAGACATAACCCCATGGGAGTAGGTTTCCTTTATCATCGCGCGCACGCTCTTCTTGTGGGACGAAGTGGTACTCCATGGTGGTGAGTTGAGAGAAGAATGAGACGGAAGTGAGTAGATGGAGGCGAAAGTAGAGTTGTGATGAAGAGAGTAGTGAGGTAAAGACGAAGATGAAGGTGAGGTCAGAACAGAGGCGATAATGAGACGGAAGTGAGAGTAGAGCGACAGGAAGAGAGAGGAGCACGGAGGCGAGTGTAGAAACTGACGAGGACAGAAGCTCGTCGCGGCGAAAAATATGGCGAGGAAGCTAGCTCCACAACAACAGACACCAAAAATCGAGCGACAGAAAAGTAGACGGGATCGAGGACGGAAACACACGCAGCTGCATTCGCAAGAGTTTCGACGCGCTGAAGCCAACTCCTTTTGCCAATTTTGTGACGGCGTTTGACAGCTTGGTGTGTTTTGGTGGTTTTGGGAGGAGAGGATGCAGAGTTCCGAACAACAGAATCGCTGGGGGAACGGGTGCGCTGACTGTTGTGAGATTTGATTGGTTAGTTGCTGACTCATCGAATGGGAAAATTTCACCTTACCCGAATAGGCCAGCTGGTACCGCAACCCTCTTAACGCTGAACTCTCGGATTTTGTGCAAAGTCTCTCGAAAAACGTCCTTCTTCTGCTTCTGACCACGCCCGGGAGAGCGACGACTAGAAGGCGATCCCGTGGACGACAAGCTGCCATTCGATGGAGTACGTCGGTATCCGGGAGACCGCCGACACCGCGCTGCCTTGAGCTTGGCTTTAGCGTCTGGATGCATTAATGCCCTTTCCACCGATGTAAGGTCGGGCGTGCAATCCATTGGTGTGTCTTCGGCGGTCTCCTCGAGACCTCCCATCTCCGTGTCGATGTCGTCGACCTCCTCCTCCGCATCCGGCATCTCTATGTCATCATCGTCTGCACGATGATCCTTGGTGATGTGGTGGACGCAGTATTGGAGGTCTCTGGCCGCATTGTCGAACATGATCTCGCCTTCGTCCTCGTCCTCGTCCATGGGCTCGGTTGTCGGCCAGCTCGGGGGATGGTAGACGAATGCCCCCTCCGGAATCGTCCAGGGCGTTGTTGCTGGTGGTGTTGGAACGTACTCGCTCTCCTTGTCGCTCTCTCTCTCCTGTTTGTTTTCTGGGCTCTTGCTCATCGCCGGCAGGACATCCACCCATTCCACCTCTCCCACCCCATCCTCAGTCACCTCCTTCTTGACTTCCACGGAGCCAGTCCGGGCGGCCATTAGTCCCTCTTCACTGAGGGGCTCCAACTTGATGCGGACTGAGCCAGCCCGGACTGACTCGTGGTCGTCCCCCTGTTCCACGCTCTCTACCACCCCCTCTGACTCGGCGATATTGTCGAGATTGATGTTGGTCAAGTCGAGGTAGTCACAGAGGCGCCGAGGATCGATGTAGTACTGGGAGGCCTCCCCGATGACTACCTTGTATTCCAGGAGTTCGGCGTACTCCTCGTCGGTCATTGCAAAACCGGTATCCATTTCGATTGGTTGTAAAGGGGTCGCTGGAGGGCGTCAGTTAGATATGAGCTCGTCAAGTTGTTTGTGAAAAGGCACTGAGGCGAGTCAGGGGATTATATGGTCTCCAAAAGACGAGGTAGTTCATATGGATGATATGAGTCTGAAGGGGTTCAGGAGAGGATATGATCTCGTCGATTTGATTGCAGATGAGGCACTGGAGGGATTCAGGGGGCAATACGACTTACAGATCCGAAAAATTCGTTCTAGATGGTATGATTTTGATGCGATTCAAAGATTGATATGATTTTTGAAGATAATATGGGTGATTTGGATATAGAGGGCGTTCGAGATGTGGATGTGTAAAGCTGGTAAGCAGTGTGGTGAGGGAGAGGAAGAGGTGGAGGAGAAATATTTCTTTTGTACTATCTAGGCAGCTGACTACAGGACTCTTTATAAGGCAATATCCACCCTGCTATCAGTGTTCGTTTGCTTATAACCGTCAATCGAGGGCAAATATATGGCGGGGGCCCTCTTTGTGTGTAGATGTTGACAATGGCATTGTCAGGCTTCATTGTTTCAGTATATTGATGCTATGAAGCTTCATTGTGGATATTGATGTGGCTGGGGTATATTGACAGCCCCATGATCAAAAGAGTCATATCTGTCTGGGGAGAGCCTCCTGATGTCGTTTGACTGCGTTTGTTCGATATGGGGAAGGGTCCCAGCCATCTTTAGTTCGGCGGCGCGCCCCATTGATATTACACTGGGGGGGACTTTCCAGGTTGTTGCCTGATTAATCAGGTGACTAATTATCTACTTTCATAACTTTTTGAAGGACGCCACCCTCCGAGTACAAATCTGAAGGGAAAGTCCTCAAATCCTCCAGGAATTGGTAGGAAGGTTGCTTCAAAAAGCTCAGACCTTGACTTTCCTGCTCCTTTGTTCCACAAACGTCATCGAACCTCCCGACTTGAGTTCTTCTTTCATGGACCATCGTCACAAACTGGTCGAGGGGACAGCTTCCTCCAGGCCCATCGTGACAATCTGGCAATGGCACGATACCGTCGTTGATGTTTATCCTTACGAACAAGTTTTCTCCTGGACTATCACCGCAATGAAGTCGCTCAAACATGATCCTACCACCCATGGGCATGACCGTTGCCGTCCTCCAGACTCGATCCTCGGCTATATGCGTTACTGGGAGATAATGCCCGTATTTTGGGTCGTTGAAGATGTTGAGTGCGGTCAACATGGGCGCGATATCGCCGTCGTGGACGCTGCATAGTCGTCAACAACGAAAAATCGTAAAAAAAAAAAGGCAACAAACGTACAAACTGAAGAACATTGTTCCCACATCAGGTCCAGCCTCTAATAAATGAGAGGTCGCATTCAACCACAACCACCCCATCGCCCCGGCATACGTATTTCCAGGTCCAGCACGATAAAAATGAATCAGATCCCTCGCATACTCGAAGTGGTCCCAGTCCTGACTCGTGAATACATCGCACCAGGGACTCGAGCCTCTCGCAAGAGTCTCAAAGCCACACATTTCCTGCATACTGTAGATTTCGAGATTGGTGAATCCTTCAACTGCCTGATTCTCTTCTTCATCGATCAGATGACGCGCGATAGGCGGAATATACGCATTTTGGAATCGCGCGAGCATATCCCTGCCATAATCATGACCAAAGACTGTATCCTCAATGTAGCGTAAACATGTATCACCCGGCGTCAATGTGTCGCTACCACGATCCAACGTTTCCGGGATAACATCCACCTCTGCAATATCATTCCTTTCCCAATTGATACTAACCCCCAAAAGCCCAGATGCAAAATACCTCGCCGTATCAATCACCCGTTTTGAATCACTAGCCCAAAGCCTCATTTTTATTCCTGGCTTCGGTAATAAATGGCCATACCGCGTGCGAAAGCGCACGCCAGTCGTAAATGATCCCAATGTCCCGGCATACGGACCGGTGGAAGTGAGTTGCTCAAAGTCTCGTTCTGGGTTGTCGGTGAAATAGGTCCATCCATCGTTGAAGAATGATAACGACCCGTTCAATGGAATATTTAATCCTTTCAGTCGTTCGATAAGTGCCAAGTGACGACTTCCGGCTGTCTTTGTGGGATACCTTTCACTATGTCGAGAGAGCTAAAACATTTATACAAAGAAATATAAGAGAACATAATAAACCAAAAATGAATCGTATATCCGTCGAAAGAGTCTCGCCGAAGCTAGGTTATTTGTTGATTTAACGTACCATATGCACCTGCTCAACCCTACAAGACTCCGGCGGAAAATTATCTGGCGAGCCAGGGGTAACCCTTTGAATCCAAGGCCCATTCCCGCCTAATTTATACAGTACTTCATGTTCTGTCAGGCGTTTCTTCGTTCCGATTACCGATGCCAGCGATGTGGTGATGCCCCTTTTTCTCCATCGAGATGGATTTGTCCATGTACCCCAGCCAGGCAAATGAGGGGATTGTGAGGATTGTAGCCATGTACATGGATAACAGACTGTATCTCGGACTGTTTCGTATTTTTGATATGTTACTGGGTCGGATAGGATCTTTTGTATCATTGCGATTGCGAGTATAGAAATAGTGAATGCCCATGGGGCCTTGACGACAAAGTGCATTCTGGCAGTGATGTACAGCAGGCACAGTTGTGTGCTGCAATCATAGCCAGTCTTTGTATCAGTCCAAAAAAGAAAAAAAGATGTTCATTCATTTATATTTAGTTCTTTGTTGTTAACTCGTTGTGGTTAATCCAGACCCTAAAAGTCGACACCTGAGAAAGCAGGCACCAACAAATGAGCCTCGGCTACGGGACTCCTCATCCTCCACCTTCCTAAGCCTTCTTTGTGCTACTCGGTCATCAACGTGAGGTCATTAGTCACTAGTTCATGTTCTGTTGTTGTTCTTTGTCGTGGATTAGTAGTACTCAGTATATATCTCAGATGTTCGATCTATGAACAGCCGTCTTAGTATCTCGTTGGAATTTAAAATTGATCGACATTCTCCAGATTGTATTGTTGAGAACACCTATATAACATTGAACCTCCTCTCTCAATATATCCTTTCAGACCCTGAATAACAGCCTCGGAAACCAAAAACCTGTTGTATTTATCACAATGCTTAAAAACTACGGCCAATATCAACAATCCATCTATTCCAATGGCATGTTCTCCAGCAGCCGCCAGGTCATCACAACCGACCCGCGCCAATTGGAAGAACAAGCGCGCAAGGCTCTGAGTCTACAGTCGTACAGTTACATAGCTGGCGGGGCTGGGGAGAAGGCTACTATGGACAGTAACCGTTTAGCGTTTCGCCAGTGGAAGCTGTAAGTATACACCACTTTACAGAAAGGAGGAAGGGCTTTTACTTATGGAGAGACAGGATACCGAAGATGTTGAAGACGGTAAGTCCTTCACTCTAAGCCTTCGGCGAGGATTACCTTGGCCAACATATATGATATAGACAGAGGTGAACACCTCCGTCGAACTATTCGGGGAGAAATACCCTCATCCAATCCTCATGGCACCTATCGGAGTCCAAGCTCTAGCCCATCGAGACAAAGAGACAGGCCTTGCCGCGGCCTGCGCTGAAGCCGATATTCCATATATCCTAAGCACAGCTTCCGGCTCATCTTTCGAAGATGTAGCCGCCAGTTGTGGAGAGGGCAAAAAGTGGTATCAGTTGTATTGGCCAAACGATAACGATATTACCGTCTCTTTGCTGAAGAGGGCGAAAGAGAATGGTTACAAAGCCTTGGTAGTGACGTTAGATACCTGGACTCTGGCATGGTAAGCCCTCTCGATCCGAAACTTGGCTGTCGTTAACCATATAATACAGGCGACCTGCAGATCTCGATACTGGCTATCTACCATTTCTAGCTGGCATTGGGACGGAATTCGGTCTGACAGACCCCGTATTCCGTGCCAAATTTGAAGCAGATACCGGCTCAAAAGTTGAAGATGAACCACTTGGAGCAGCCAGAGTATGGCTGCAGAGCATTTTCGGCGCCAACCATAACTGGGAAGATGTTGCGTTTTTACGCAAGAATTGGGATGGACCGCTTATTCTCAAGGGCATTCAACATGTGGATGACGCGAGGACTGCGTTGAAATATGGCTGTGATGGTATTGTGGTGTCGAATCATGGAGGTAGGTCAATAACGAACTAGAGTCCGCTCGTGATCTTTTACTCACAGCAAACGAATAATAGGCCGACAGCTGGACGGAGCAATCGGCTCCCTTGAAGTCTTACCTGAGATTGTAGACGCAGTTGGCAAGGATATGACCGTCTTATTCGACTCGGGCATCCGCACAGGCTCCGATATCGTCAAAGCCATTGCTCTCGGCGCAAAAGCGGTATTCGTGGGTAGGCCAGTAATGTATGGATATGGCATCAATGGAAAGGAAGGCGCAAAGGAAGTCTTGCAGGGCTTACAGGCTGACTTCTATCTGAGTATGGCTATTGCGGGGATTCCGTCGATTGCTGATTGTCGTCGGGAAGTCCTGAGGAGGGTGCAGTATGGTGGTGATTTGAAGGCTTCCCTGTAGTCTTTACCTGGTTTCTTATATCAGGAGATGTATAGATTCGAATTCACATGCGAGGGGCTTTGTTGATCTTTGAGATGGTTGCATGAATGGTTGCATCTTCAAGGGGAACTTCGTAAAGAGCCGTAAAAGCGAGCTTTGGCGTTATGGTATACATATGCTTTGTTAGCCAGTAAAGTCCCCAGGTTCAACTTAGATTTAGAATTTTCCAAGGTTCCAAATCCCTTCTTCCCATGGCACGACAGGTCACTAGTCAGGGGTTCGATCATCTGATCTATGTAAACACGGTCCATAGATGGAAATGTCTTAGTCCTGTTTGGCTGGTATGTTCAGTCTGAAACCAGATCTACTACATAATAAGGAAAGGGAAATCCGTTGGGGAAAAGATGGATTGATCAATCGAATTGGATGAGGCGGGCCGATCACATGTCAAAGAACGTGCCTGACGTAACCAAACAACAACCTCAAGATAACTTTTGGCTTCGTTCTAGACTTCACTCCCTAAACAATCATCTCAATTTATCACTTTGCATCTATAAGACAAATGAACTTGACCTACATTGGATGGGTCTCGCGATGAATCACTTTCAAATTATTTTTATCCCTGAGACATGCCTGGAGACGGAGATACCGACATTCAACTAAAACCCTCAAAACCGCAGTATGACGAGGACAACAGCTCACGCAAGTCGCTAATCGCCACCGCCGCCAAAAATGCAACTACTCTGCTCCCTCAATCCATTGCTTCGGCCGTTTCTTTTTTCGCGCAGTCAACGTCGCTTTCCCTGCGCATTGGGACGTATTTCGGTGGTGCCGCTTTGGGTAGTGCTAGAGTGACAACTTTAACGGGACTGGAGTTGAGTAGAGCTGTGGTAGAGGCTATTCTGACGAGGGCTGGGCGTGATGTTGCGGGACATAGTCAGGGGGAGTATGGCAGGTTGGAGGCCGAGTCTATACTAGAGCGGAGTGTGAGTGGCTTTTCGGCTACTTGACTGTCTTATTGTGCTGATGGTTGTATTATAGTTGGCAGCCTTACATTCAACCGTGACGTCAACTTCATTCTTTGCGGCTGCGGGCTTCCACCTGTCTGAAGTAGCGCTTTCTTCATTGTCGAACTTGTCCCAGAATCTCTTATATACATTAGACGCGATATTGGGCTCAACAGAATCGTCCCGGGCCATTGCGGCAATCATTACATTGATTCGAAAGGAATTTTCAAAACAGGAAGAAGGCGAGGACAGCGATGTGGTCGGTGTTGGAGATTTGCTCGTGGGATCCGTGGGCTTCGCACTATTGCAGCGCTGGGGACGGTTAAATTCCGAGAGACAGTTGCGAGAGTCGGAGGGCGAGGTTACTATATGGGACGTTGTCATTCTAGATAATGGCCTAAGGGCGGATGTCATTGGGACACAGACGACTGAATATGCGCAGAACATGTTGGATGATGGCGATATATCTAGGCCAGCGTCGTTCATGGATCCCGGCGGCCACCAGGAATCAATCAACGCATTGGAGCGTGTCCAAACCCCTCGAGGCAGTCCTTCTCACACATTGAATCCGTCTGATATCCAACAACTGACGGATGAGGACATTCGCAACTACATAATGAGTCAGCTACCTCAAGGTAGTCGTGCTTCGGTCCGAACCGAGTTGGTGACAGCGCGTACTATAACAGTGGACATTTTCGATGACGGCGTGGCTGAGATTGCTGCACCTCCAGGAACAATGATGATTGAAGAGAGGTTTCACAATGATCAGGAGTCGTCGGACGCGGCCAAACGTCTGCCTAAACATACGCTCGTCTTTCGAACAGCCTTCAATGAATGGCAAAGTACGGATTTACGTGCAGAAGATATTCCGACCGCGTCTCAGAAGACGGGTAATGTTCCAAATAGGATTACAGATGTCACCGAGATTGATAAGACAAGACGTGACAAGGAGCCCACCAACAAAGTGCAGCCATCTGTCTCTGAGCATCATGCAAATGAAGGACGGCGGAGACCGCGCCGTATCACAAGTTCATCATCGTTGAGTGGCTCTGACACCCCTCGAAATACGTTTGGAAAGGCGTCCCTTTCTAAAATCACGCAAAAGGTCCGGGCTGCCCAGGGTGAGAAATCGAATCTTAAGAGCAAAGATACTACCAAGAAAGCGCAAGGGAAGGGACCGTCAGTCTTGTCTAAAACAAACAAAGTATCAAGTGGTGGCTCCCAACACAGAAATCCAACCGGGCCGACACTTGCCAGTGTCAATCGAGCTCTTCCACCTCTGCCGGTTAATGATTACCCCAAGTACCGTTCGACACCATCCCCAACAGCGAGCAGAGTGCCGCAACCCAACAGAGTTCCCTCAAGGGCGGGTTTATACCCACTTAACAAGGATACCGAATCCTTCGTGACTCATACCGACTCCTTTTCCGTTCATTCGATAGACAGCCGGCCTGGATCTGCGTCTTATACACGGACTCATATCCGCAGTAGCAGTTCACTATCTCGGAGTCGGCCAGAAGATGGAAGAAATCCCTCAAAGCGTGATGTACAACCACCAGGGTCTCCTCAAACCCATAGACGCTCACGCTCGTTTGTACCTAGCATTTACTCTATGACCACCGGTTCCGAGACATCCCTGATACTCGCACCTCGGCCTCGAAAAAGTGTATATGAAGATGACTCAACCATCATTAGCCTGAATCGAAATGGCTTGGTTCCAGGCATATTCCCTCACAATCACCTGGTCAAGAACATCCGTCGCTTCTGTCGATTCTCGTCCGCATCCTATGGTTCAAATGCGCTTAAGGTGATGGGAGTGCAGCACGATCAAAGGACAATTCAACACCATGACCCTGAAAATCAAGAGCATAGCTCCTTCTCGAACATGACTGGTCTTCCGCAGTCCACCATCCTTCTATCCTCATACGTTGATCCTGCTGGTGGTAGCAACTCTGCCGGGGAGACCGAAAGTGGGTTTCCTCTTGTGCACTATCTCTTTCTAGATCACGAGTCAAAGGCAGTTGTGCTTGCTCTTCGAGGAACATGGGGATTTGAGGATATCCTGACAGACATGACATGTGATTATGACGACCTCGAATGGCAGGGGAAGAACTGGAAAGTCCACAAAGGCATGCACGCATCTGCCAAACGGCTTCTGGAGGGCGGTGGTAAACGAGTCATGGCAACAATCAAAGCTGCACTTGAAGAATTCCCGGATTATGGAGTTATATTCTGCGGTCATTCACTTGGCGGTGGTGTAGCGGCGCTTCTTGCAACAATGATATCTCAACCGAACGCCGATACCTCTGGGCCGTCATTTGTAACAGCCTCTGCTTTACAGGCGACAAACCCGCTTCTGTTGACAGCAAGCCATCAACAAGAAGCTGAAAAGACGTTCTCGCTACCGCCCGATCGACCCATTCACGTCTACGCTTTCGGTCCGCCAGCGTGTATGTCGCCCTTCCTACGCCGAGCCACACGAGGTCTCATCACAACAGTCGTCAACGGCAAAGACGTCGTTCCTACCCTATCACTCGGTATCCTACACGACCTTCGCACTGTAGCCCTCTCGTTCAAGAAGGACACCACCGACTCCAAATCGCACATCCGATCTCGTGTCTGGGAGGGTCTTCGACAAAGTATCCTCAATAAGTTTTATGTCAACCAACCACCCATCCCCATCAATGCCGGCGAGGGCCTGGGCGAAGATACATGGGCATGGTCCACACTTCAAAGCCTGCGCAACGAAATGATTGCGCCGAAACTCGTGCCTCCTGGTGAGGTGTTTGTGGTTGATACGATGCGAGTGTTGCAACGGAATCCGTTCACAATGGAGTGTAGTTTCAGTGAAGGTAGTCATCCGCAATTGGGTAGGCCTGCGACTAGAGTTCAGTTGAAGTTTATTCGGAATGTGGAGACGTATTTTGGTGAGATGAAGTTTAGTTCCGGCATGTTGGGGGATCATAATCCGGTCAGGTATGAGGCTAGTCTGGCTGCTTTGGCGAGGGGGATCATCGATGATTGATCGCCCTGTTTTTTTCCTTCTTCTTTGGGGCTCTTTTTCTTGCAGGGTTTCACTTGGAATGGATTGATGGTGTTTTCAGAATGGTCGGATACTACGGAGTTGAAAGATGAGATGGTACATCTAGAAGGTTGCATATGGTTAACACATTTGACATTTATCGTTTTTGATTTTCCCATGAGATATACGGCACACATATACCCTCGTTCTATTTCCCTTTATGTTCCAGATTGATTTCCTCCCATGTTGTACATATAGACAAAGCGTCTAGACAGATATAGATTGTGAATACACTGCCTGACTGACCCTGTATGGATCTACTCGCCGAAATCCGGTTGGACGCAGGTCGGCAAGCTGCCGGCGATATCAGCATGTGCCCTTTGACTCGTAAGTCAAGTGCCGAGTTTGGTGTCTTGAACCCCCTCTGTCCAGGTGTAAGGTGTAGTTCTTGGCTCGAAGCGGTAGAATACTCGTTACCGAATGATGGAACCACATCAAATACAATCGGGTACCGTTGTTCTTGGCCATCCTTCTCTCAAGCCTGCCAGCTTAGAAAGGTGATGCTCCGACTCGCTCGCTTGGGGTCCGTCGAATGATTTCCCAGCAGCATCACAATGGATAACTTTCTCCTGAATTCTTCCCATTGTAAACGACGAATTCTTTTCTCTCACTTCGGTTGTTCTCGCGGCGATTCACTCGATGTCGATGAAATGCCCTTTCTAGCTCTTTCCGCAATCCTTTCTTCGAGCTCTAACAATTGCTTCTCGACAGTGTTCTTCTTCGAAACTAAGATTCCCCGTGCAGACTGCAGGGCCTGAATTTTCTCGTCGAAGGTCGCTTCGTGATCTTTTTGAGCTAACTATGATAATTGTCAGTATCCGAGAAGTTCGCAGTTGAGATTAAATTGAAGAAGCGGGTTTGAAGTACCTTCTTCTTCTCTTGCTTCGATGCCAGCTCTGCTCCGTACAATGAACCGCCGATGGTGATTGTTATGGCAGCGGCGGTGTAGACGTACATCAAGACCTTGCGTTTTGATGTTGGTATTGGTTTCCTCATGATTGCAATTGTGTGATTCTAAGTAGAGATGAACAATGATGATCCTTCTTTCCAGATGATCCGGTTGCTAGCTGAGAAAACAAAGTTGTCGGAGATATGGGCTGGACCCACTCAGACTTTGCGGAGCTTGTTTCTGCCGGTTCGTACCGCCTTATTAATGGACGATGCGCGTGTCGCGTCACTGCCGCGTGGGATCTCCTAAATTTGACTCTGAACGACCAGGCCGGTTTGATATCCCAACATGCATGCCAGATAATCGCACAACCACCCACCGATCCGTGTGCTTGAAGCGAAACATTTACACGAGATGCCAGGACTACAAGTCCCGCCCTCAGGCCGTCGACGAAGACGCGTCGTCGACGACGACGATGAGGACGAGCATTCAACCAGAGCAACAACCCCGCTATCCCAATCTTCCACAGGCAGCAAGCGCATTCGCCTTGACGATCCGGCCGAGGAAAGCGAGAATGAGGATGATATGAACTTCGACTTCGATGCGAACGTCGATGCAGAGCAACCTGTTGCCAAAGTGCCCTTGACCAAATCTGCGCTACCCGCCGGATATACTACATATAAAGATTTTCAGCCTGGCGCGATTGTGAGGATGAAGTTGAAGGATTTTGTTACGTATACGAATGTGGAGTATCATTTCGGCTCGCAGTTGAATATGATTATTGGACCGAATGGTACTGGAAAGAGTACGTTGGTGTGCGCGATATGTTTAGGCTTGGGCTGGGGGCCGCAGGTAGGATTAGGAGTATATCGGACTATGGATATTGGCTGACATGATTTGCAGCACCTTGGACGCGCAAAAGATGCATCTGAATTCGTCAAGCACGGAGCCAAAGAGGCAATCATCGATATAGAACTTGCACGCGGTCCTCCATTCAAAGCGAACCCTGTCATTCGACGGATCATCAAATTCGAAGGCAACAAAAGCACGTTCTTTATTGATGGCAAAGACGCAACCCGAAAACAAGTCCTGAAACTCGCCCAGAAGTTCTCTATCCAGATCGATAATTTGTGTCAATTCCTTCCGCAAGACAAAGTCAGCGAATTTGCAGCGCTTACCCCCATCGAGCTACTCTATTCAACGCAGAGAGCTGCAGCTGGACCGCAGATGATCGAGTGGCACGACGATCTCAAACGGCTCAGATCAGAACAAAAGAAACTGCTTGCTGACAGTAAAGGTGACCGAGATCTCCTTTCCAACCTCGAGAGTCGACAAGAGTCACAAAGAGCGGACGTTGAAAGAGTGCGGGAGAGAGCGCAGATTAAGCGACGAATCGAAATCCTTGAATACGCCCGTCCAATGGCCGCGTACAAGACTCAAGTGCCGAAGTGGAAAGCCATTAGAAACAGAAAGCACGAATTGGAAGCAGAGTTCCAGCAATTGAAAAATGAAGTAGCGCCAATGTTGGTGGCAGTCAATGCGAAACAAGAATATTTCGGCCGGACGGACGACTTGGTCAAGTTCAAGCGTCGCGAAGTTGCAGCTGCAGAACGTTCGGCAAGGGAAATTGCGGCGAGGCTGGATGGACATGACGAGACTATGAAAAATCTTAACAGGCAAATTGATTCAGAGAAGAAGAATGGCTCGACCTACAAGCAGCAACTGAGTACGATTCAGCAGAGTATCAATAAGATTACCCGAAAAATGGAAGACAAGCCGGAGGAGTTCGATATTGATGCTTATAACGAAAAGATTGTAAGTGGCATGACGAGATTTCCGAGTCATCGACTGACTTTTCACTAGCGCGCTTTGCAAAGAGAAGCCAAGGACATTGAGAATCGAGCCAGAGAGATCAAAGAAGGTCGCACAGCTGTATTCCAGCGGTTAGAAGAGAAGGATAATCGAATCAAGGAAACGGAAAATGAGCTACAAAACCTTCAATCTCAAAATGGTCAGCGAGAGGCTATGCTCAAGAAGTTCTCGCCCGACACATACCGAGCCTATCGATGGGTTGTGGAGAACCAGGATAAATTTGATAAAACGGTTTACGGACCTGCACTTATCGAGTGTTCAGTGAACGACCCGAAATACGCCGACGCAATTGAGTCTCTTCTTCAGAAAAATGATTTTCTCGCATTCACCACGCAGAGCATCAAGGATTTCAGAACGTTGCAAAAAGTTTTGAACGTTGAGCTAAGGTTGCACGACGTTAGCATCAGAAACTGTACAACTCCGTTGAGTGATTTGAAACCTTCAATCTCAGATGGAGAGATGCGTGATCTCGGCTTCGATGGCTGGGCCAAGGACTTCCTTACTGGGCCGGAACCTGTCATAGCGATGCTTTGTAACGAGCAATTCCTCTTCAGAACGCCGATAGTTCTTCGAGAGATCAACGACCGAGAATACTCTCGAATGGAAAGCCACAATGCTATCAACAGTTGGGTTGCTGGTAAACAGACATACAAGGTCAACAGGAGAAAGGAGTACGGTCCGGGTGCGACGTCAACTCAGGTGCGACAAGTGCGAGCAGCAAGGTTTTGGACCGACAAACCATTGGACGTTTCATTGAAACAAGAGTTGCTGGACACGAAGTCGCAGCTTGAAGCTGAAAAGGCTGAAATCGAAAAGACTGTCGAGTCTTTGAGGATAGAGCTCACAACTTCGGGTGAGCAATTTCGCCAAAAGAAGAGAGAAAAGGTATGTTCCTGAGATATCATATCATGCCGTATACTAATACATTCTGTAGAGTCAACTAGAAGAGGAAAAAGCGGAGAAGCAGACAGCTCTTGTCAATTTTCGGGCACTTCCTGAGAAACTCAGTATGTCTACCTTGGATGGAGCTTTATCAATACGTATACTAACAGCGTTACAGGACAAGAGCAGATTAAGAAACGAGACGTGGAGAAGAATTTTGACGACTTACGGGAAAGAGTTTTGGTGATTCGTGGAAAGCAAGATCAGGTTGCTCTTGATAAAGCAGAAACTGCCATTGCTTACGCTGTATGCCTATTTGCCTTTTCAAAACCGGCTTCTACTGACTTTCGTGCAGGATGCAGTGGAGAAATTCCGAAAGATTCACCATGACTTAATCCAAGCAGAAATCAAGAATATCGAGGCCTTGTCGGATTTCGAAAACCTCAAAGCACGAAATGAGGAGATTCGACAGACACTGGAGCGGAAACAGAACGAGGTCAAAGAGGCCAGCATCAAGCAGAAGGAAGCCGCCGAAGAAGGTCTCAGACTTAAAGAGGAAGCGCGTAGACTCCTAGAAAACGCTCGATCCGAGCCGGACAAGTTGGAAGCTCTTGAGTCTGAAGAATTTAAGAAGTTGACGACGGATCAATTGGAGGCGAACATGGATTCAGAAAAAGCTCGTCTTGAGCTAACGCACGAAGTTAGCGAAGGTCTTGTCAAGGAGTATGAAGATCGTCAACGAGCAATTGACAAACTACAAGACAAGATGTCTAGCTATCAAGCGAAGCTCAATGATTTTGAGAATGCTATTCAAGAAATTCGCGGCAAATGGGAACCACGCCTTGACGCTCTCGTCAAGACAATCTCGGATGCATTTTCTGATTCTTTTGCTCGTATCGGTTGTGCTGGACAAGTTACAGTTGACAAGGTTGAAGATGAACCCGGACCAAACGGCGAACCGGGTGGAAGTGACTTTGATCAATGGTCGATTCAAATCCAAGTCAAGTTCCGCGAAACCGAGAATCTTTCCGTGCTAGACTCCCATCGACAATCTGGTGGTGAGCGTGCCGTCAGTACCATCTTTTATCTCATGGCACTGCAGTCTCTTTCCGCATCGCCGTTCCGTGTCGTGGACGAAATCAATCAGGGTATGGACCCAAGGAACGAGAGAATGGTCCACGGACGTATGGTGGACATTGCATGCGCGCCACGAAAATCTCCATCCGACGCCAGCGAAGCCGACGACGTTATCGGTGGCGGAGGAAGTCAATATTTCCTTGTCACTCCAAAGTTGCTGAGTGGATTGCACTACAGACCTGGTATTACGGTGCAGTGCATCGCCAGTGGCGAACATGTGCCGTCGGATTTCCACAGTACGGATTTCCGGCATGCCATTGAGACTATGAAGAGGATTAATGCTACAGCACCGGGCTCGCTTACGAATGGCATTGGTCAGTCGGTGCGAGTCCAGTAGGTTGTTGTCTTTTGACGTGCCATGATATACCCGAATCGATGTACATATTTAAGTTAATTATTATAGACTACATTTTACATGATCTATTATGTATGCACTTGAGAAATCTTATCTTTCCCTGTATTCAAGACATCAAGAATTCTTACCAGGCTTCTGCAACCCTCTAGCCCTCTCAACCCATATCCTCGCCGCAGCACCCACGCCACCATCCCTCGCACACTCCCTCTCAACAACCTCCTCAATCCTCCGCCGCACCGTCTCCCCATCCGCTGACACCTGCCTATCCCCTCCTTGTCCCTTGAGGACAGCACTCTTTCTCCCCCCGATAACGCCCATGTTCCGCGTACTCGGTATCCGAAGCAGGGTCTTTTCAACATCAAATCCGACTTCAGCAGCCACGCTCATCGTCTTGGCTGTTAGAGAGCCGTACATTGAGTTCAGCACTGCAGCGGAGTTTGGGTCTGAGTCGGGAAGGGATGTGCTGGCGGCTAGTTTTTGGGCGCGGAGGGCTTTGAGGTCGCCTGTTTGGGGGTTGTCGTTTATTTCTTCGGTGTGGTTTTCGGTGGTGGTACTCTTTTCTTTCTTGGGCGGAGGATAGCGATATCTCGCGCCGGAGAGGGCGTGTGAACAGCATGGTATAGACAGGAATGGTAATGGATCTTCAGGGCATGCGAGTGCAGATAACAATGGTGTCCAGACGGTCAGTTCATCGGCATGATTCGAAATCACAAACGTCTTTCTCGGAAAGTTTCCAGTCGTGTATTGAATGCCGTTATGAGTCTGAACCCGCTGATGCACCGAATCACCACCCTCAACATCCGATGTTGTCGTCGTAGCAGTCGACATGAAGTCCCCCACAAAAGGCTTAGGAATATAAAGCGCCTCCTCTAGATTCCCCTGCACCCACTCTGGAAATATAGACCACGTCTTTCTTCTCCTCGCATCAAACCCCCAACCTCTGTAACCCTCCATAAGAAGAACATAAACAAGCACACCATTCCCACACGCAATATCCACAAATCCCGGAAACTCTTTCCTTCCCTGTTTCGTTTGTTGTTCATCTCGTTCGGCCGGTGGTACGACGCCATACATATTCCGCCAAAGCTCAATCAGAAACGCGGTAATGGCCAAATCCTCAAAGACGTGTTTTGCGGGTTCGGTGTTTTCGACCCATCGTTTACAGAGGTCTTGCGAGTAGGTTGATTTGAGGCGTGCGTATGTGTTTTGGACCATATGTCGGGGGATAATATTGTCCTTGTCGGGGTTGTAGCTGTCGTCTTCTTGTTTTTTGCCTGTTGTGAGAGAAGTGGTGTGGTCGGAGGAGGGTACTTCTATTGATGTTGTGGTACGACGCGTGTTGCGTGCGAGGCGAATATGTGTTGTTAATAAATTCTGCAGTATTCGCTCCAATCGAACTGGGAATGGATCGAAGCCTTCTGCTGCTGGGAAAGGGAGGATGTGCAGAGACAGCGTTCCATTTCCTGATGCCGAGTCTGTCTCTCCTTTTTCATGTTGCGAAGTTTCTGGCTCTTTGACAGAACTGCTATCATGATCATACAGAAACCCCCATCCGCGAATCTGTGGATGGTAGAACGGCACATCCCCAAGCTCCTTGATATCTGGCAGGAAGAGATACAGCGCCGTTTGTGCCGCAGAAGCCGAATCAACACCCTCATAATAAAGACACGTCTGTTTCAACGCTCTATCCAGCTTCGGTCGTCTCGGAATCAATTCCCTGACCACCGTGCGCTTCAACTCAAAGCCTGGAATACGCGGTGCTTTTTGCGCTTCTGCTTCTGTAAATCTTCCTGAATTATCATCCTCACCATCGCTTTGGTTTTGACCAGCAGATTCAGCGCCCAAAACAAGCATCTCCTTCTCCCTTGGCGTCTTCAATTGTCCTGCACTATCATACCAAATATCCGCGCGGAACAGATGCGGGGAATTCATGTTTGGACTTCCCAGCAGGAAATTGTTGAGATTGTACATGACGTCTGGCGTAAATGGGAGGTTTTCGCGGATGAGGTCTGGAGATGTCATCCATTTTGAGAATTCATCCTCAGTTTCTGTAGATAGTGTTGATGGTAGCGTTGTGGCTGCGACAGTAAACCACTCAAGCTCAGCATCTTCTTTTTCTTGGTGGATGTCCTGGTTTTCGTCACCACTGCTATAGCGTTTGTATAGTACATTCACAGATGGTATAAGGGTATCTCTGAGCGGCTTCTCTGTGTTTGCAACTGGAGCCCGTTTACGGACACCCATTTTGCTCGATGATGATGATTTTGATCTATGGAATTTTGTGTGAGGGGGAGAAATTTGATGTTGCCCGCTGATCCAAAGAAAATCTAACCCTAAGCAAGTCAGGTACGCCTACAAATTTGCCCTTCTTTCTAGCATCCTACTGAAGACTCTGATATTAATTACATCGTCGTTTAATTGAGGGGTATGAATTGAAGGTATACTATATTTAGCAAGCATTGAATTATTAGATGTTCGACGATGTCGGATTCTAAGCTTACCTGACTAGGCACTTAGGGCTGTCAATGGAACTTTTACATAGCTGAACATCTATAGTTTATTCTACCTACCCAGACATTTTAACCTAATGAAAGAGTGTTAGAAAATGAATGTATAATGAGATTCAGAAAGCCCATGCTAAATACAACAATTGCCACCATCACAAAAAGAAATGCATTAAACAGAATGGTATCTTTGATGACATGACAAAAAAAAAAAAAACTCCAAGGGCGCGCAATTTATGACCCCAACAAATTAAAAAACAATTCACAGAGAAAGAATCTCAATTCCCAATCAAGCTCACCAACCGCCCCTTCCACTCATTCAACATCTTATCCTTCGCCGCCGACTCAGCCTTTGCATCTTCCAACTCCTTCTCCAGCGCCTCATTCTTCGCACGCATAGACTCAGCCTGTCTCGTCACTTCGTCCACTTTAGCAGCCTGAACACGCAACCGATCGACCTCTGCCTGCGAAATACCACCTGGCATGCCGCTATTATTGCTATTTTGGGTCGACGACATCGATCTGCGCGAAAGAATGAGTTGATTATCTCTAATACTGACGTCCTGCCGCAGTTTTACAATCTCCGATTCGAGTTCGCCAATTCGTTGGCGGAGGGATGTCACGCTCTCTAATTCGCGGTAGAGGACCCATAGTGCGGAATCGACTTCGGAGGAGAGAGTCGCGAATTTGGATTTGCGGGCGTGAGAGTCGAGGATTGAGCTGCCGCCGTGCGCGGATGGGGAAGGTGCTGGTGGTGGTAAGCCGAACTCGTGAGCCAGGCCGGGGCGCGTGGATATTGATGGTAGTGTAATGGAGGAAGGGTTCGGTGAATATGGCGACGATACATCTGAGAATCGATGTGGTTGTGAAGCGATATCAGGTGGATGTCGTGTTTCTCCGCGAGACATTGAGCGGGATATTTCTGCGAGTATGGACAGGGCTTGCGAATTTCCAGTCGGCGGTACATTTCCTTGCTGGTCTGGCATATGCCTGTTGTTCGGTATTTGGTTATTTTCCGACGACCTTCGATCAATAGCGGCGGTGGCCGGTTCGGGAGAAGGCGAAGCGGGCGGTGTCAGAGTCGGCGGTTGTTCATGCCAATTGCGATTGACGCAGACCGCACAAAACCATTGTCTTCTCTCGTTGTATAGTGATCCCGGCGGCGTACATTCGTCGTGAAAACATTTGCTACACGTGTTACATGGAACGAGAGTCTTGGGTCCGGATTTGCGGCACAACATGCAATAGTCGTCATGAACTGAGCCGAAGCCTGTCATAATGTTAGTCAAAACCTCTTGGGAAAAGAAACTTCGCGTAGAAAGGAGAGTCTTACGCCGCCATTCACGGTATCGTTTTATCTGTGTATCCATAGGTATGCGCGCATACGCAGCAAAGATGGCTTCCAGGGACGGCGGTGCGGCACCCGAATAAGGATCCCATTCGTCTGCGTTCCCTTTCCCCTGGCCGGACGTATCTTGATTCTGATATCCTTCTCGAGCAGGAGTATTGCGTCCACTTGCTGTCGATCTTCTTGTCGACGACGCGGATTCTAGTCTCGGTTTTTTCGTTCGGGGTTCGCTGGTGGCGGCGTTAGTAATCGTAGGAGTAGTCGTATCCGCGCGCGGAGGTGTAGCGGTGCTGTCGTCAGCCAGCATAGGCGGCGGCCAGATGTATTTCGTTCGGGTGCGAGGCATTTTCGATCCTGCCTGGCGTTGTCTGCTTCTCTTATGCTGAGACTGGTGTTGAGGTGTTTGGTGTACCTGGGGGCCGGAGTATCGACACGGACGGAAGTATGAACAATCAGAAAATAAACGTGTGGAGACATGACGGAGTCTACGTAATTTGTGTATTTGTAATTTTGACTCGCGCTAAGTGGAATGCATAAATTACGTGGTAATTACCAAGCACGAACCAGTGCCCTGATAATGATTACTCACCATCACATGTTTACTCAACATCTTTTAAACTATATCTTCCAGTCGAAATGTTTGATCAGTAATAGAATTTATTTCTTGAATCCTAAGGCGCTCGGATCGCTTGTGGTGTAATTGGTCATAACAAGAGGACATTCAAGTTTCCTAATTCGGCAGCTGCAGTTACGACGAGCAGAAGTTCTATCTGTTGAGAATCTTGCTACTGACCTTCTCTAATCAGAAATCTCTGTTGGACACCGTTCTATTCGTGGCGCATCTTCTCCCACCCCTCCTTCGAGTACCACCCCACCGTCCTCTCCGACCTCTCCGTAAACCACTCATCCTCCAATAGCTCTCTCGCAGTAGGCCTATCCCTTGGATCCAACTTCATCATCGTAAGCACAAACCGTTTGTCGGCGTCACACATCTCTCTCCCCCCGACGAACTTGAATGGCTTCGATTTCTCGGGAGGTACTGCCGACATTATGCCAAGAATCGCCTCTTGAGCGTCCTTCATTACCTGATGTCGAGCAACCTTACTCACGCTGGAAAGCGATTCATTCCGCCTCTACTTGACCAATTCTGGATTCATGGTCCAAAACAGACATCATCAGTGCTTGGCCGGAGAGTCTGCTGGCTGTAGTATTGCTAAGTCCAAGGAGGACAGCACAAACTTCATGTTTCCACTGGACGCTGCTAGATCTACTGCCACCCAGCTCCTGTTAGGGTTGTGCTATCTGCATGCAAACGGCATTTGCCACGGAGGTGAGGCCAATTAGGCCGTGTCTCTTAGTCTACTGATCCCACCACATGCTAATCATGAGCAGATCTCCATTTGCGCAACTTTCTCTTAAGCATACTAAACTTGGATGGCCTAAGCACAGCTGAGCAATACAAGCGCTTCGGTAAACCCTCCGAGGTTCCTATCCGCCGAGTGGATGGGAAGGCTGTAAACCCCACGCACCGCCTCATGCTATCTATCCTATGGCTTTGAGTATGCCTGCCAACGAAGTGGATGAGCCAGAAATCATCATATCTGACTACGGGACGTCCTTTATTGTGTCACAGACGTCCTCACCAACTCTCTACACCCCAGCCCTCTACTATCCACCAGAAGAGTTCTTCAATGAACCTATCATTCAACGCACCGCAGCTGATATATGGACCTTAGGTGTCAACTTGTATGAGGTCTTGGGCGAGCGTCCACTTTTCGAAACATTTGCCTGGGATCGAGATGACATTGTCGCCGAGATGATCAATACGCTGGGCCAACCGCCCGTGAGGTGGTGGAACTCTTGGGTTAAGCGGCCCGAATTCTTCGAGGAGGATGGGTCATGGGTCGCTGACTACCGTCGTATCACAGCACTCCCGTCTTCCGGTGTCTGCGTCAGCGCCTCTGGGACATGGGCCGTGGCGAGACGGAGCAGACGTGTGAATGGGACGTTGCGGGTGGCGAACTACGTTGCGTTAGAGGACTTGCTTAGAGCTATGATGGCATTTGAACCTGCAGAACGACCCACAGCAGACCAACTCCTGAGGTCTGAGTATATGGTGAAGTGGGTGTTGCCCGCGTGGGAGAGGCAGAAAAGGCGAAAAAGAACTCAACCTGCAGTTGAGGAGCATTAGGCTGTCTGTGTCCAAGTAGACTGAAAGAAGTGCCGGCCGATATGAGCTAAAGGAATGGTGCATGTTGTGGCATAGCCTGATATTGAACATGTAATCATGTGGCACCGTACAGACTTTCAACTCATACTGATCAAACTCGGAAAGATCCATATGCGGACAAACGATGAGGTAACAAACGAAGGCTGTCGGAGAGCAGCCGTCGCAATAAACAAGACTTGTGTTCTCCTACCAGACTTGGTCCTCTGCAGCACTCGTTTGCTGTATAGGGGCCGTGAGGACGAGCGTATCTGCATCGCGGTAGGGGAAGGGTCCTCAGAATGAGGGAGCATCTGATACACTAGTCTAGTTTATGGCTTGCTCCTAATCATACCATTCTCTTTATTAGATTGACCAGAAGTCTCTCGTAATCTCAGTAAGAAAGTTGAATGAACATAAATAAGCCTATTAACCAAGCACTCTATATAGAGTGTTCCTATATTGTATAGTAATATGCCAAAGTTGCGATTCGCTCAATACAATTTTCAGATCGGAGAAATGTTTGTACTGGTTCTCTGGGGGGCAATCCCTGAAGTCGCAATTCCTGTCCGATCTCGTTCCGTCACATTTCTGACTGGGGTAAGTAATGACTAGCAACTTCACGGTTTACATCTGTTATACGGATAGGTTTGTCAAATCAGAGAATAACGCAAATGTTATATTGTTCCATTTCCGCTTTCAATAGGGAGTCGTACGCCTTTTGAGATCTTCGACAGTTGGATGAGAACACGTCTTGCACTTTGATTGCGTAGGACTTTTTTTTTTTTTTTTTTTTTTTGATATCAGCTGTAGAACCGGATGGGGGCAGAAAATCTAGTGAGATGAAACCAAGTAGAGCCTACGAGGCACGCCACTTGGCATATTCAATACGATTGAATCCATTACGCATCTCCACCCAGCTTCGCAGGTATCGTATCGTGCCACACACCATATCAGCCGTACTTGGAAAGCTGCATTACATCCATACAAAAGGCATACCTGATAGTGACACTGCGGCTGGATGAACAACATGTTGTACATGTGAAACCTAATTCAGGCTTTTATTCCTATGTCAATATCAATTTAAGATCGATTTCCATCTCATGTCACGCTAAGAACAGATCATGTGTCATCTGCTCGACCGATTCGGACAAAGAATCCTTCCTCTTCCCCAAATTTTCTTTTCGTTCTCCTTGCAACTCTTGTCTTCTAATGTCTCTGAACACCACATATTGCATTGCAGAAGAAACATCAGTATAATTAAAAAAAAAGCTGTCTGTCTGTCTTCGGGCGAACACTTACATAATGACGGCCATTGAACAGTCAGTCGCTTATTACAACGGCAAAGTCTACACCTTGAACGACTCCGGGCAGGTCGCGGAGGCATTCATTGTCGCGCCGCAGGGCACATTTACAACAGTAGGAACAAGCGAGGAGGTCCTCCGAACTGCGACAGCCCATAACATTATCACATACAATCTTCATGGCCGCTTTATCATGCCGGGCATCCATGATGCACATGTCCATCTACTTTCCGCAGGGATCTCGTATCTAAGTGGTATAAACCTTGCCGGTGATACCACGATGGAGAACATCGGGACGCGAATACAGCAAGGCCAGCAGCAGTGCGCCTGTGCCTATCAGCATGCCTTTCAAGATTGGATTGTGGGCAATACATTCTCCATCCCCGATTTCGATCGTGCCGCACTCGACACAGATTTCCCAAATACACCAATCATGATACAAGGAGGAGCTGGTCACAGTGCATTTCTCAATACAGCTGGACTAAAAAAAGCTGGCTACGACGTTAACAACGAGCCAGATGTTAAGGGTGCCGTGTTCCGCCGTCGTCCTGACGGGAGTCTAACGGGGGAACTAGGCGAACTAGCTATGAATAAAGCCATGCTGGCGAAAGGGAATCCAAATATGGCGCATGCAAAACGAGCAATCACCGAGGCAGTACGACGCTTGCACCGTGTGGGTGTGACCTCATGTCAAGAGGCGGCAACTAATACTATTATCCTACATGCTCTTCGTGAACTAGATCGAGATAATGCGCTTAAACTCGACGTTGCAGCCCACTCCGTTTACGCTCCCGAATTCCTTGCCAATGAGCGACAAAGCTCACTCAAGGTATTGATTGACGAAGCCCCCAAACTCGCGACTAAACATGTACATACGAGGTTTGTTAAGATTCTGCTCGACGGTGTGCCGCTACCACCTTTATTTTCAAGTGCGGGAATAGACAGTGATGGAAACATTGAACAAGACAAAATTCTTGTAAATGATGTCGTTGAAGCCGTCAGGCAATTTGACCAGCGCGGTATGACAGTCAAACTGCACGCGACTGGCCCAGGCAGCACAAGACTGGCGTTTGAGGCAATAGAGGCCGCGAGAGAAGCAAATCCTACCTCAAATCGGAGAACCAGACACGAGATAGCTCACTGTAACGGCATACACCCTGGTAAACACTTTTTCCTTTTACGAAAACATTGATGGATAGATCTAACGAGATATTTGCAGATGATCTCCACCGCTTCGAAAAGCAAGGTGTTACAGCAGAGCTTTCTCCGGCGATCTTCTTCGATCATCCTCTTACGCAAGCAAATAAAGAAACCATGAACTGGGATTTTGCGCAGCTGTTACGATCCGGTGCGTTCCCGATCACGATTGGGTCAGATTGGGGTTCTCGTGGCGATCCTGGTCTGCTACCAAAGCTTCACAAGGCTGTGAGGGATGTCTCTGATTGGCAAGGCGGGGGAGAAACTTCTCCTTCTTCTTCTTCCTTGGATCATTCCCCTCTCACAACAGGCTCAAAAGTCATCCTTGAGATGTTGACTAAACATGGGGCCGAAGCGGTAGGATTGAGCAACGCGAGTGGGACAATAGAGGTTGGAAAGCGGGCGAATTTTATCATGCTAGATAGAGATGTTGTCAGCGGAGATGAGGATGCAATTGCGGACTTTCGCAATGTAAAGGTCCTGAAAACGTGGTTTGAGGGAGAGCTGGTCTGGGATGCTGAAGCTGAATAGTCCTTCACTCAGACCGGCTGCTGATGGCTATTTAGTGCATGGCTTGCTCTGATCATAGCATTCTCTTCATTCAACAGACCAGACAGAGCCTCTCGTAGTCTCACTAAACTTTAACGAAAGTTGAATAAGCATGAATAAGCCAGCCGATATCAAGCACCCCACACGGAGTATGTCCGCATTACGTAGTACCCCACCCTCTCCCACTTATCCTCAGCCTCGCAACACAACATCAACAACAACACCATCCTCTCCTCATTCTCCTTGCAACCTCTAGATAGGTAATATCATGCCCGTCCCCCGCTGCTTCATAATCCGCCACGGCGAGACAGAATGGTCCCTCAACGGCCGCCACACGGGCACAAGCGACATCCAGCTCACAGCAAACGGGGAAAAGCGAATGAAAGCTACGGGCAAAGCACTGGTGGGCGACGATCGATTAATTGCGCCTAAGAGGTTGAATCATGTGTACGCTTTTTCCTTCGACCCCTTTTTTTACCACAAAGAAAAGAAAAATTGAATTGATTGGTGAGATGATGTAGTTATGTATCCCCCCGCAAACGCGCCCAACGAACCTTCGAACTCCTCCAGATCGGATGCAAGGAACGCCTGCCCTGGACACGACACGTCGAATCCGAGAGTAAAACCACACTCGAAGAACCAATCGCAACAGAAGCAAATATCGAAATCACAGACGCAATTCGCGAATGGGATTATGGCGACTATGAAGGGCTGACGAGTGCGCAAATCAAGGAGATGAGGGCTCAGCAGGGGTTACCGAAGTGGGATATTTGGCGGGATGGGTGTCCGGGCGGAGAGTATGCCCATCCCCCATTCAAAATTTTTGGAAGGAGAGGCGAAGAGCTGAATGTTGTGGTAGATCTCCCGAAGACGTCTGCCGCCGCTTAGATGCGTTCATAGCCGATCTCCGCGCAAAGCACCACAAGCCCTGTTTCGGTTCGGATAACGAGAAAGGCGATGTCCTAGTCGTGGCGCATGGTCATATCCTGCGAGCCTTTGCGATGCGCTGGGTTGGGCAGCCGTTGACTGAGACCGCGCTCATCCTTGAGGCTGGTGGTGTCGGGACATTGAGGTAACCCTATCCCCTCTCCAACAGTCCAACAACACGAGGAACCGAGCTGACGAAAACAGTTATGAGCATTACAACATCGAAGAACCCGCCATCATCCTCGGTGGTGCCTTCGTTGTCGAGGATTAATCATTCATCCCTTTCAGCGTAGATATTAGATAGCCTCCATGGCCATAGCGACAAATCCTTCTCATAGACTTTCGTTATCTTCCTTCGATCATAGAAAAAAAAGAATCACTCCTTCTTTTCTTCATCTTTCGCTTCCTTCCCCTTATCCTGTTGACTCTGCTGACCCAGCTGACCGTGTCCCTGCTGCACACCCTCTTCACCCAAAACCTTGGCTGCACCCATAAACAATCCACCCACATACCCACCCAAAAATCGCATGTCGCCCGCCTGCACAGCCGTCATGCGTACCAGGTTCTCGGTATCGGCGAGATGGGCGTTGAGTTGCGCCAGTTGCGAGTGGAGGTGTGCGTATTGTCGGGCTTTGGTGGTTGACATGTTTATGTTGTTGTTCATGTTGACTTTTGGGCCGTCGACGCGAGAGATGGAGAGCAGTTTGATTGATGTCGATTACGAGGATGACAGCGGTAGATCCGAAAATTGAATTATTGGTTGAGTGAGTAGCTAAGATCGGTTTGTCGGGTGCGTGCCAGCCAGGATTGTTTGCTTTGTTTACAGACTACTCAGTCACGTGATGTGCCCCACTATCAGACTGCTTGGCTCAATAGTCGTACTTAGGGTTACCCAGAGGTCGAACCAATATAAAAGAGCCAACCGACTGTCGCCAGCTAGCAAGAATATAACATGAATTTGATGATGTATCAATAAGTACCCCCGAAGCATATCTGACAGAAAACAAAACAGAGAGTAAAGATCGTCGTATACTGAAAAGACAGAATGATCAAGATGCGCCGGGGATGCAGTATACAACTGTCATACAGAGAGAACAAAGAAAAAAAAAAGACAAGACAGCCGTAGTGATGATAATGTAGAGTAAGCAATATAACGTGATAAGATGATGATTAGAATCAGCCCATCGCTGACCTGATAATGATAATGTAATGCCCATCCGGATACCGGAGTCGACTGAATCAGCCGGAATGAAATCAAGTGCAGAGAATGAAAAGGCCTATTAATTCCTCCTTGTGCCATATTTTACCACAACCCAAAACGTTTTGGAATATGTATCCGGGGTGTCCGCCGTTCTCGTATTTGCAATCAAGTCATTAGAGTATCGTGTATCCGCTGCAAAGGAATAACCGAATGGGGCGGACGACAAATCTATAAATTCGCTAAACCACTGTCGATTAACGAACCGGCATAGGCATTGGGTGTCCTCCTCCCAAGCTAATCTGGCTGCTGTGAGCGGAGTTCTCGGAATCTATATTCGCACTAGCTCCGCTATCACCACTCTCCGCGCTGGCGCTCGCACTACCAGTCAGACTCCGTGCATTTGGGATTTTTGGCGGATATGAGTTGCTCACCCCAAGTTGTTCAACCTGCTGCGCTCCTGTATTATTTCCAGGAGGGTATCTGGGAACCGGTGCCCGCATGTTCGGTGGCATATTCGGTGGCATATTCGGTGGAGAGGGACGGCCATGAGGCGGCATCATACCGTTGGGTGGTGGCCCCCACGAGTTCTGATGCTCGCCAGTTCCTGGTCTCGGCATGGGCATGCCTCGTCCATTGGGACCAAACGCTGCTGGTGACCCACTAGTTCGTCTGCCAGAATAAGGGCCGGGCATGCCCCCGGGGCCATAATCTCCCATACGGCTGGCATTGCTTAACGAATTCGCTCTCGAATCTGTGTGTAGCTCTTTGCGATCCACAGCACCATATCGGTTTGAAGAGTATGCCATCAACGGGTCGTCCATCAGCGATGAATGAGTCATTGGTATATCGTTGATCAAGCGTGAGCTTGTACTTTTCCGACCGCCTGATCCACTAAAGAATCGCATCGAAGACGAGGGTCGAGATGAAGGAGGCCCATTCATTTCCGGGTTGCGTCGCAATTGACCAGCGCTAGGTGCTTTCCTCGTTCGGCGAGAAGTGACACTCATCATGTCGATGTTATCGGGATCGATTCCGGGTGGCGGGCGGAAGTCTTGCGGATCAAAGTAATCGTCTTCGTCTTCTTCGTCGAATACAGATCGAGGTGGAGGCGGTGCCCTAGGACCACCACGAGGACCGGGACCGCGTCTCATATTCATTTCACGTTCACGAAGCTGGAGCTCTCGTTGACGAAGAGCGAGTTCACGTTCTCGGAGGGCAATGTTACCGTTAACTCCTCCGTTAGGCATGTCCATATTTCCGTTGGGTAGACCGTCAGATGGGATATCGTCGTAAACAACAAGGTGGCTAAACTCTTCCAATCCGTTGTCCTCGAAAGATGCATCACGAGGCATACGAGATGGCCCGGCTTGTGAGCTTGGTGGTCTCAACATTGGGCCACCAGGAGGTGGTCCTCTTCGTTGTTGAGGTGGCGGCATAGGCATTCCCATGTTTGATGAGGTTCGGCTAGCCCGCATGCCGTTGACCATGGGTTTCTGACCGGGAGGTACAGACGCTGTCCTTGGTGGAGGCTGGGTCATAATTCCTGGTGGCGGAGATTCAGGTTTGGTTTGGTTGACGATGTTGAGGTGATGAAGCATGGCGTAGAGTGTTTCTACACGAGGTAGGCTGACGTTGCTTTCCATTGCAAGACGAATAGGTGAACCCAGGTACGTCTCGACCTCCATGGGTCGACGAGCGAGAAAGTCTTGATACATGGTAGTCTGTGTTTCAGTTGGTGCCGTCATTTTCGCGATGACATTTTCTCTATAGCCGGAGTCGAATGAACATCCTTGCGTTGATGCTAGTTTGAGTAGTTCATCAATCGAATCGATTATTAACTGCCGCACACCGACTTTCTCTAGCAATTGGGAATGGTTCGGAGTATTGAAAAGTACGCTTGCTGGGTGGAAAGCGATTGGACTGTACGTGTTAGCGTGTAATCATGTAACAAGCGATTGCCGAGCCTACCCAATCATTCGGTCGAATTGCTCCTGTCTAATATTCGAAGAAACCTTACAATCGACATTACCAGAGCTCAAAGTCATAGCCAGGGCAGACGCCATGTCGTTTTGGATAGAAACAGGGATAGCCGGGTTTTTGCTGGCAGGTCCAACCCACATCTCCGTAGAGCCTTCATGCTCAAAGTCGCTTATACCGGTCTGATTGATGACGACGTTTGAAACCAGCGACAGGACAACGTTCGTCGGGAACCGCTGCTCCAAATGTGACTCGACTCCGAGGGTATTTGTAGTATTGACGAGGATGCATGTGTGTTGAGGGGTGACGACGGATTCGATGACCGATCCAAGATCATATATATCGGGCAAAGCTTTGACGCTGAGAACAACGTAGTCGTAGGCGTTCTCTCGTGAAGCGGCTTCTTCGGGTGTTCGCACAACTATCATGAGTCAGCACTGTTTTCTTCATCAATTGATATCGAGCAACTAGAACGCACCATGTCGCGGCTTGAAGCGTTCATTCCCAAATGTCTTTGATCTATTCACGCTCGTCAGAATCATCCAAGCAATCCATAGGCAGGAAGTAATACCGAAATGAAACACCATATTGAGCGACCGATTCATAACCCGATTTCCAGACCAGCGTGACATCACACGAGTTTGTTGTTTGAAGTCTCCATGAGAGAAAGGCTGACACCGCGTTACCACCGACTACACAGAACTTGCACGTTAGCCTTCGTTTGCCCATTGTCGCATAATAACGAGTAGAGTGGTAAATGAAATAAGTCGAAAGGAAGTAAGAGGTGTAAATGTGATAAAAAACGAATGAAATGAAGCAGTTGTCCAAGAAAGAGTGTGTATTTGCAGTTGTGAAGGGAGAGTGGTATGACATGGGAGAAGGATGGGAAAAGTACCTGACAAGATGCGAAGTCGCGGCGGCGAAGGAGCCATTGTGAAGAAACTGCAAAGGCAAGTGACGTGCGGCAGTCGCTCTATATAATTCAAGAAGCAAGAACGAGCGACGTTGATGGCAGTTGCGAACGAAGTTGTCGATAACGGGTTGGCGCGATCGGGCAGACCGAAAAAACCGGTAGCCTGAAAGCGTAGCTCTCGACTACGTACTATGCAACTAACTCAAGCTAACGGTAGCTGCCTTGGTCGGTGATGCATGCACTTCCACAATGGAAGGCAAGTGCTATCGGTATAGACACAAGCTATTTTTTGTTCGGGCTTGTCGTCGAAGAGAGCGCGATGGTGATGGGTCAAAACGAGGGTGGAATGCAGTCGGGGAGGAAGCTGCCGGGAGCGCCGGATGAAGGAGAAATTATTAAAAGAGAAAGGGGGAGGGGGATTTTCAGATGCAACAAGGAAAAAAAAAAAAAGAAACGAAACGATGCACAAGATAATACGGCGAGAAGCGAAGGCGAAGAAAACGAAGGACACCAAGCGAATTGGCGATGGGTAGAATTCTATGTCGAGATGGAGTGAGAAGGGAGGAGGAGGATGGAGATGGAGCGTGTCGAAGGAGAGAAAAAATGTAGCCTTCGGCGGGTAGGTTGGAAGGTGCAAGGTCAGACTTTGGGGCGGAGTGTTGCAAGGAAAGAGCGAGCGACTGACTGACTGGGATGAAAATGGGAAAGAGCAGGAGCAGGAATGGAGGAAGGTGCCCAGGGCGGCATTGGCGTTGGCTGTCTACTACATAGTAAGTACTTTGTACTTACTTTACATACATTTCTATTTAACGACTGATGTACACTTATCTGTGTACTACTGTGTACTGTACCTCTACCATTGCACCTGCTCAACTTGTCGCTATTGTCGCCATGCCTATCATACTATATACTACTGCTAGTTACATGGCATACCAGACACAACATCTCCAGTGTCTCGATCCTTTGACAGCCCTTCACAGTTCACAGCTCATTCAAACAATTCAGCAGTGGGTCATGACGACTCTGGGCCCTTCTGTTGACCCAGCGCTGACCCTGGCCCGGCGACGTTAGGCTGGATGCGGCAGCCGGAACAGGCACAGCGCGAATCAACGGGCGATAAGGCTCCATAATTCATTTGCACAAGCAAGTTTTGTCTATTTTTACCACCTTTCTCTGCCGTTGGTTTTTTCGGTTTTCGTATTTGTTTGACTGTTTCGCTTCTTCTCTCATTTATTATTTACTATCCTTCAATTCTAAACCCATCTAATTCCGGCCTGTCAACTGTCAAGTCGTACAGACTATTCTTGAAGACAGAGTATGACCAACGGTAAGCGGCATCAGCAACCAACCGTCTGTGGCTGCCTAAGGTACCGCCGTCATCCCCAGATGTCTCAAACTTTCAACCGTTGGGAGACATGGCATTGATCTTACAATCCAACCCACAATCAAAAAGCGATGACCGTCGACTTTCCCTGACAAGAACGTAGTACGCGGTACGACACATCAGAGGCACATACGTACTACGCACCAGTCAGTGGACTAGAACAGCCACCAAACAAGATATCTCGATAATCGTGGCAGCGACTAGTATGTACCTAGCGTGGCATGGGCCTGATATCGTTATCTGTCTGGCACTGACTAAGTAACTAGTAGCGCCGGAGTCCGTGATGGCATATGCTATCGGATCGGCTAGGCAGAACCCGTCCGGTCCGTCCATCGTTTTAACTCCGTTTGCTGGCCAAGTTTATTTTTGTGCATGGCTTAGTACTTGCTTGACTTTCTAGAGCTACCGTTGTTTTCCTGATCCACTCGCTGGCCCTGGCCCTGACGGGTTGGCGTTAGTAAGTTTAATTAGATGGAGCACTCACTTACGCCAGCGCGACGTAAGTTTGTACGTGTTGAGCAGTTAGCTGTTGACTCATATATCCATCGATTCGCAATCATCTATCCACCGTTGTGAAATGATAGATTCGCGATAGATCTCGACCTCCAGATCGACATTACAACCACAGACATTCTTCTCACTGACTCGACAAACACTGACAAAGTACGTAACAAGCGGCAAGAAATAAACTTTTCGCCATCGCAGACGATGCTTGCCCATTCCTTGATTTGGCCTGTTTTCTCTCCTCCCGTCTCCAGTACTAGAAGCATTCCGCGTTGCGGCGATACACATACTGGAATGTCATACAACCGCGCCCATTGGTTGTTGGGGTTTGTGCAGTATGTATAAGCCATCGACAGGAATACTTGACCAAATGCGTTTTCGCAGTGCAGAAGTACTTAGTACTAGGATTTGCATGTTGTTTTAATATTTTTTTACATCAGCCCCCACGAGGAACGCAATCGCAATGAGGCCATAAAGTAAGCTAGGTGATGTGTTTCCGCCACCAATAATCGATCAGACCACAAAAGAAAAGGGGGAGGGGGAACATAGTGCAAAACATATAACCGTTTTCGGATACATCATTTACCATGGACAAATCAGATGCTTGAATTGTTTCTTTTTTTTAATGCAATATTATCATAAGATAACCTTCTTTCGCCCGGTGATCGACATCGGCACAGCCACTAGATTGACAGACAGCTTGTGCTTGCAGCTCAACAGCTCAAGCATCGGCGACAGGAAGAGCAGGTATTTCATTGCGAACTGCATGTGCTGGCCGGACGATCATTAAATAGTTTCTTTCCTTTTTTTTTTTTTTTGGAAAATTTCTTTTCTGCTCCAATCTGCGGGATGATGGGATGAAGATTGTGATGAGACTCAAGATATGAATGCTGTACAATCCGCTTTAGCCTCTCAGATTTGGCCCATCAATTTGACAATTTGGAAGGGGTTCGATTTAAAAGCTCGAGGGCTTTGCCTACGATTGACTGCGTAGAACCAATCGGACACGATCATTTCAGCCCAATGGAAGATCAATTCGAGATTCGACTGCGCAACCGAAGTTATTTAATAATATTCACGGTTGGATGATATCAAGTACTTTTTGCACAAATTCACAGAGAACATGTGATTGGCCAAACCCTAATTTGGGGGGGTGTTGGCAGATCTGTCCACTCTAGCACAGTTCAGTTCTGATTGGTTCAGTTTCGGGGTAGGATATTAGGTAAGCGGTGCCTTGGGCAGACGTATTTTCCATCTCCCTTAGGCTTTGAACAATGTGGCTCTATGATTCATACACTCTATACGACAAAATCACAATCACTGAATTAGGTGTCTGGTTGCATCAAGTACGTGCTATACGAGTACGTACTATACGAGTACGTAGGTGGAAAGTCAAGCAAAGCCCGAAGCACACAGACCGTGTACCTGATCGATCAGTGGAGTCGAAACGTCATTGTGCCCACTGGTGGAGCTACGCGGCCAAACGTGGCACAGCCGACCTGAGTCAATTTGTGTGCCAAGCTACTGACTGAGACATCTTGAATAACGCAAACTATCAACTTTTTAAGGCCTAGCTGTGTGCGACCTGATTCAACTTGTTTCATTCCAGCGGCGAATCGAATCCCGATACGCATGTTATATAATCAATGCATGTCCCGGATTGACCAATCAGAACGCTGCAACTGTAACAGCATTTATATCAGCCTTCCTCGTAGAGGAGGGACAGCACTGAAACTGAGTGGCTTGCCTGCTCAATCTGTTATCTGCTCACCAACTGGCTATACCAGTTCAAGGCTTCAGTCAAAGATCGAGCGCTCCAAATGTTGTGTTGGTTCCGTGACATATATCATAAACCTGAGATCTGTCTTTAACTGATTCCGACATCTAGAGGTTTGAGCTTAATTTTCGCTGCCTTTAGTCTTCTGTCTAATACCTACTGATGAAGCCCTAGATCGTATATGAATTAGAAGGTTAGATTACGTTTTTATTGTGCGTCTGGTACCAGACAAGAATGTAAAACATTTCCAAGCTTCTTTAATGAATTCGAGACCTCTCTATATGGCTTTGTTAGTCTTCGACTCCAACCTAATAACTTCCACAGCGGATGTACGGTCCTCCTCGATCTTAACTTCCAGCGTAGTAATTCTCGCAGTCCCACCAAACTTCTCATCCATCTCCTCAAGCTCGATATTCTTCATCTCCGACACAAAAAACACACTCAAAACATCAACGCAAAAAGCGCAATAGAGCCATAAATAAACCCAAGCTTCCCACCCAGATTAGCCCTTATAAGCATCCTCAAGGTAAGAATATGTAAACGACACGACAAACTCCGTGACCAATTTCACCGCATACCCCAGGTTCAGTGTATACTCACGGAGATACGGAGATGGCAACTCGGCAGAAACCACATACGCCAACGGCGCATATCCCAAAGGACCACCCAAACGAGAAGAGAAGCAACATCGCAACAGAATACCTGCTTTTACGGCTTCCGAGTCTGTAGCCATCGATTAGTCCACCCATGGTAATTAACGCGATAGTCTGCAGAAAAGCCGATATGATCCAAGACAGGTTTTGCGGCGTAGTCGATCAACGAGAAAAATATGCAGCAGAAAAATACCCGCAGTATCGATGGTGTCGGTGCCGAGGGTTACGCCGAAGGGGTTAATGGTGTTTGAGGGCTTGGACGAATAAGGTGCCGTATTGGGAGGCGAATGCTTGGCCTGTGGATTGTTGGGAGAAGAGGAGGAAGATCACTGTTAGGGTACGTGGCAGGTGTCGGTTTTTTTGATGCCATGTACTGCTTCCGTCAGATCTGCGAATTCAGCGAGGATTTCGTCTGATACGGGAGGAGTATTGGTGTTACTGTTTTCTGCACGGGTTTGACGAAGCCGTGTCAATGCTGCTAGAGCATCATCGTGGTGATCAACTAGTATTGGCCAGCGAGGGACTGTGGCAAGACAAGTATCAATATATGTTCACGCTGCCATTGAGGCAAAGGTAAGCGAAGAGAAGACATACCTCGGGAACCTTCCAGGGTTGGAATAAACCACACCAGAGCAATCACAATCAATGGAAAGATGAAAATCAACCCTATTAGAAGTAGCCAGGCGATATTTCCTTTGTCCTTTGATGTAGCCCTGACGATGCCTGGGACAAGTAGTCCACCATATTTCCAAGGTTGGTACGTTAGATGTTAGCCTGATGATGATGATATGGACAGGTAAATTTTATTAATCTACGTTAATACTCAGCCAATACAAAGCCCCTGTCCCACCACGAAGATGCGCAGGCGAAATCGCAGTCAAGAAAGCCGGGATTTCAGTCAAATATGCATAGATAAGGAGCAAAGTTGATGAAGGAGTACCGCCAAGCTGCGTCCCGGACTTCAAACTATTCAATAAACTCAAATACAAAAGCCGGGAGTGTATACGTCTTCATGCTGGGCGAATAGTCGCCAAACTGCTTCTTTAAGGTGGCAGTAGCCTGTGTTGAGGCAAATGACTGGTCACTCAACCCATAGCTGAAAGATGAGAAGAAGAGTAGGGCATCGGAGCAGATTATAGTAGCGTTCAAGTTTCGAATTTGAACTTTGCACTGGACAGGCTCTTTTTCTGGAGTTGGATATGCCATTTTTCTTTTTTCATCCTTTAGTTTTCGTTAGGGAGTAGTTACTCAACGATCCTGAGAAGAAAGATCTGATAAAAATTTCGGCCTGTTGGGGCTACGTATTGGTAAAGTTCGATCAGATAAGACATAAATCGATCAAGAAAAGCCAATTTTATTAGTGCCCCATACAAATTGAAGTATATGAGCCCGTGAGGGGATTATTTCCCGTCAAATTAACTGAGACAGGCAGTTCGAAGTAAAAAGTGGAGGATACCCACTACTGTACACACCAGACCTCAGCATTTACAGGATGAATAGGGTAATGCCATACCTATGTATCGTCAGGACGTGCCGGAATCCGCGCCGGACCTTTATCAGATTGAAATGTCTTTCGGAAGCACGAGAGAGTAATGTGTGATATACAAATTAGACTACCTACCTACTTCGGCAGGCCCGACAGGGCGAGACTGTGAAACTACTGAAGCTCTCTCATCGCCTCTTATCAGAGAAACTTGGCGCATACAACATTGAGTTATTCAAGATGATTGGCATATAAAATGATAGACGATATCAGTCTCAAATATATCAAAATAGTCGGCTCAATAACCTTGATGTCAAGTCATTGACAAGTACCTGCAAGTATCTCCTTGATCAGTAGAAATAGTCAGCATATCAAACGAGTCATGATAGGACTTTGACTTACTTATAGTTACAAGTAATTCGAAATACTTTCATCGACTGACTTGGGGCTATCAATCGTAAGTGGCGATGTTGAAGTACTAAGCCCTAATTTGTCCCCACTCAATGCAGCATTTGCAAGTCGCTTCGACTCGATAGAATATGTCACGGCATTTTGCGATTGGGTACTGGGATATATGACATTAGATACTTGAACTCCTGCTGATAATTCTTTGTATTTTCTTTTACTTTTTAGCTTTTCTCTGTGGCTCGTATGGGTTGGGATGTACGTGTATAGTCAACGATGTTCCCGTGTGTCAAATAGCCCTATTTGATAATCCAGTTCACCCAGCCACTCCATTCTCTACACTCAGCCTGACTCAAATAACATCAAGACACTAGTATCCTTCGACTTATTAATTCTCCGTCTCGAGAAGGCTGAAGCATGTCATGCGGAAAGTCAACCAGTAACATGACAGGGTACTGCAACTCTACAAAAAGCAACGAAAGCACGACCATTTCCCAAAAAGGAAAGAATGCAGTATCCTACGGAGGTTTAGCAGCCTCGAATCCCTGCATAGTGCCATTTACGCCTACATTGGCTTGCGAACTAGACAGACACTAGTAAGGCGCAAGGCAAAACTCATATATTATCCGCAGCATTGGTTTTCTTTTCAATTGGCTATTTTGAAATTGGCTGTCAAGGGTTGTTGCTAGCTTGAAAACCAGTGTGTGAGTTTCAGCGCCCCCTCCTTTTGTGCTGTCTGCGCCGCAATTTTCCCGCTTGTTCTTAAGCTTAAGAATGGTACCTCCAGTCATGGTTCAGATAAAAACTGAAGTTTGAAGCATTTTCAACTCCGAGGGACCGCAGTCGCGAACGAAAATGAGTCAATTAGTTTCTTCGTCCGCTCCATCAAAATGTCCATACATTGTTAAATGGGGCAAAGAAGGGGAAAAAATATGTGGTGTAATGAGCCAGTCTGGGACGCTATGCGCTAAACATAAAAATCGCAGGCCACAGGTGCACTATAGCGATGAAGAAGCAGAGGAGGAGGAGGAAACACCTCTCACTGAACGCAGTAAGAATAAAGGACGCCGTACACGAGAATCTACCCCAGAATCGAGTACACCATCACGACCGAAAACTACACCCAGCAAAGCCGCCTCTCCTCCAGCAACGAAAACGCTAACACACTCGAGAACTCCTCGCAATAAGTCCAGTTCTACTTCAGCAACAGATACACCGACAAGTGCTGAACCTAATAGCGCTCCGAGGCACAGTACACGAAAACATACCCCGGAGGCTACGCCTAAACCTGCTTCCACCCGTAAACTGCGCAGTTCTCTTCCTGGAGCTGACTCTACACCTCCGACCTCAACCGGAAAAAATAGTGATGGCATTGAAGAGCTCACTGGCCGGCTCATGGAATTGAACGTTGAAGATGAAGATGACACGGAGACCATACCTCCAGCCCGGGAATGGCCAGACATGCCGAAGCGAGTGAACACTTCCGAGAGCGTCGTCAGTTACGGTCCTCGTAATCCTTATATAAGAGGCTTAGAGAATTACTTGATGAAGCATATTCATGGTACGTTGGTCGCAGATCTCATAAGCAGCCTCCCTGTGTACCCCAACAACAAGGACGGAGAAGGTTACGTCTACATTTTCGACGCAACCCCTGTTCAAAGTCTTCAAATGACTACAGGCAACGACAAGAAACGTTCCACGAGGGCATCAGGAGGAGGCATAAATTCGGAGGAGATGACGATAGTTAAAGTTGGAAGTACCGAGGACCCTGATCTACGAAAGAAGAGTCTCTCTAAAGATTGCGGACAGTTTCTATATAAGGTTCGCGAGGTCTTTCCAAAGACAAGGGCAGTCAAATTTAGGTACAAGGCCGAGGCAATGGTTCTTCTGCAGCTGCGGCATTGGAGATATCGGCCCGAGGACAGATGTCTATGTGGCAAAGAACATAGGGAGCTCTTTGAGGTCACCAAAAAACAATTAGAGTATACGTCCAAATGCATCAAGCATTGGACTACGGTTGTCAATAGACATCATGAGAAGTTGTGGCCTGGTGCAGTTGAGATGAACAGTCCCTCGACTGGCAGTTAGTCGGCAAGCAGATTAAAAGCTTCGTCGAGATTCTAGTACCACTGGTTTGGATATATATTACTGCTCAGTGGGTGGTCTTTGAACTCTGCTACGCCGACTGATGTCCATGGATAGAAAGGAGATTTGTTAACACATGGTTCTCTTCAGTCAAGCACCTTGAACGGGTCATGGGTTGTTAGTATGGCGTCCGACTTTTTTGCTTCGGTCCGAGGACACGCGTGGTTGCTTTGAGGTTACATATGTATCAACCTGCGAGGTGATAGGTTATTTATGGCTAGGATATTATGCAGCAGATCCCTTGATTATCATTTACCAATTACATGTTGATTCTTTTTTGAAGTTTACGCTGTATACATTGTAAAGTAATATCACCACCCGAGAGGCGCAAGAATGGACAACATATCCTCAGCTTGCTGCTGGTGGTATTTCCAACCAGGATGCAAGTTATTCCACCAGACGCAATTCGACCCATCAGTGTTCATGCAAGTGGCATCTTGGTAACCATAATCAGCTGGGCTGTCAAGAACGCGGGTCATATACTGGAACGCGTCGTAAAACACGAAAGTTGCCTATACGGAGTCAGGTCGAGTGAAATCAGAAGGATTGATACGCTTACATCTTTATGCTCATCTCTAAATTGAGACAGCATGCTGTATAGACCATTATTATACGCTGTCACCATCTCGGCATGGCGCTGGAACTGTTCTGGCAAATCGTTTTCTTCATGCACCTGCGGACTGCGCGTTGATGGTGGACAGTTCAGAAACAGGAACTTTCGAATTCCGCTAAAATAGATTTGTTCGATGTGTGATCGATATCTATTCATAAGCGTGGATACAAAATCAGAAGGCTCGTATTCATGCGCGAAGCCGTAATATACACTTCCATTTTTCAGTAATGGAATAAGAGCTGTTGGAAGATGGACTTACTCGTTAATTCCAATCCAGAAGGAAGCAACTGTATTATCCGCCGTCCAAGGCGCATATGCTGGCCTCGAAGCATAATATAATTGAAAGGCGTCTATTTGGGAAGTCATATCACCGAATCCCCAGGTAGCCAAAGAATTATCAATGGTTGCACCGGCGATGGCTAGACTGTATGCTAGGATTAAAGTAGTGTTATATTGTGTGGTCAAGTATCCAATCCAGTTATTGCCGCCGCTCTGTGTGCCTGGATCTATAACAAGTATTAGACATCATCTCCGTCGATTGTTGAATAAAAGGAAGTGACATACGGGGAGTAGTATTTCCCATCAGATTCGATGCCGAGGGTTGTGTAGAGCTGATATTGAACCCAGTCGCGGACCAGGAATCACCACTGAGTAATCCACGTCAATGAGGCCGTTACTAATTAGATATCAAATACAAGCCGAGACTTACAAGGCAAACCAATACATTGGTGCATGTGCGGGATTTGATATTGATATTGCGGGCAACGAATGGTAATTGCGAAGCCATACCAGAACGGATGTGACGAACACCGCCAAAGCAGTGTAGGAAATCAAGGATCGGTGATTCATCGTCGATAGTAATCTATCAAATGAAAACATCTTCTATCAAGACTCTGGCACATCACTGTGTCTGATAAAATTAAACAATGAGGTGGGGAGATTGAAGGAAGAAAATGTTTATCGAAATCAGTACAGTGTCAAGTGGCGCTAGGGACCCGTGCCGCGAACGGGGATGGCGAGGCGCTAGGGTAGGGCTGCCCCCTGATCTCGCACCTTGAGCCTTTTCTGTGTCACTCTTGTCTACATACCAGTTATAGCGAAAGAAGGGATATCGACAAACATAAAACTGAGACCAGTCAGACCATTTACTCCAAGCTATTTTTATTCCCAAATACTCCCAGTCTGCCAGACCACAGTCTATCTAGCGCGATGCAGCTAAGCGCCGAGGTGGCCATTCAGAGCCTCCCGTTTTGATAACAAAGAGCTGGTCGATTTTACTATTCTCTAGCTTGCATGAAGTGACTTCGAAACAGCCAAGTTTCAATGGTTGTCCGACACAAGATCGAGGTGTACAGTATACGGGATGGCCTAGCAATAACCACCCCCATGTGCTTGGATTTTGCTAGTTTTTGTTTAACCGATTTTTGATCTCTGACGTGACCATACCAATCTATGCCAGTAATAAAGTGGGAAATGGGGTGTTTTTCTCGGCGCAGAAAGTCCAACTTCTTCTACCATATGCTGTACATTCTGTTCACCCTCGTCCCCTCCGTGATGGCAGTCTGTTATCGTCCCAACGGCGATAGCGTGTCTGATCCTATCTTTCAACCCTGTGGCGATCCTGGTACTACCAGCATGTGCTGCGCTACTAATCGCACAAACCCTTCGGGCGGGAACTACGACAATGGATATACAGCGGATGTATGTCTTGACAATGGGATTTGTCAGAACAAGATCTTTGTTACTTATGAAGGCGGCGATACTACTTTGGTAACATTGTATTACCGGGATTACTGCACCAGTTCGAACTGGACCAAGGACGGAGGTTGCTTGAATGTCTGTACAGAGCAAACGGTATGCAAGAAAGGAAAAGGCATTTTGATATAGGTGTATTATCTTCAGTAAACTGACTACCTCTTCTTCCGACGTATATTAGAATCCCGGCATTGGCGTCTCCAACTCTACGATTGTCATGACCCCGTGTGACGGAACAGCCACTTCATCTACCTGGTGCTGTGGTAGTTCTTCATCCTGCTGTGGCTCCAGCAAAGCCATATCAATAGCCCAATTATTAGGTACAGGGCTACCGAAAACCGCTACTACTAGTTCCACAATCCAGACTACAATGCCAGCGACAACTACTATGACGATTCCCACTACGTCTTCTCAGCCGTCGGCATCGACATCGACATCGCCGCCCCCATCCTCTCCGTCTACAGGTCTCTCAAGCTCAGCAAAAGCAGGAATTAGTGTTGGTGTTGTTGTGGGTACCATTGGAATAGTAACCATCGTTCTGCGGGCCTTCATCTTGGGCAGACGGAGAGCTAGGAGAGACAACACGCAAGGAGGTATCATCGCCGACATAACAAACTATTATCAGAAGGTGAAGGTGCACGAGAAGCCCCACGATCCGGTCATATATATGGTGGAGAATTACCAGCAATTCCTTTAAAACAGAGATATGAGAGATACGAGCTACCCAGTTGAGGATTCGCATATCGCTCGTATTGGTGAGGAGTCCACGGGTCTTCAAGAGTGGTACATACCAATCAGACAGGTTTTTTTTTGGATGATATATGCGTAATATAGGCACTGCGACAATACAGGTCAATAATTGTTTGTTATTCGCGGCAGTAGACCTGAATTTCAGAAAACACCGAGCAATCGGCTGTCAAAGGATACGTCTATATTTTATGCAACAGCCAATTGCAAAAGCCGAGACTCTCCTGCATCCAACGTCGCCGACAACGCTCCAACAGCCTCGACAGTGGGTAACATTTTCGAACAACATATTCGTTGCATACTACTGGGAGCCAGTCAAACCCAGATCGGCCAGCATGACCGTCACCTGCTCTCCGGTGCTAACGTCGACATAGTCTCCCTTTTCCCTGATTCGGATCTAGATTCGTCAGAAGTACAGATGCCCGCCCGTCGTCATCTGGACCAGCAACCCAGGCCTGTAGCCGTATGGCCTGATTACAGCCTGTGACCGGATTATGCAGTTGCACTGAATTTCAGCTACATCAGCTACTATTGATTTCGAGAGTTTATAGTTATTGTGCAGTAACAGTAACAGGAAACCTGAAAAGTAGTAAATATCCTTATAGTAACTTTACTCTACTCCGTACTTTGTCCCAGGTCTAAAAGCAAGCTATACCTACCTATAGTCAACATCAAGCACCTTAGAGCTCGCTACTCGGATACCCTACCTTGGCATAGAATCAACCCAAGTATAGTTATAGAGTAAACCGTTGCGTCAAACCATTGGGCTGACGAGAAACATAACAAGCTATTCTATAGCTTCTCAGAGTTATTATTCCATAGGAATATGACCACATTCGGCGAGGTTACAAGCATGTAACTATGTATGTGTAAGTCCTTCACAATTTTGTCCAAAAACACAACCCACGCTAATCCTACTTATGTAGGGTTAAGGTAGATTTAAGCTGTGCTTCACTGAAGCCTAGAATTCCCTACTATCGAAAGATGCATGGTCGACACCACTCCCGTCATATTATATATATATATATATATATTTTTTGTCGTTCCTCTGAGGTGTGATGGTGGTACCTGCCTGTATGAGTGGCACTGGGATTCGCTTTCTATACCTAGGTATAAATATTCTTTGTTTGCTCTGACCCACTCTGGCCCAGGCCAACAGTGACTTGCATGATCCAGGAGGTGAAATGCAATCCAACCCGGCATGACGGGACGGCATTGCTGATGACTACAGGTTCGATGACAGCGTCGTCGAAAGGGATACTCTGCTATACGAATGTTCTTAGAATCAGAGCAGGCAGACAGGATACATCCGAGGAAAAAGAAATCACATCGATTTTTCAGACCCTAAATACTAGTAATACCATCCCAGATAGAAATTGAAACAATTTTCATGTTTTATTAAACACGCGATGTGAAACCCAATTTGAAAAAGAAACCATTCGAAAATACAATGTACCCCTTCATTGCCAACGAGGAAATGAGACTGGGCTGGAGAATATGTTTAAGCCATGTAAGTGCTGGCATCGACGCCGCCTTCGGGGTATTCACTATTTATACATTAGATTAGGTATGAAATGAGGGTGCTGGAGAGGAACTTACGGAAGGGCAACTTCGAATCTCTTCTCAATGTCTTTGAGGACCTTCTCATCCTCCTCGCTGCTGACAAACGAGATGGAGAGACCCTTGGTACCGAAACGACCGGCACGACCGACACGATGAAGGTATGAATCGGCGTCTCCGGGGAGATCGTAGTTGATGGCAAGGTTGATACGCTCAATATCGATACCACGACCAAACACATCAGTGGCGACACAGATACGCTTGTTGAATTCCTTGAACTCTTTGTAACGTTTGATACTATAACATGTTAGTTGATCATGCTAAGTCAGTCGAAAATAAAGTACATACCGCTCCTCCTGGCTGACACCAGAGTGGACAGCAATACTGGGGAAGTTGCACTCCCGCAAAAGCTTGTCCAACTCGTTGGCACGAAGAGTGCTCTTGACAAAGATAATGACCTGGTTGAACTCCAAGTTGTCGAGAAGGTCACTGAGTTTGCGGTTCTTCTCCTGTTCGCTCAACTTAATGTAGTATTGCTGGAGACCGTGGAGTGTAAGCTTAGTGTCGTCGTCAACGTACACCTCCAGAGGGTTACGCATGAACTTCTTGCAGATAGGTCGGACTTCCTGCGAGAGAGTGGCACTGAACATCATAACTTGCTTCTCTGCTGGGGTGGCGCGGAAGATTTCCTGAACATCACGACGCATGTCTATACAACATTAGCAATTGATCTATCGCCTATTACAAAAAACCTTACCAATCTGGTCAAGCATCTTGTCACATTCGTCGAGAACGAAAGCCTTGACGTTGCGAAGAGACAGCTTCTTATCACGGACGAGTGCGTTCAAACGACCAGGGGTACCGACAACGATGTTGGGCCGGGTCTCCTTGTTGCTGAGGAGCTCAATATCCTTCTGCATGGGGGTACCTCCGTAGAAAACGGCAGTCTTCACTTGAGGAAGATATTTACTGAATCTGGCATATTCGTTCTTGATCTGGTACGCCAACTCACGGGTGTGGCACATAACCAAGACCTGGACTTCTCCCTCGACAGGATCTAATCCGTGAAGGGTTGTGAGAACGAAAACTGCAGTCTTACCCAAACCGGACTTGGCCTGGCAGAGAAGATCACTGTGAAGCATTCCTTGGGGAATGCAAACTTGCTGGACTGTGGTGAGGCGGCAAATGTTAGACATCGTTCGATAAAAATTCCAAAGTTGAACCGGATCGGAAGGTGAAGTGCTCGTCCGCCATCTCTTTGGGTCGTTGAAGTTGCAAGGAAGTCAAGCCATCGAGCCAACAAACGTGTCTACGATGATAGAAAACAAAACCACTCCGATGATGATAAGCTTGAGGTGGTAACTCCTCGTGCCGCTCGCTGGATACCGATGCAGGAGACACATAGTATCAACGCATACGTAGGTATTATCCAGACACATCGTTGTTCCTCCGCGAATACGTCATTTTGCCTCGAGTTTCTTTTTCCTCTTCGATTCAACATCAAAAGTCAGATGCTACGACTTGCGCAAAGCAATCTGGTGAAACCCGCGTATGGCTATTTTCTTCCACAACTCTCCGATAGGATATCCATGCGCTGCAGGCGAAATACAGCACAAGGAGGTTCTCTTTCAAGAACCAACGCAAGGACGAATCTTGAAGCGCACGGCGACAAGGTATTCCTCTTGCTTGGAGTAGAAACCGCGATTGACACTTTCTTCCCTTCCCGCAGAGATGGACGGACGGAGCAAAACGGAGAGATGAGGCTGGCAAAAAAAAAAGGAAAAAAGAGCATGAGTGTGTGTTTGTAGTTAGACTAACCCTCCGATGGATGTTCGAAACCGCAATCGGTAATGGCACGAAGCAGCTCGGTCTTGAGCAGGAAATCGCGGAAACCAGTCGAGTGGATACCGACGTAACTACCCTTCTTATCAGGACGACCGCCAGAGACTGTCAGGTCGCCTTTCTTGGTGGCAGCGGCGCCATTGCCGGCTTCAGTCGCAGCGGGAGCGACGGCGGCGGGCTCTGTGGTCTGGAGCTCCTCGTCAGAGTAGTCGATGAGATCTTCTTCGGTGGCCATGTTGAGCTGTTGTTTAGATTCTGTAGGTAAGACGGGGAGATTGAAGGATGATGAAGGATGGGAGTTGTTGATAGAAGATGGCGATGATATGCCCTTCCACGTAGAGATGTCGCGAGGATGGGTGGAGATAAGTTGATGATGAATCGGCTGAGGTTGGCGCGCGAGCTGAGTGAAGAAGGCGAAGGGAGAGGTTCTGCCTGGAGAAGGCGGTGCGGGCGTGCCTTGCTTTAGTCAGCGTATCTAGCCGTTTGCGGATTAGCGTATGGCCGGACAAGGATTAGCCCGAGACAAACATCGTCCAGTCAAAGTAGCCTCAACAGAAGATCAATATCAGAGGAGTCAGCATTTCAATATATGCTTTGTATTGACATTCTTTGCTAGCAGTATGGCTCCAAAAGCAAAGAAAGGCGATAAGGGCGCCGCAGGGGGAGCACACAGCCATATCCGAGCTCGTATGGCATACCTACACAAAGCCGCAATATATTTACAGACTCATCCAAAACCAGAGACAAATACAACAACACAATATACGGACAACAACAATGACGATGTTGAAGCACTTGAGAATAAAGCCAGTCAACCCAAATCGATTATCCAAGCAACCATACCCCGACAATACATCACCCAAATGCGCAGCATCGCACAAAAAACCCAACAACGTCTCTCCCAAGAGACAAAGCGCGGTTTCTGCAAGAGATGCGACTTGCTTTTGATTCCCGGTGAAACATGTACCGAAGAAATCCAAAACGAGAGTAAAGGTCGTCGAAAGCCCTGGGCAGATGTTTTGGTGATTCGTTGCAAGGCCTGTGAGACGGTGAAACGGTTTCCGCAGAATCAGAAGCGGAGCGCGAAATTGGCTGTGCGGAGGAAGGAGGCGAAAGCTACCACCGCTGAAACGAAAGTGGGTGTTGAAGGGTCATGAGATGATACACCTCTCTCTCTCTTTTGTTTATTCTTGAAGACGGGGCGGACTTTCGGATAGTATGAGATACACCGTTGCACCGATTCGGGCCACCGGGTCTGCGGTACATCGACCTCCATGATGCCGGTGTCGTGATGTCGATTCTTTGGCGGCATAGTCGCTATTTACTGTCTGGATCATGGATCCACACCACTGGACTATCTACATCGGCTCGTCACCATCGCTACCAGTCCGGGATCCTGCACCTATATGCGGCCTTCTATATTTCTATCACTCCGCACTCAGCAACGTCCCGGGTACGGCCTCAGTGCTACGAACCATGAATGGGGACGTTCTATTGAACGTCCAGCCGAAGCAGATCAACATACAAACTCGGCCAAATATACATTTAGCTGGTGTCAAGTGAAATAGAACGAAAGTGATATAGTCAAAAAAGAACTATCTCATTGCCAAGTCCCCTTCAATGTATCATAGCCGAGAGGAAACGCCGAAACAACTAGGGATATACAAAGCACCTGCTTGAAAAAAGAATTTACTCGCCCAAAGAATAGGTATCGCTTGACGTAGGGTAGAAACAGGATGAAACGAAACAACAAGCAATCGCGAGAAGGGATATAAGCGAGCGCAAGATGAAGAGAGAGAAAAAAAGGAAATAACCGCTGAAACTCCGATACACCAATCGCCTCTTGTTTCATCATGAGATCCAAGTTTGAAAGGACTCATTGAGAAGTTTGAGATAGCCGCGAGGCTGAGAACCAACTCTTTATGCCATTCTCCGTGCCGAAATAAATAAAAAGACAGTAGAAACGAAAATAGTCAATATGTCAAAACATTTGAAATCGAGGATATCAAGAAAATTGCATGATAAAGGGTAAAATATACGATAAAGCCTCCCTACCACTGTGCCTTGTTGTTTAGTAATAAGGCAGCTGGGTCACATGTCGTTTTTGTCCGCGAGGACGAATAGTGTATGATGTCGTGAGTCGAAAGTAAATCAGCCGGTGGCTGAATTGGATAGCAGGTTGTACAACAGCTTGCTGTGAATAGAATGGCCTCCCAGAGGTCGATTAGTTTGTGTTCTTTCATTGGAAGAGTAGGGTTGGTGGCCGCCAGGGCTCTTGGTTTGGTGATGCTGGCCATCAAGTTGGAATAGTACATCGGAAACGGGAATTTGGAATCATTCATAGTAGTTTTTCGTGGACTGGTGAGATTACCGGCGACGTGCAGCTTGATCAAGACGGTGATCATAGCTTTCGATGCGAGCACGAAATGACTTTACAATGTCTCTGATATGGCCGATCTTGGCGAGCTCATTCTCCAAGTCGTCGATTGCTGCGAGAATGGCACGGGTGCGTGCAATCTCTGCATCGGCGTTGCGAATGACATTACCCGCTCGGTCACGACTGTTTTGTATCGACGCTTCCATTTGATCTTCCAACTGTACGCAAGTTAGCATTCCATCAATTTCGAGAAAAAGCCCAGGAAGAAAAGACGTACATGTTCAATGCGATGATGAATCTGCTCCTGCAGATATTCCAACTGATGCGACAGCGCTCTCAAGCTCATAGGATCAAGCAGGAGCCGGCCCTGACTGCTCGCGGCACTCGTAGCGCGCGAACTGGAATTGCTATTCCGGCCCGAGCCACGGCCTCTCGAGACGCTACCGACATGGGCCCCTCCTCCTCCTTGCAACGCAATCTGTTGTTGTTGTCGCAGAATTTGGATTTCAGAAGAAGTGAGGCCTAGAGAAGTATCGGGGATCGAGGTTGCGACGGACATTTGTCGGCGTCCCTATAGGGACATGCCCTTTTTCTGTCGTCTGTGTGTCTGTTTTTACACTGATGAGATGGAGGATATGGTGCCGATCAGATTGGATGCAGAGGCACGAGACGGACGGCAGTGCATGATGATTGATTATGGTCCCGGATGGAGTGCGAGGAGTGAGCGTCGGAGCGAAGGCAAGGCAAGGCGATTGTCGTACGAAGCCGCGGTAGGGGAAGGTACCAAGTCAATGATGTAGGTCAATGTAATGAAGTAGATGATGGTGAATTGTTGCGTCGGAGTTCTGGTTATCAGATTGGTGTGCTGCAAGGAACTTTTCCTCTCAGTCACTGACCAGGTTGGTTCCCTGGACGCACGCCGAAGGGTCAAGCAGATTGACTAGCGACGCAGAGGATCGGCCGGCATGAGCGTGGGTAAAATACAAAAAGAGAATATAATAACCGATGCGCTGGTTCACACGTTTCGTCTGATTGTCGATGGGGGAAAACGTCGTATGGGCGGCAATGGGGGGAGGAGCAACGTCTGAAGGTAACCGCGGCCGCTTGTCGCGTTACACGCTCAGAATCGGTGTGGGGAGGCCGCGGTTTGAGAGAGACACACTATGCAGGAACTGCGAACGGGCCTTGTGGTCTCTCAGAAGGGAGGGATTTAATGAGATTGAGAATATAGGGAGGAGGTGGAGGAGGACGGAGCCGGACGGACGGGTGGAAGAGGAAGAGAGTTGGAGGTGATGGTGTGGTGGTGTTGGTGGTGGTGTGTTCGGAGACGATTATTTATTATTTATGAATTATTCAATTTAACCTGAACTTGCCGGCAGGGATGGCCAATTAATGGCTTGGTTTTAGTTCCTTTTCCAGTTGATAAGATTCATTCGCTCATTTTGCTGGTTATTATTGCCAATGCTACGATACTTGCAAAGGCAGGTAGGAATCAGGTAGACATAAGGCTGCATGGACACTGCGCATACCAGCCAGTTACCTGGTAGTTAGAGGTATACTTGAAGCTGATATAGACGGACTAGCGACTGGCTCATTGCTCGGAGTACGATGAGCCCAGACTATCATCGATGATTAGATTGTATATGCAGACTATCAAGCCGCATTCGAATCGAGGCGAGGCCAAAGCTACTTTAATGGCACATGCTCCACAGAGGTCCGGTCAATGAACGGTCAATGAGGTGCGAGGTTCCGAAGAATTAAGACGGTCTGATATAGGCTAATATCCAGAAGCATTCCGTCTGTTGCGGCGTAAGGACAATCACATCGGAGTAGAACGAGAGAAATGATAAATGGATAATAATTGGAGTGTGGAGAGGAAAGTGGATGAGACGAGGGCGGAGTACGTACAATGTAAGATTCCCCACATAATTCATGCTAGGAAAGCGGCAGAATCAGACCCAGAACGGGCGGTGTCGTGCTCTTTTCGCTTCGTTTGGTCTCTCCAACTTGCGTTTACTACTGCAAATAATTCTCACTGCATCTCGCCTCTTCCTGTGGACTCCGAAATTACGTCTCCCCTCACAGTCCCCATCACCTAAACTTCTGGGAAATATCGGAAACATCTTCCCGGCTGCCCAACGTGTGAGGCTGAAGCACTGCGACCGGTCCCGACTGGCATTGAAGCTTGCGACTGGCCCAGAGACGGTCTTGACTTATGCTGGCTTATGCACCTACGACGGCCTAAGAGGGTGTATCAACCTGTGACATTTCGCACAAGTTACCCGCTGCGGCTCTAGGCTGGGTCTGCTGCAATTGAGCTCAAGCACTAATTTTTTTTTTCACTGTCTCGGGTAGAAGCTTGGTCATCATTAGTACGTCCCGTCTTACGTCTGACCTGATTTACAGTCTGGGAGAGCAGTACGAAGCAGGTCGATAAGCCGGAAAATCCATGCACCTACGCCTCACCTAACCCCACGATCTACGGCCCTATCAGCACTCACCCCAGATAAATAACCCAAACTTATCACCAACAGCCGAAAACCCGACCACTGAGCATCGCACATTCTCCCACCTGAACCACCGCCATCATGCCCAAAGATAAAGAACGCTCCATCAACCCGGCCCAAGCTCAACGCAAACTAGAAAAACAAAAAGCGCTGAAAAAGGGCAAAGCCGAAGCCGTAGCCCGCCGCAACGAGAAGCTTGCGCGTCGTAACCCCGAGCGGATACAGCGGCAGATCAATGATTTGAAAGCGATAGAGGAGTCGGGCCAACCGCTGCGGCCGCGGGAGAAGCAGATCCTAGAGGAGTTGGAGCGGGATTTGAAGGCGGTGCAGAAGGCGAGGGAGGCGTTGGGTGAAAAGGCGCCGCAGTTTGCGCGAGCGCATCACCATCAGCAATATGATAATAAACAGAATGTTTTAGGCAAGAGGAGGAGGGAAGATGGTGGACGCCTACAGCAATGGAGACACGATCAGGAAAGTGATGGTAGCGACACGGACGAGAGTGTTCGTAACATCCCCATGCCGAGAGATACACCACCTCCAATCCCCCACGAATTCCGAAGGCAGGGTTTCCATCCTACTACTACTACTACTGCAGAAGGCGATCAAGGTCCCCGTCAGCCACATGCATTACCTGCGAAACCGGAGGCAACAGCTGCAGCGGCAGCGGCAGCGAAAACAGTCTATGAATCTGCTCCTGTTATTCGAGATCTTAGACAAGAGGCAGTGAGCAAATTTGTGCCGGCTGCAGTGCGCAAACAGCAAGATGCAATTAAAGGGCAAGGGAGATTGGTTGAGCCGGAGGAAATGGATCGGTTAGAGAAGGCGGGTTATGTACCGACGGGTAAGAAGGAGGATACTCACCAGACCAGCGAAGGAAATGAAGAGGAAGAAGATCCGGAAGAGATACTGAAAAGGATCGAGGAGGAGACCAGAGCTCAATCGTCGAATCAGATATATGCTGTGGATATTGAGGAGGTCACTGATGAGGATGATAGGTGATCTAACTACGCCCTCTACCTCAAGTGCCTAGTTCTTTCCACATTACCCCTTTTATAGAATGTACCATAGACAAAATTTCATGAATGAAGTAATCCAATTTCAGTCTGTTCAAAAACACTCCTACACACCCACCGTCCAAAATATACGTACAAGAAGAGGAAGCACAACCCCAATATCAATCTCAAGCAAGCGCCCGAAGGCGTGAAAAAAGTAACCCAAAATGAGAGAAAGAAAAGAGAAGAAAAGATTCCACACTCTGACAAGAGAGGAAGCAATAGGAAAAACCCAAAAAGGAGATATGCAAACTCGAACACCGAATGAAACCAAAATAGCGCCTTGTAAATGCGACCTAGCCGTTTGTTTGCCGAAACGCCGGATTTTGTTGTATAGTCTGATTAGAAACCGACAAGAGGGTAGACAAATTGGAAAATTGTAGGGAGAAAAAGAATGTCGTGTATCGAGACATAGGAGATTGGGACAAAGGAAATGTCGTGGGGAACGTTCATCGTCTTTGCTCGAGAGCAGAAGTGATGGTAGAGACAAAAGAGAGTCGTTTCATGTCAATGGATAATCACGAAATGGTTGCTGCTAAGCAGATGGAAGAAGTGAATCATCGGAAACTGTGGAAGACGCGTCGCGAAACGAATGGACTGGGCATCCGCTCGCTGTTTGGATCCCAGGTTGCTGGAAGTTCGGTGGATTTGCCGAATGACGATCCCGAGCCAGAAGAGGAAGAAGTAGTATAAGCACGAGAATCGCTCGACACACGTTTCGCATCGTCCATAAAAGCACGTCCACCAGCTCGTGCTTGAGCCAACTCAACTAGAGTGCGTCCACCCATGTTACGCTGCATTACGGCTTTGTACATGCTGTTGTCATCACTGCTGCTGTTGCTGGATGAGTTGATTTTGGTGGCGTGGAATGTAGCCGCTTTGCCCGCTGCGCCTTTGCGAGTAGGTGAAGTTGCGTCTCCGATCAGATTAGAAGTAGATGGGATCTTGGACAAACGTCGAGTGGGAGACTTTGATCGGAACTCGGCTGATAATGGGCGAGCCATCTCCTGTGCTTGTTGTTGCTGGGTGGAAACTGGGCTTGCCATTGCTGGTGGTGGAGGCAATCGAGATGCTCCGGCCGGAAAGATCGACGGCTGATTGCTCATCTTTGACACCATAGCGGTCGTCTGATGACGAAGCATAGGACGACGAGCTGCCTTGAAAGGATCTGGCTTTACCTTGGGACGAGTCGGCGATGGAAGGTCGGGAATATCTTCTTCGTCGTCCGAACCCAAAAGGCAAGGCTCCCACTTGGATTTCTGTTGCTCCGCAAAGAGGTTCTTGGTTATGGGTGCTGTGCGTCGGGGTGATAGGGACAATGACGCGATAGTAATTGGAGATGGTTCACCCATCTGTATATCCATAGGCGACTCAACCATGGTCTTTGCGCGACTGAAAGGAGTGCGCGACACCTTTTGCATAGGTTTGTTGCGGCTTGAGCTAGGTGACTCCAGGGAGAGATCACTGATATCAGTTGTTGATGGAAAGTCTGAATCTTCAGCGCAGCTGGTCGAAGAACCGGATACTTCACGTGGTTGGATGAACTCTGGCACTGGGACTCTCATCTTGTTCGCCTTTTCTAACTCGGCGGCAACGCGCGCGCGCACCTCTGTCTCAAACTGCTTGGATAGTTCTTCGTATCGCATCTGCACTTGACGCTCAATCTCCAGGCGCGCCTTGACTTCCCATTCCCGGCGAAGTGCGTTGTCAATTTCATCTCGGGTAAGCGCCTTGTCCTTCTCATAGTTTGCCATTCTGATTTCAAGATCCTTCATCTTCTGTAGAACGGCCTCCTCGCGCCTCTTAACTCGGGTTGTCATATCCACGACTTCCCGTTCCTTGCGCACTAAGCGGACCACAGGCAGGTTGAGTAAAGTCGCGGTGTCAGGTCGTTGGTCAGGGTTGACACGAAGGCAGCTTGCGATCACGCTCTTCAATTCGGCAGAGTACAGGTCCGGCAGTGGCTGGTACTTGCCCTCTCGAATGCGCTGAACCAGTTGGATGTGTGTTTTGGCGTTGAATGGTGGAGCTTTCTGGCATAGTTCGTACATGATGCAACCTAGAGCCCAGATGTCGGAGTGAAGGGTGTATGGTTCGGCAGCGCAGATCTCAGGGGACATGTAAAAGGGAGTGCCGACATAGGTAGAAGCAAAGTCGTGGGACTGCATGAGCTTTGAGAGACCAAAATCACCAAGCTTGACACTGTTGTCGCTACCGAGAAAGACTAATTGAAGGTTAGTAAACAGCTGAAGGTTGATGTCCAGGAAACTTACTGTTTTCTGGTTTAAGGTCACGATGTAGAATCATAATCTGTGCCTGTTTGCCCTTGAGGCCAGATCGAGGCTGTGGCGGACCGAAGAGGTTTGATCCCACAGGTGGCGCGTCAGTACCATAGTGGCAGCGATACAGGGCCGTCGCCAATTGAGCCAAAACGCGCCAAACAAAGTCCTCCTCTGCAAGTTTGTTGGCGGCTTTCAGGTTCTTGATCACCATTCCGAGGTCACCTCCTCCACAGTATTCCATGTACAGGTACAAATCTTGCGATGCCTTCAGATGCTCGCGATGGTAGTAAGCGACGATGTTTGGGTGACGAAGCGAGCTGAGGATGTTGAACTCTGCGGTCAATTGCTCTCGTTCCTTTTGCGACATCTTGATGTAGTTGATTTCCTTGCGGCAGAGGATCTATGCCACGCGTATTAGCCTTCCAATGTTGCCAAATAAACATGAGTACTCACAAAACCATCTGACTTGCGTTTGACCTTTCGAATAATACCGAAGGAACCGGCTCCTGTTCAATGTTAGCATCGAGATACTTGACAATGCACAGTAAGATACTGACCAATCTTCTCCAACACCTCATACTTGTCGGTTTCTGCAAGAGCGATGCTTGCCATGTTGACTGATTGTTGGAATCACGGATTCACAAGTCGCGATCGAATGTAGTGCTGGTCCAGAGCAGCTCAGTGAATTGACAAGCTCATGAATGGATAAAGAGAAGAAGTGCTTGTTGAGAAGAGGACCCTAGATGGTTAGTAGAAGCAAGCACATGTTCTGTGAGGAGGTGTGACAAGAGAAGGAAGTTGAAATTGAATTCCAGATTGACTGTAGAATGTAGTGATAGACACAGAGAGAGAGAGAGCTTGCCCACCAGCCAGAGCTAATTAGCTCCATGTGTTTTGGTTCCTGCCGTTGCGTAGCAACGGCCTGGCATACCGAAGGCGGTGAGCTTGGTGCGCCCACCACCGATCACATTAGTGCGGTAATTCCCTTCAGTCTCATGATGCTCTGTGTAGTTTGGACTCTTTTTCTGTGATGTTCCGGTTGATTTGGCTGTGTGCATCCATTATATGAAGCCTTTGATATGGAGGATCATCCAAGCCAGAAGTTGAAGAAGTTGACATCTCGAGATGAAAAAGGAATATCACGTGATGATAGTCTTATCGATAAGCTTATCTCTTCTGCAATTATCTATACAAGAGACTGCTACTCGTACAGTATTCAGCTCAGTTCTTCTAGTTGACTGATGTATATTCCGTAGTCTGATTAATTCTGTGATAAAATCAATCCTTTACTTTTATAAACTGGCATTCAACAGTGTTGTCTTGGGCAATATCTAGTATCGTCCACATAACTATTCCCGGAGTTTATCTTCAGGAACGTGCCCTATGATTTTAGTCCGGACCCCATTTCATGTTCCATAATCAGACAGATAACAGTCCAAATGACTATTCTTCATGTGATTAGTCTTCGGAGCAAATATAAAGTGTAATTTGCCTTTAGGTGTCGCTGCAACGGGAAATCGTCCCTCGTCCGCATCGCCATTTGCGTACCCCCGCGCTGGGTCACACCTCGCGCAACTATATAAACCGCCATCACTTGCCGTTTTGACGATACCACTTTACACACCGTCGTAACTCTCTCCATTCCTACCTCCTCCCTTGTCGTTCATTGCTTGCCCAAGTTGGATCTTGTGCTGCAATTTCCAGTCTTTCTTCTGCCAGTTTTCAATTCTTTTCATTTCCCGGCACGATGTGATCAGGGACTCGTCAATGAAGGCAGATAATATGGCTAATATAAAAGAAAATCCGGCTTGTATGACCAAAGCAAGTTATATGAAGATAATATACTTCTATTAGCATACTGTGGAAGATCGGTTATTATTACTCCTACTCCAGCAATGTCGGGTTTTGAGTCTCCGACATCCACACATGCCATGTTTGAATATATTTCTTATAGATACGACAAAACCACGCTACAGAGATCACAGGCTGCTAGAAAGTTGTTTCTCCTTCTGCGTCCGCGGATCACCATGAATAAAGACACCAAATGACTTGGTGTCAGGCTTCGCCCAATAGACTGAAAACGTCAGATCATGGTCTTGGAAATTGAGGCTAACGCAGGTGGACCAACCAATCGCTTGATACTCGTGCCTCTTGTGCCTCTATTGCACGTTCCGCGTTGGGCATTTTAAGAAATTTGAGATAAATGAGAGATCAAGGAATCAACTGTAGCTAATCTATCTCACTGAAAGTGAACGCACCAGGATAAGATTGTGTTGCAGTTCTCAAGAAAGATTCTCCAACAAGTCTAATATATATGAAAGTAAGTAGATCACACAAGGCACGCCAAAAGAAAACGGCTCTAGATATGATAGAGAACTTTCTCTCACGCTATTAACACGCTTAACTCAAATATGAACAAATAAATAGCAAGCTATCGCACTAGTCGTTGAACCGCTGTGCGGCATTTACGGGAGGGGATTGCGTTCTCTTGGTAAGGGTATATTCCATACATTTTACGAATTGTGCTGACCCATTCCCTCCTCTCCATCCCCATCACCCCCTAGATGCCAGTGCACATCTCAGCCTCAGATATTAGTTGGTCATTTTATAGAACGTCTACGCTTGGCGCCTACGGCGCTTTTCTCCATCGACTACATCGTTTGAGAGTCAACATGTGGCTGGCTCAAGTAAGTTGATACTCAAAAGCATTCATGTATCTCAATATTCTCGTTGTACTTCACAGGAACATGTCAGTTCTCTCGGTCAATTGTTCAATGAGTACAACGTGATATCTGGACCGGATTCAAGAGCAAACAAATGACAACGTAACAAGCATATCCTGGTCTTCTCCAGTCTGTACAGGGAACATTGATAACAATACGTCTTCCGGTGCTTCTCCCATACGTCCTCCCCATCGCCCACAAACATCATATAAAGCTTAGGTCAGAAACGACGGCCATTCCAAGTTCGCAGTGGACCTCTAAGCCTTGTACTGAGGAAGGCAGTAGTCGGGATCCTCGCTTTGAGTGCCACCACAGCCGTAGGTGCAGTACCCTTGGTAGGCAATTTCACCACCGGAGAGGCAGTTGAAGATGCTGTTGCGCACATGAGCATCGTCGGTGCTCTTGCCTGCACCGGTGAGGACGGCAACAATGTGGTCATGATAGTTTCCTGTAACCATGAGAGAAAAATCTGTTAGGAGAGCGAAGCTCACTGATGGTTTATGGTATCCTTTGTGGAGCAATGCAAGACTCACCCTTGTTCAAGAGAGACGTGCCACAGTAGACACCACCCCGGTTGCAGGAATCGGCAGAGACCGCCATGGCGGCAGAGAGGAAAGCGATGATGCTGATGACCTTCATTTTGCGTAGATTTGATGAAAAGAGGGTTGATGAAATGGTTTAATGAGCTGAGGAAACTGTTGCTTTCGCTTGTTGCTAAGAGATGTGGTGCAAATGAAGAAAATATTGCTTCCAAGGGTGAGGATTCATCCTGCAATTTATATCCATCTCGACCAGCAAGCCTCTAGTTTCGCCTCCATAGATTCTACATATGACGTCCAAGTACATACCATCTTACTCCCAGCTTGTTTCTATTTTCAGTATCTCGATTGACGATGAGGCATTTTTTCTGATAATGCTCCCCAACATAGGGCTTGGCAATGTTATGGGGGCCAACAAACTGAGCGGGCTTTGAATCGTGAATTCGTATAATCAACTACGCCCGCCCCCATGTGGAGATAGCATTCCGGATATGAAGGAAGATTGACGTTGTAATTGTTGACTGGTGATGATCATGGTTGACAGACCTGAGCTCGTCAAAACAGTAAATTTTCGGGGTATGACCTACTACTATGACTACGACTCAATGGCATTCTCAGGCTACAAATTACTTTGTGTAAGTTATCATGAGACCCTAGGCTCAATTATGAAGTGAAAAATCTGCTACAAATCCTAAATAAATACGTAGTTCGTGGACAATGCTGCATTCTCAGCAACCTTGTGATCAGGGGGAATCTCGTATGAATGGCATCAAGTTTACCAACCCTTAACAATACGCTAAAGATTTGTGACAAAAGCCAAGGAAAATGAATGTCATGCACTTCTAAAACGAATAGAAAAGGGAGGAGATAAAACGAGAGGACAGCTATCATTGTCAGCTGCGGCTCACGATCAGAGTCAGTATCTACTTTGATGTCATAGTGTTGGTACCTAAAGGGTAGTTAGAATTGTCTTGGCTGGCTAGGTAGCTTAGGTAACCATCAGCCCCCTAGATTATGTTAGTTGGTTAGAGTTAGTTATATTGATTGGCAGGGGCCGACTGGATGAATATGTAGAAGATCGCCTAGGTCGGTCATTCCCATGTGCCCATGTCATGTCTATTTTTGTTGTATCTATATGGGGTACTGCATGACTTTAGACTCACTCAAGGCAGTGAAACGGATGATCAATTCTCCATGTTCCCCAACCAATAGAACTAGGACTATCGCCAAGTAATGATATCAAGAAAATAGCCGTCGTATAACTCTAAGTTACGCCTATGTACATGTTACATAATCATTTTTTAACGACTAAGGTAGGCTGGATCGCAAGGCGCCGCATTCTCGATTCTCTCAGCTTTTCGACCAGCTGCGGGCCAACATCCTGTAACAGCTTGTAAAGAGGATCGTTGCTGAAAACGTCCCTATTCCCTTCCCACAGAAAGCTGTCAGACGCGTGATTCCAGCAAAAAGTTGGCCACTGTATGCCTCCACGCTCGGGCTCCCATCGCTGCTGAACTTTGGTCTTATTCCCCTCGTGCCAAAATTCATCGGGCCGGGCTTCGACAATGAGAAGTATTTCATCAATGCCATAATACCAATGAAACAACTCTTCGAAGGCTCTAGGATCCCTCATTATCAGTGCGCTGGGCACAGCAAGACGCCGGAAAGCGGGGGCGAAACAAGACAGGTTTTTGTTCTCAAGATCCGGTTCAAACATACGATCAAATGGCTCAACGTGAAAGTCATGCCATTGGTCTTCGGAAACATACAGCGTATCACGCTCTGGGTCAAATGAGCGGACCAAGACTAGAGACTGTTTTTCTCTGCTGAAGCGAATTGCAAGATCCTGGTCATGAATCCATGGCAAGACAGATCTGCGGGCTTCCTGATTGACATAGAACAGGGGGACGTCGATTTTCAGGGGGTTCAGGCGACTACAGTGGAACTCCAGACACCAGTTATGCTCATCGTTGTTGGGATCGTAGTCTGGATCAGTCTCTGTTAGATGTCGTGGCCCCCAGCATCCTTTTTCGTAGAAATATAATGGTTGGCTGATTGGTGGAGGAAGTGCCTCATGCCATATTTGAAGGCGAAGCTCTGCAGGAAGGAGCGGGAAGAGGGGAAACAGAGTCAATGCCATGAGGAACGACGTTTCGAAGGAGTATGTAGAGTCGTATGAGATGGACTAAGAGTGAATGCAGTAAAGCTCAATCCAATAATAAAAGAGAAATAGTTATAGCTGGATTAAATCAACAGGCGATGTTGGAAAAACATGAAATAGGCGCCTCTCCAGTGACGTAAGTTGACCAACTGAGTTTGGATTCTGAAACAAACGATATTAAATTTGTGGGGGATCTCCAGAGTCAGCCAACGTCTATCAACTTCTTGGCTCCTGTACCTACCCAAGTGGATGGTCAGCTGGGGATGATCATCGACTATTTATAGCATCAACATCAACGACAACTAATTGGAAAACACTCGTCTTTTGTCAATATTCGTTATTGTACATCATCATCAAGTCGATGGAGCATCAAAGGGCTTGGCTGAATCCGTCCTGGGGCCAATTCTCTTGTTTCCGTGTAATGGAGCTGATGATCAACATTGAGACGAAACGCCGTGCCAAACCAGCGAACATCCTTCCCGTCAGCAACATACGAGATATTCTTGGAAAATGGACTTCTCGCGGCTTGGAAAGGAGACGAGAATATATAATAGGCAATGAGCACCATGAAAAAGAAGGCCCTGTTTCATAGCAATCACAAGAATCGAGTCTTTCTTAAACATAGACATTCATCAACCTCCACAACAACCGCAACGAGACTCTTCATTGTCAGTCTTCTGACTCAAGTCAAATCAATCTTTACCAACATGTACAACTTGAAACTCATCACCCTCGCGGGCCTTCTGCTTGCCAGCCAAGTCATCGCTTCCAGAATCTCCTACACAGCCTACAACAAGTCTGGCGGCGTCAACAAATCTGGAAATTGGGAAACTAAGGCCGGAGGTCGAATCCCTGACGAAAAAGACGAGGAAGTGATAACCGAGATAGGAGGGTGGTCAAATGGCCGGTTTTCGGCCAGCCAAAACACCCGTACCGGAATAATCATCGTCAAGGCTCTCGTGGAGGCTGACGACAAGACTGGAGCAACCGACTTGAATAACGAGGCCCAGCAGCTTGTCCAGCAGCACGTTGGACAACAAGGCTGAGCCCATCCACAGGAAATTCCGTTATTTCCCTTGCCACCCGTGGACATAATGGAAGAATTGAAGATGAGCAACGAGATACTTTGGTTACCTATGTACGTATGTGTGTGAGGTGATGCTACTCAAGGATTGGAACGATCAGAGGATGCGAGACTTATCTACATATTTGTCATCGGAAGGGCTTTCTTTTGTATTCCTAGGTATAGGAAGAACTCCAATGTAGTTACATTCGTTTGTGAAGAGTTGCAATCATTATACAATTCGTTATAAGAACTAACATCCTAGAAACTGTCACGGATCTGACTCAGGGGTCTGTCTTAGACAGTGGCAGTCCCCTTACCAAATCAAGCCCAATAATTTTCCCTTTCTAGAATGCATTCTCCGTGATTTCAACCCTCAAACCATAGGCTTCCATCTCATGACGTCTCATCTATCTCCGTGACTTCAATCATCTGTATTTAATCATGTATCTCTGTCATCCTAGCATACTTTGTTTGCGGGTGCTAGTCACAATATAAGAGCCATGAAACCCATGAAAAATCGTGAATAATCATGCTAGAATGAGACCTTGCCACCAGTGCTACACTGTCGTAGCGTTCCCATGTCCTTAGCATACGCAGTATGTACTTATTCTTGGGAGCTATTTGACCGACCGCCACCTTGAAAATTTGCCAAGTGTAGTCAGACCACCTTGAGTGGATTGAACCAACTTCTCCAAAGTATGCAGCTGATCCTTACAGCTTGAATCTCCTGCTACACACTCGATGCATCCAATCCATGCATTCCCGTCATAATCTTCACAGATTGAGCAGCGGTAAAATGAACTGCTTCGACCGATAGGGAGTTCGCAAATATCGCAGTTGTAGTGACAATAGCCCAAATAGGAAGTGTGTTTTTCCTCACCGACTTCTGTTTTTCCTGATAGAAGTGAAATCAATTTGGGATTTCCTATATCGTGGGCTATAGATAGAGGACTTCGTCCCGCGCATGTCATTGCATGTGGATCCGCATTCCCTTTTTCGAGTAGAGTTCTTGCAATGTCGTGATATTCCAACAAAACAGCGACAAACAAGGCAGTTCGGCCAAGTCTATCCGCGTAGTTAACGTAAACATCATGCTGTAGCAAAAGTTCTACTATATCAGCACATTTATGTTGGACTGCCAGAGATAAAACTGTCCAAACATCCTCAATTGTCAGGTTAGGGTTCGCTCCGTTGTTCAGCAAGACGCGAACGACATTCATGTGCTTTCTTGAGACTGCTGAGAAGAGTAGGTTGCTCAGTATAGCTTTAGGGTGCTTTGGTTCTGGTTGAATCCGTTTCGCTAAAAGTAATTCGACCATGTTGTGATGACCTCTTCTGACCCCTTCAAAAAGAGCAGCTGCGTTGAGATCATTCAGCTCAGCACCGTGTTGCAGTAAGACTTCAGCCATCTCCAAGTAGTTATGTTCTATGGCACAAAACAACGGTGAGGCAATATTCGGATCAGCATTCCTGGACAGTAGAAGTCGAGCAATTTCCATATTCCCACGTCCTGCAGCGCAACACAATGGAGTGCCTCTTTCCCATATGCCATCTCGCACTCCTGATAAATAGAATGACCTCTTGATAGAATTGGAATTCCTGGAATTTGGATTTACTCCTTTCTCCAGCAAGATTCTTACCACATCAATATAGCCAGTAGATGCTGCATGGCATAGCAACGACTCTCCGTGTTCCGCGATGATCCAATTATCTCGAATTCCTTTCTCCATGATAAGTGAAACGATTGAATGATTGCCGTTCATCATTGCTTCGCGAAGGGCGATATGACATACGAAAAGATTTGCACCGTTGTTCAGGAACGCCGCGACAATACCATGGTACCCCTTTCCCGCGGCCAAGGATAATGGACTGACTATATTCTCGATATCTTTACTTGGGGTGGATTCCCCTTCAATTCTATCGAATCTGCCAGTCACGTATTTAAAATGGTTTGGATCAGCCCCGATTTTCAAAAGAAATCCAACAATGCTCTCACTCTCTCTCCTGACAGCTAGAAATAATGGTGCCTCGGCGCGATAATTATATTTGTCATCAGGATCTTTGATGGGTTCATTCGGATCTGCACCATTTTCGAAAAGAAGCTGAATAATAACCTCATGGCGAGCCTGGAAAGCCCATGACAGGGGACTGTATCCTTGTTCATCTTGCACATGAAAAATTAGGTCTCTATTCGAGAAAGCTCTGAATACCTCCCAATGGCAGTACTTCGCCGCGAGGAGTAATGGAGTTCTTCCACGGACATCTTGAAACAAGTGGTTGATTCCTTTCTCAAGCAAGAAATTAATCACTGTCAAGTATCCGTGCACTGCTGCCCACAGCATCAGGAACTCGCCTTTATCCTGTGACAGGACATATCCTGGGGCACGGATGGTGCGCAGGACAATTTCCATTTCCATGGAAAGAATTACTGAATGTTCTCGTCCATTCGCTATCGCTTGGAGAATTGCATCTTGCCGATTCTCAGCGGCGAGCAAGATAGGGCTGCGACCGAAATCATCTCGGTAGTGGAGAAGATTAGGATATTTCTCAAGGATTATTTGAGGAATCATTTTTCTCCCGGGGGGAGTATACCTCGTCTCAAGAGCGTGAAAAAGAGTAGTTCGGCCAAACTTATCTCTAGATCCTGAATTTGCTCCTTTCTCAAGTAGTAGAGTAGCCAAAAGATCGTGTCCATGCATCACAGCATATGAAAGTGGAGTACAACCGTTTTGCGAGTCCCTTTGATTTATATCACCACCCTCATCAAGTAATATTTCGATGAGTGAGGTACAGTTATGGGAGGCTGCCCAAGGCAGCAAATCTTCGCGCGGAGTTGTGGGATCAAGCTGTACGCCTTTATTGAGTAGAAACCGGACTACAGCCAAGCGACCTTCTTGGGCAGCGTGAAGGAGTGGGCTCCAACCCATTCTATCAGTGACGTTTGGATCCAAGCATAGTTCGAGGAATAGATCGACCAGAGACTCATGACCAAACTCTGCTGCAAGTGATAGTGGGGTCTTCCCAACATCATCCTGGAAGCAAGGATTAGCACCATGATGGAGCAAGATTCTCACAACCTCTTCGTGACCCTCACGGACGGCAGTGAATAGAGGCGTTTCTTTCCGGGAATCTGTTATATCGGGCTGACGAGTCTTTTCCAGTAGAGCTTCTACTTCAGCTTTAAAGCCAAACGAAGCTGCCAGATGAAGACCAGTTCTCCCTGTCGGTCCATCAAACAATGACCATTGGAGCCCACCGCTTGGGCGTACCACATGCGGCACTTTTCTCGCCATTCTCCAACAATTTGAAGACAACTTCCGGGGGACCAAGAGGCTGCTGTTTGGCATGATAGCCCCAACTCGTCGCCGCGTAAGCGTAAAGAGGGTATTTTTCAAGTCTTTCCTCGTACTCAAATCGTTTTTCATCATTTTTATACCTCGTAGATGCAAAAACATCGTAGCAGACATATGTAAGACACACCTGACCAATGTCACGATGCGCATTAGGGAATAAGGAGGTCCATTCCTGTTCAAAATATTCTTGTGTTGTGTAATGGACTAATGTAATGATGTGGCTCTGCTCGTTATATGTCACCAGTCCTGCACAAACCGAGATCATGTCTTCAATATCCGGAAGGTTTTCCTCGTCAAATGAAGACTCATTGATCTCAACAGCAAGAGCATGTTGGAGCTCGGTCAAAGTGAGGGATCGCCGGGCACAGGTAAGCCAGGACAATACTCGTTTTGCAAGGGTTGCTTGGTCAACAATCTGATGCTCGATACGCTCCATGGCCCCCTCGTATGCCCTTTTATAGATGTTTGAATCATTTGATTTTGACCGAATTTTTCCGAGGGAGGTCTTTATTGCTTTGACTGAGGGTTTTCCTTTCAGAGAATCCAAGTAGAGTTTTGCAAGAAGGAACCTAGGTACGTAAGTCAAAATTTCCCTGAAAAGATACTTCTTCTAGGGGTCAATCCTACATTCCACTAACAGAGCTCACAATTTCGGAAATGACGAGTTTAGAAAGCTCTGGACTGTTACGCACACAGTTGGATATCTCATGTACGTGTTCCTCCACAAACAGTGCAACATCTGTATCATTAGCTCGGATCTCCACCGAGGGAAAGGGTTCGAATTTTGCGGCTATATCCGGAAAGAAACTTCTTGAAGTTGCAAAAAGGCTGATATTGCAATTTTCTTGAAGACCAAGGATGTGCGAAATGACTTTGTCCCGCGTTCGCTCCTCGCCCGAGCATTCATCCAATGCATCAATCACCAAATAAACACGAGAGTAGGAATTAGCGGCTGTAACCAATGATTTCAGAAGGTCATCCCGCTGTGGTCGTATCGATCGTGTTGAAAACGTCTATATAGCGCCTTTAAATCGTCTGGGACAATCTGCAATTTCTGGACCAGCTGCTTCAAAATGCTTCCGAGTATGGTGACAAGCTTCTGCTCCGATTTTTGGCGGTAGTTGAAGAAGAAATATGCAATACCAACATCCTGTTTAATACCAACGCTATCTTGGAGATGTTTTATGATGATAGATGAAAGTATTGTCTTTCCTGCGCCAGGGATGCCAGGGCAATAAAGTACTCCCTTATTTTTCACCCACTCACGGAATTCTGTTCTCTCTAGTAACCACAGTCCGGTTCCCTTTTGTCTTTTATCTAAATTTTCAGCTTGAGATGTCGCATAGTCGATTGATGAAATCCATTCAGCGATTTCTTGTCGTTCTAGCTCATCACTCTTCTCCATTACCCTTTTAATACCGGGATCGTCGGCTGGAATTAGCCTTTTTGCTTAAATCATTAACCATCATGCCTTGCAGACCACTATTTTGGATCAATATACTCACTGGATAACATGATCAACTGGCATATGAAAGAACAACTGCCTTGCATAGGCGGCCGCCGCAGCTGCCGCAAAGCCATGCCACTGATCATTCTTGTGAGAATCGCAGTAGTCTGAGATACCACGGATTACAAGACACGAGAAATCGTTCAACACACCAGCAGCTTCCATCTCAAAACACAGGACACCATACTCTTTTCCTAAATTGTCTCGCTTTGCCGCGTCTCTGAGTACGAGTTCCCCAGAAGCGATAGTGCCTCGATGTACCGTAATCCACTTCACCATGTCTCCCATACCATCTTCATTCCTACATATCTTTTGGGCCGAGTCAAATTGCCCCCCTCCGCATGACGCTTCTTGTCTAACATGCGTATATTCGGTCGGGTAAAGATGGTCGTTTTCGATACCGGGGAATTGAAAGCAACGCAGTCCAGGTTTAGCGGTGTTGATGCGCCGAATATTGTCTAATAATGGATCTTCTTCCGAGCGTGCACGCTGGGCGCCTAGTGCTTGCGCAGCTTGGAGGAGAACTGGAGGTGGAGGGGCCAGAGCACCAGTTCTCACAAATTTATCAGCTTCGGCTTTCCCATGGTCGTATTGAATGACACCGGAATAGAGCCCTGCTGGCTTACTGACTACCACATGTCCAAGTCGGATAATTCCTTCCTCTGTCATAACCGGAACGCCACCCCCAATACCAACCAACAGGCCAAATTGGACATTCGGAAAAGTCATACGCATCTGCGTCACAACTGTTGCAGCTATAACGTTTCCAGCATGCGCTGTGGCCACAATGACAACATTATGATCTCCAATACTGCCAAGGTGATAGACGTTATGGTCTGTAGATGGCTGCGGTAGCTTTCTATGCCCCTCGTCCAGCATTTCGAGAGCTGCAATAAGCTCTATCTCTAATGCACATATCCATGCCACCGTGTAGTGAATATGTGTGTATGTGGACGGGGCTTTCGATTGCGAGGAATCGTTAACTATGTCATAGTTTCTTTGTTTGAACCTGGTTTGAGGGAGATCATCTCCGGTTTCACTCATGGTGGATTATTTGTTATATGGAAGAGTCGGTCCTTTAAAGCAGTGCAACAAGGGTAGGACAAATCAGACGATAAAAAGATATAGTGGACTTGCCGATAAGACTAATAGTAGGGATGAATAGTTAATTGCTCAAAGATTTGAAGAGGTTACTGGATCTCAATTAGCCTTGCACTGAGAAAACGCAGCCTCACGTCCCTTGCACATGCGTCCGAAGCGGCTCATTGCATAGCCACCAATCAAAACGCCATAATTCTAGTAACATATCTCATCGATATGTAACCCCCAGGAAGTAGTAGGCTGAACTCACACAGCCTTTGTAGCTCGGAGGAGGCGGAAAATTTACCATCAACCTACCCGCCATGGCCGTACACAAACGAGCATGCAAATGATTAAGAATGTTATAGTAATCAATTAATATAACCAAAACCTGTGGGATACTACGGCCAGAAGCGCCATCGAGAAGTGTCCAATGAAGATAATAATGAAGCTTTCTTTTGAAGGCTCCTGTCGGATTGGTGGGTTTACTCCAGGTCAATCCTGAATAGTATCTTATCTGGATGGAAAGGAAGAAGTGACTAGTGAGATTGTATGTATTGAGTTGTCTGTCCTGTCTGAGTACATCAGGTTCCAAAGCCGGGTGTATATAGACCTTCTTGGTGGGATGATTTGTGAGCTGTCCCACGGCGTAAACTTGAGACATTTCTCTTACACATAATGGTTTCGGATTATCGCTTCATTCGATGGCTTCATTGGAAAGCCGGCTTATCTGACAGCTCCGTTTAGCATAGAATTTATATTGGCACAATGCGTCTCAAAAGCCCGGTGGCTTTGGGACACTAATTATGACTTGATACAAAGAACGCCCGATCTTTCAATAAATCGACAAGCCGTTGTGAAGTGGCCGCCTTGTATCGAAGTAAGGGAGACACCATCTGTGTATCGGTAGATTGTGTTTCGATTAGTCTCAAGCCCCATTTACCTTTTCTTATCCTTTGCGACTTGAATATCGAACTCAGATCAATCTTCAGAGACATGAGAAATTTTGGCATTGTCGTAATCATAGACTGGCGTAAGTAAGCTTTCAGAATCAGCATAGACAATAATAACTATTATATAAATCATGTCTCTCCTCACAAGTCAGAAATCTATTATAAAACATCAGACTGTGTGTCTACGGCCATATTCATGAGTATGTTTATCTTCAGTCCTTTCGTTTAGCACTTTATCTTATGTGGCATGTAGATATAGCATCCGTAGCGGCTTGAGCGACTGGGAGCTAGAATGTAGTAGCTCAACTCACTAGTCATATTTGAACGTACGCATAAAATCCATCGGAGTCAACTTGAAGGTATTAAGCAAGGCTAAAAGCAGAATGTATAATGCACGCATATAGAATAAAAACCAAAAGAGCGGACAGAGGATATCAATAATACAGTCTAATCAAGGAGAGAACGATCGTCTTAGTTACCATTGACCTTCTTAGGAACGAGAGCGGCACCGTTGGTGTTGGCCTGCAGCATCTGCGCAAACCAGGTTGGAGGTGCGACTCCAGTTTGCTTGTGAAGAGTGCTCAACAACAGAGGTAAGGACTCATAATATTGCGAATAGGTACAGTAGAGTCTATTTCACCAGCTACAGAGCCCATGTTCTAGGTAGGAATCTTAGGCTACAAGCCATTAATAGCAGCTGCGGAACTTGGCGGTTTTCTACCATTCTCTCTTCTTTGAGCATGGGTTTAAGTTTTAGGTAAATCTCTGTGATGAGAATTTTGCGGCTTATAGTGCTTAGGTAAGGCACTAGGTTTAGTACTCTGCCGCTGAGGTTCGCTGAGAGACTTGAATGAGTCTGTGTTTTCTATTCCTTGGTTAATGTACTGAAAGTTTTGGGCTGCCGAAGACCTATGCATTGTGCGATGTGTTAGAAAAAGGGTTATAAGATACAAGCTGACGTCTGTTGAAATCAATTATGTTGTGGATTACTGAGACGTGAGAGAAACTAGAGGGTGATGGTCCTACTTAAGTCTACGAAGAGCGCTGAACACGTATGGGAAGCCAAAGCTGGATCCTAGTCATGTACTAGATAAAGTTGGCAAGTCAGGCGCCTTGAAGACACTGCTAAAGCGGCGAATGGGAACCTCCAAGTTGGGTAAAGTTAGCGGTGCCTAAGCGGTGCTGTCGCTACGCGAGCAGGGGTCCCCCGAACCACCACTTTTGGTAGTTCCGGCACCTCCAGGTACATCTACCAGATATAAGATGATGATATGTTCAGCATGGTGGCTGATGCTTACGGTCGATCGGCTTAAGTCCGAAGCCGCGTAGTGGGGTCACGGCAGCCATACAAAGACGTCAACCAACTCCATAAATTGTCAATTCTCCCCGCGCCACTCATCTAGAACTCAACCTTTGACTTGTTTTCTCGAGTTTCTTGTGTTTTTTTTTTTTTTTTTTTTTTTTTTTTTTTTTTTGCTAATCATTCGTCTGGGCGCCATGACTGATTTAGATATTCTTCGGAAAGATCAACTTGAAATCCGTCTACACAATGAGAAGAAGCTGATTCACGATGGCGCCCTCAAGGATGAGAACCCGCTGGATTTCAGCGAAGGGTTTCGACAGCTCTGTGAGGCTTGTCGGAAGGGCGACTTGAAGGTCTGTCAGGAGAAGATCTCAGAGGGAGTCAATATCAATGCGCGGGACAGTTACGATTATACGCCTCTCATTTTGGTAGGTTGCGCTGCTATTGACAATCCTTCCGCTGGTTGCTAAAGCAAAACACAGGCAAGTCTATGCGGGCATTTCGAAGTCGTGCAACTTCTGTTAGAATCCGGCGCATTATGTGAGCGAGACACATTCCAAGGTGAACGGTATATCCAAACTCGCGTCTAAACACACTAATCATGAACAAATACTGATTGAATCCTCTTGCAGATGTCTATACAACGCCCTGAACGACCGTATAAGAAACCTACTTCTCAAGTATGACTACTCGAAATCCACCGATCCTCTTCAGCCTTTCGCCGCGCACGTATCATCCCTTTTGACACGAGATCGTCCGGTAACGTGGGACATTGTCGTGACCGACGGAGACGAATCCTTGTTTCTTCACAAGTTTATTCTTTCGGCGCGCTCGCCATACTTCCGAAAAAAGCTTGCGGCGGCACCTGATTCGACATCCTGGAAGCTTCCAAACACACTTCCGCCAGCAGCTTTTGCTGCCGCGATCCGATATATTTATCTCGGTGACTCTCCGAGAGAGTTGCGCGCTGGTCCAGGAACCGGTTTCACAGAGTCTGAGGTCGTTGCTGGCGTTGATCGAATTGGGAGACACCTTGAGATACCGAACTTACTGGACATTGTTTTAAAAAGTGGCGACAGGCGGCTGGCTCGCCAGAGACGAACAGAAGAGCTAGCTCGAGGTAGAGATCAATTCGAATCTTGGTTTGAGAACAACATTCTTGGCCATAAGGTTATCGTTGAAACGGCAAAGGCGAATGATGTCAAATGGGACCGCAGCAATGGGATATTTGCCGACGTGCTTCTTCGAGCCGATGAGCTTCCTAGTGAGGCCGAACCGGCTGCAGAAACAAATGAAGACAGTCGCAGCTTCATCCCCGTGGGCCCTGGAGGTGGAAGATCGATAGACCAGAACAGCCATACTGCACCCAAGCAAATGTCTGTATTATATCCCGCTCACCGAGCGATGTTATTGCGATCCGAATTTTTCAACGCTATGTTTTCATCGACATTCAAAGAAGCTCAAGTCACAGAGCATCTCAATATAATTAGCGTCGACTGTTCACCAGAAGTGCTTGAAATAGTCTTGAGATTCTTCTACACCGAAAAAGCAGATTTCCCGTTAGATATAGCGGTCGACGTACTTTTCGCCGCCGATCTGCTGTTTATTGACAAACTCAAGACCAAAGCTGCCGTGCTCATTAGTAGTCTAGGCAGTGCCAACATGTCACAAGCGCAAGCCTCCAAAACTCGACCGGCGCGACAAAACGGACAAAAGGCGGACGACAAAGCTGAAGAAGAGGAGATTGATATCTACGAAATCATTCGAGCCGGTTGGCTTACCCGGGTTCAGAGACTTGAGGAGTTTGGCGCACGATATCTCGCCTATCGATTAGAGGAGCATGTCGATACGGAAGATTTTGCCGAGTTGATTAAGGAATCTGCTGGCAGAATTCAGAAACGTCAGGAAACTGATTCTATCGAATTACTCGACGACATTCGTTTCTATCTCAGCGAGCGCTTCCGACTTCGATTCGACGATGTTGGTCTGGAGGAGATGATTGAGGAGAACGAACCCCAGAACTGGTTCCCTCCGGAGGCACAGCAGAATGGTGACCAGCCTGCCATCACAGAGGATATGGCCAAACTGAACATATCCTCGGAACCAGCCAAACCGGAAGAGGTTGTGCCAATTGATTTGAATTCGACTGTAGATCACGTTGCGGTCATCAGAACTCTGGATGGTGCCATTGTCGAAGACGAATTTGATCAAGACGCGATGAATTATAGAATTCTGCTGGATAAACTGGATCGACTACTGGAGCGGCTCAACTTGGATGCATAGTGGGCGATGGACTTTGCATATTGATATATACCATGAACATATAAAATGCTGTCTATAGACAAGGTTGTCTTTTTTTTTATGAACATACAGACTACGACTTACGATCATACGAAAAGAGCAGACTGGTGGAATTCATTTTTATGTGCACATATACAAGAACAATACATAAAACTACGTAGAAGCTATAGATATACTACTTTTTCTCACAAACATTGTCCAATTCATTTTCTATATTCTAGGCAGGTGGCTTATCTTATTTTTCATTTCTTTTCTTTGGCAAACTGTTAATGATTAAATTATAGCTGGGTATTTCATTGTGCCTGAGGCTCACTTGAGAGAAGCCTTGAAATGTTGACCGCCGTCGAGTCATTGTTTACTCGCCATCCATCCTTCACTCCAAGTCTATCTGTCTGAAAAGGACAATCTCTATCTCCATAGGATATACGAGATGAGCGACCTTCCAACTGCAACAACACCATTCACAGTCCAAGGCCTCCGCGGAGTTTGCGAGGTCACTTCCGACGCATCAAAGGCACCCAACAATGAACCGAATACATCCATGGAAACAACAACCCCGATCCCACTCCTCAAGACGCCGCCGACCCTCTCTACATATCACTCATCCACAAAACACAAGGCGACGACGAACCCCTGCACTGGTCCCTCTACATCGCCCACGAAAACCAACCGGGCCATTCCTACCAAGTAACCAGCGGCAGAACTAATGACCTACATCCCCTCAATCGACATGATTGACGCGACAAAATCCGAGTCGTTTCTGATACTGTTCGTCTATACCAGTGATTTTGTGTTGACTTAAGCTTCTAGTGCTCTTCTGGTATCGTGGGTACAACCTGCGGGCGTTGTGAGAAATAGGCAGTGGAGTGCACCTGTTAAGCGACGAGGAGTAAGCTCCAGGCGTCCTTTATTGACAACATATGTCATATGATTTCCTGCTATATTCGTACCCTTACTTACAATTTCGATCAGCCCCTTTTCTGTCGAAAGCGACAGCCAACTAATACAGAATCGTCGGCGGACTTGACCCATGCAGTAACTACATCGCAACCCGCATCGGTTGTGTATCAGTTGGCGACCCAACCCTTTACATTACTGCAAAGTGAGCCTTCCGTGGCCTCGGCAAGCCCCGATGGCAGTGGTGAAGACAGTCAAGACTCTCCCAATTCTGAAGACTAGACTTAGTCTTATTTCCCGTCCATGGACGCCATGGAGATTTCCGTGGACAAGGTTCCAGGGGAACTGCCAAGGTCTAGCTAAATATGCTGCAGAAAATCTAGAAGCCAATAATATTGTTAGATTGGCAAAAAGTAAAAGAAGAAAAAGAAAAATATCTCTTTGTAATAACTATAATAAAACTATTATTAATAGAAGGCAGATCCATTAAAACTTGATCAGTCATCATGTTCTTTAATTTAACGAGCCATTTGGTGGAATGGAGCTTTCAGCAAATGCGGAAGAGGTGGTTCATAGATGGCCTGTCGATTCAATGGGTGTTATTCATTTGAGACCTGGAAGTATAGTCGCCGTATTTCCGTTGACATGGATGGCAATCAGGGTTCAGCGTTGGATGATACCGGAAAGAATTCTAGTCAAGCCTGCGTCGTAGAGGTACGCCATGGCTGGTGGTCATATCAAAATGGCTCTCCGGTCTTCTTACTACTATGGGCCTACGCCAACAGTGTATTCACGATTCACAAGAAAACCCTTGCTATTGGAGATATCACGGGCGGTGTTACATTCAGAATATTGCCTGAGAAGATGAATGCCGGACAGATAAATGTGAAAGGACCACACCGTGCAAAGAATATTACTTCCTTCTGATTGGAATCTATGGATGGCAATAGTCCCGACTGTGTAAAGTTTGGTATCAAGAGGTGAATCTGTATAAGGATTGAAACTTAAGAACGCTTAGAATCACAAATTAAACCTTGTACAGAATAACCAGGTATATAGATCTAGTCTAACAAAAAATATATCTGGCAAGATGGACGACAAATGTGTTCATGAAACGGAATCAAGAACAGATTGTGTTGAAATGAGGTTGTAAACAAGAACTGAAGTTACTCTCCATTCTATAAGCTTCTCACATGTTTTCAGAAAGCTAGCAGGGTAACCACAAGCGCTAGAAGAGATTGAGCGAGTGGATGATTGACCGCAATCGAGCTCGACATGCCAGTGGAATTGGTACCCTGAACAAAGCCCGATGATGAATTGCTGCTACTACTAGCACCTGAAGCATTACTTGAACCACTATCTGAGCTAGTATCCGATCCACCGGTGGAACTGCTGGCCTGTGAGGCTGATGTAGTCGTTGCACCAGCAGTCACATTAGTACCAGTAGCCTCAAATGACCCCAGAACAGTGTTCTCATCTGTTATCTCCACAGTATTATTCGTGCCAGTAGCATCGGTATATATGTACGATTTGCTGCCTTGCACATTCACACCTGTTGGAGGGTCATAGCAAGTTATACTGATCTCTCCAATAGTCGCGTAGTAATAACCGGGGTCTTTGATATCCGCTGTATCCCATTGGATTTCTCCGCCGGCCCAGTCAATTGTCCCTTGAGGCTCGCTTGGGGAACCACCCGGCCATACAGACAGCTCGACGCGAGAAGGGGTTTGAGGGTACCAATAAGAGTTGGTTGTTGAATTGTACGTTGTGTTCCTTGCCAATGTGCGCACGGAGACTCCATCCACGTACCATGTGAGTACGTCCGGTGTCCAGTCGATTTCGTAGGTGTGAAAATTTTCGAAGCTATCCGAGGAGATTGTGGCGTTGACTTCCAGCATTCCTGTAAGACATTGCAAGCGTTAGATTCAGACACAAACCTAAGCATAGAGTAAATTAAAAAATAAAAACGTTTGACACACCAGTTTCAATCCCCTGGAAGAAATAGTTAAGCTGAGTAGTCCGCAAATCAACACCAATAAACTCAACATCAATCTCATCCTTGACATCAGACATCATGACAAACGCAGTCACCACTCCCGCACCCCGAGAAGTCTTCATGGTTACCGAAATCCTTCCATACCAAACGTAATGATTGTATGCCAGCAAAGTACCCGTCGTGTTTTCAGCCAGCGTCAGCAAGAGACTGTCATCGTATACGAGCACTGTTCCACTAACCCACCAATTGGTGTCTGACGCATTGCCGAGGTAGACGTAGTTTTGGGCGATGTCGTCCGTGTTCTTCCAACTGGTGAAGGTTTTGCTCTCGCAGATAGGGGCTGGGGTGCAAGAGTTCAAGGAAAACGAGTTGACGGGATCGCAGCCACCTAGACAGTTTGCTCCGGTGCCGCATTGGCCATATTCTGGCTTATCAGTATGCAATATTGGTTATATCCGGGTCAGAAAACTTGGTGTGTTTATCACTCACGAGAGCAGCATGGCACGTCCGAGGAACACTTGCTACCATTTCCACAGGTGACTTCAGTGTCTGCGGTGACCATCGTGGCGGCGGTTAAGGCCGTAATGACGACCAGAAGGAAGCTTATTACCATCATCGAGTGAAGACCCAATACTGTAAAGATCGTGAAAGAACGGGGCAGAGATTGTGGGGAAACGAGATTCCAAAGATTGTGAATGCCGTAGCAGACCTCGCTGGACGTAACATAAACCCCCTGGGTGTACGATGGTATTAAAAGAGTGTAAGTATCTAGAAGGAGTGAAAGAGCGAGAGACGGCCCGTGATATTTGATCATGGATCCTCGGGAATTGCCCCTGACACTTATATGCCGGGCCGATTGGCGTACATATCAATTGTAACTTGCTCGAGTAAGCAATGCACATAAGTGCAGACTCTGAGACAAAGATTCAAAGACAAAGATTGTAACTGTGACAAGGCTAATGAAGTGAGGCATTGCTGTGGGCCCTTCACTTGAAGATATCACAAAAATGAGGCCAAATCCGACATTAGTCACGAAAGTTGGATAGTTATAGTTATCTGATTTGATGATTATTCCGCTTAGCTAATAATTTGAGCCTCAACTATGATGTGGAGCGGGTGAAAAACAGGCTAGCCACTACCGTATACGGCAAGTAAGTACCTATTACGAGTAATACCATGCAGTATTGCGCTCATAGATCAGAATAAACCGCTTAGTAATGATTACGCCTGATTAACCCTAAATCTCACCGCCGTGTGGACATTGTCTGGTGATGACAATTCTACCGTCTCTCTTGAAGTATGCGCAGAATCATGTATAGTTTCAGATTTCGATCATTTAATCATACTGCCATTTGGTCACTAGCAGCCTTGTCAATGGCACACTTAGCCAACCGCCTGAGTTCAACAATGAACTCCTCAGCAAACCGGGTCTTTGATACGTAACATGACGGGTCCTCCGGGCCCTGACGCTGGGCAATAAGGCGAGATATATCTTCCATGATAAGCAGGTCTTTTCGATTGTCATCGTCTAAAGGATGGGAAAGGATCTTGCAGAAAAGGTTGACGATGGCTTGAATAAAGTAGGAGAGGGCGAATCTGAAGAACTATGTGGTCAGAGATCTATAGTCTGACCAATTTACGCAGAATGAGGAGCGTAAGGCTTAGTTGGAATATAAATGACAAGTTTTTAACTTACAATAAATTAGGGGGTCCGAGTTCAAGTTTCCGGATAAGAAAAGCCTGAAGTAGAGACCGACAAGCTGCGACAGAAATCGCAAGACTTGAACTCGTGTTCTGAGTATCCTGATTGCCTGTCCAAAATGTACATCGGCTGCTGCACTGATGTATCATCAACATGCAATGATGGTATTGTATGTGAAAAATTGAAAACCGCAGATCAATGACTTGTAGGGCGTCTCCAGCAAGGTTCATGAGTGAAGGTCGGTTGCCAACTGGAATGGATTCCTTCCATTGCTCAAGTGCATGATCCAAGTTCCTTATTATTCTGATTAGGTCCGCATCGGAGCGTCTGAACGCCTTGGGTGTATATAATTCACGATAGATATCAGACTGGATGCGTGCGAGAAGGACATATGTATGTAAATAGGATCCCGGATACGGATCGCCATACGCATGCAATGGTTCATCAGGCCGATTCGAAGGCTTGGGAGAAGACGCAAAATTGAGGTCACAGTAGTCATCTTCGATTCTGGGCGCTAGGCCTGTCACCATACTGAAGCCTTTGTCGCATACATACGCTATCCAGAATAAATTTCTCGCATGATAATGAAGTGCAGATGGATTCTCCCAGGTCTCATGGGGAGAGAAATTTGACCGGATATGGTACACACATCGTGCGGCAGCTGACAGTAGATGATCAATGATGAGATAGTCTCCTCCAAGGCCTTGAGCACCCAGACACTTGATCACGTTGTTAGTTTCCTGTAAAACTTTACAATAAGTGAAAAAGGGAATAGGTTGACTAACAAGCAACAAGAGCGTCTGTAAACAGTCTAGTGTGGCCAAATCGTCAAGTATATTCGGCAAGGCACGGTAGGCTTCGCGAAAGAATTCAGTACCCGGCGCCAATGAACTTCTTTTCTCCGTAGAAACAGGAAGCACCTGCAGGCTAAGTGCACAGAACGCAAATATGCATGCTTTTGCGGTAGCCAAGCTCGTCGATACTGTGGACAGCTCTTTGAAATATGCCGCCTTGATGGTATGTTGAAAAATTGAATCGTCTATGACGGGAAAGAACAGTCCGAATATCGAAGACTGGTACTTTTTGATTTGCTCATTGAGCGAATTTAGGTCCGGTAAAGCTACCTCAGTGGGAGGCGAGTCTCCATCAGCAATGCCAAGCCATCTGGAGGTTTCATTTATAGAATAGGGATTTATTTGTAGCTCTTCTCCGGTGCACTTTTCAATCCATTGCCGACCACTTCGTGAGAGAATGGGCGTTCCATCAAATGTGCAAATATTGCCCAAGTGCCGTCCTGCAAATTGAAGGTCTTGGACAAATGCTGGAGCCCATTTCTCTGTCGTTTGCTCAGAGACCTTCTGTGGGGCTGAATTGCTAACTGTGTCTCGAGTATATTTAGACTCAGTCTAACATAGTGTGAGAGACCAGACAACACTTACCGGGTGCCGTTGCGCTGCTGACAGTTTTGGAAGGAATATTCGGCGAACGGGAGAAGGGAGCACTAGCCTTTGGTATTAGTATCAATTCCACCTACTCATTGGGTTTATATATTGCATACATTAGCGCATTGGTACGACGCTTCTGTACTGGACGGCCGGGCTTCGGAAAGGTACATGCAAGATTCTGGTGCTTACACCAATTGCACTTGGGAATCCCATTATCACATGCAATCTACTGCGTATATATCAATCAGAGCTTTGTAGAGAGGAGGAGTAGGTACAAGAGCAGCTATACCTTTCTAGCACGACAGGCATCGCAAGAACGGACAGGACGCCCTCGCCTCCGTTTGGGCTCCTGAACTCGTGCATCAATGGGCTGAGGTTCGTTCATTGACTAGGGATTAGACAAATCATATAAGATAAACCTTTACTTTAGCGAAGATGTATCGCGTAACTAAGCTTGCTGGACAAATGAACAAGCGCGTTGTGGTTGTTGAGATCATCAAAGGCCGCCAAGAGATCGACCGTTTCTATTGCTGTATTGGCAGTGTAAAATTACATACAGCACTAGTGATATCCCGGCTATAACGTAATACGTCATTTACGACTCGTAATGCATTCAAGTTAAAACAGTAAGCGCTATCAAAGTAAGGTCGGACATCGTTCGTGCGAACTGCCTCCTAAGGCCAGCATAGGAAGTGCTCTGACGGGTATGATGACAGTAGAGCATACAAGGGCGCTCGTTTACCATGGACTGTAACTCAGTAGTTAACTCAGCCGCTTTCCTACGCTTACTACTACTGCCGGCAGCGTTAAACCTAGCTCCCAGCCAATCACGCAGCTCATTGTGAAGGCGGTACGACTTGGTTGGCCTTAGTCGCTCACTGCTAGTTTAAGCGGAAGTTTATGCTTTTTATTTTAGAGCGAATAAGGTATTGCATATAATATATATATTAGCTTCCATGTCAGATGGGAGCACGGAATTCACACGGCACAACGGATCCCTAAGCACAATTCTTACTAGTACAATCTTGAATGTAATCCCAAGCAATTGTTGCACTTCCAGGCTATTCCATTCCATCTCGCCAAGATAAGTGTTACTGACGTGAAGTCGATTTCAGCTACCTCCTGGGTCTGGTCGAGACGAGAAGATTCCTCGCAAACCCACATTCATGAAATAATAAATTACATGGTACACCCTCCGTTTTTTGTTTAACCATCCATTCTTCGTCCCATGGTATACCAAAAATGAGCAAAGGCAGAAGTGCTCAGTGATTGTTCAGTGTCCAATCATGGTACTGTGCAAATCACTCGAGGAAATTTCATGTCTCATTGAAGCTCGCAGTGAAACATGAGCTGTATTTCGGCGTGAATTCTTCCTTGTTGCAATATGTTCTGAGCTTGTTCCGCGAATCGATTGGCGGCACCTGATTCCGTCATTTGTAATAATTGTCATACCTGGCCCAGCTTGGTGGTATGATACTTCGGCACTACTCGTGAGATCGCTGATAGAAGTTTAGGCTTGTATTTGCCCGACACTAGGTGCAGGACGGCGGTGATTGTTTGCTGTCGGTGGAATTGATAGATGCCCTCAAAAAGCCTCTCAAGCTCTGATAATGTTTGGTGATTAGACCAAGCATAAAGCTTGAGTGAAGACTTTAGGCTGAAACCCACAAGGTAGGAGTATGGTAACCGAAGAACGTAAATTCCAAGGCTTGAGCAACCATGGGTAACCGTCGGCTATTAACACAAGGTTGTTTGGTAATGGAGGAATTTATCCGGAAACACAAACGTCATTTCATACGCCGAATATATCCACATTCCTATCCTTATTCTGGAATTGTCGATGGCAATCATGACAAGCATTGGTCCACTGCGTCAAACAGTCTGCAGGTTGGTGCCAGTGGGGGTTCCCCGCAAACATCAGTTTGTGGGGGAAATTGTTGGTTCCTGGGAGCAAGCGAGTGCCATGCTGCATTCATTTCAGCCTGAATAGTGGTTAATTAAAGACTATAAAAGGGGAACTATTCCTACTAATAATTACTAGAATGCTCGAAGAATCGTAACGTTGAACGTCTTAGAGATTCGGTTTTTTCATTGTCGTCAGAATGCGGCTTTCCTTTGCTTTTCTTCTCTCCACTTTAGCCCTGTCCTTGGGTTCCGACGGAAGGGTACCCAGCTTACGGAGCCCTTTAAACAGTGGTCTTGAGGAGCTAGTAAGCAAACTTGCTCAATCAAGTGAGATTTGACTTGATGCTCATGATGGTAGGTAACATGGGACGAGCACTCTTTCTTCGTGCGGGGTGAGCGTCTAATGATTTTTGCTGGAGAATTCCATCCCTTCCGTCTTCCAGTGCCTGGCCTTTGGCTCGATATTTTCCAGAAGATCAAGAGTATGGGGTTTACCGGTGTGTCATTTTACACAGACTGGGCGCTGTTGGAAGGTAATCCCGGCCATGTCGTCACAGATGGTATCTGGGACCTCGAAGAGTTCTTCAAGGCGTCGTCTGAAGCTGGGATTTACCTGATCGCACGCCCTGGACCGTATATCAACGCAGAGGTCTCGGCCGGAGGTATACCAGGCTGGGTTTTGCGCAACAACGCAACAATCCGATCGTCAGATCCCCAATACCTCGAGACGACAAAAGACTACGTGACAACGATCAGTAAGATCATTGACAAAGCCCAGATCACAAATGGTGGTCCAGTGATCATGCTCCAGCCTGAGAATGAATATTCAAGCTGGCCTGGCCTCAATGTCTCAACCTTTCCTAGTGAGATGAACAAAAACTACATGGCTTTTGTAGAGCAACAGTTCCGTAATGCTGGTATCCAAGTCCCGTTCATTGTAAATGATAACTTGGCAGAGGGTTATTTTGCACCGGGCACTGGGGCCGGAGCGGTAGACATATACGGCATTGACGCTTATCCTATGCGTTACGACTGTAAGAAGAAACCCCAGCGATGAGCTCGTGGAAATTATTGACGCGGAAATGAAACCCTCTAGGTGCCCATCCAGAGGTGTGGCCGACCTATCGATTTCCCTATAGCTGGCAGACCCTCCACCAGAAGGAAAGCCCAACTACACCATTTTCTATTTCAGAATTCCAAGGAGGAAGTGGCGAAGGATGGTATGTCAATTTTGATATAGCTCTAGGCGTTGGAAAACGCTGATCTCTGTTTCAGGGGAGGCGTTGTCGAAGAGATGTGTGCCGACCTTGTCAATATGGAGGCAGCCCGCGTTGTGTACAAGAATAACTACAGCTTCGGAGCGAAGCTATTCAACATATATATGGTAAGTCGCGGCACTCACCCGATTTTCTACCACTAAACAAGACGGATCAGTAAATGAACTGATGGCAAAATACCTCTAGACATATGGTGGTACCAACTGGGGTAATTTGGGTTACATGAATGGTTACACGTCATACGACTATGGTGCAGCCATCAGTGAAGACCGAAGCTTGCGACGGGAGAAATACAGCGAACAGAAGCTCCAAGCAAACTTTCTCAAGGCATCCCCAGCATACCTCACCGCCACCTCGATGGTGGGTGTGAATGGCTCTTACGGAGCGCCAGATACTATTGCGGTCACTGCACTCTTAGGGACTGACACCAATACCAATTTTTATGTGGTGAGACACGCTAACTTCACTTCTCTGGACACGACTCAATATATCCTTGACTTGTCCACTAGCATCGGAAACGTCACGATCCCGCAGCTTGGAGGTAGCTTGACGTTAAATGGACGCGATTCCAAAATTCACGTCACAGACTACGACCTTGGTGGCATTAACCTGCTCTACTCCAGTGCGGAAATATTTACATGGGCACGAGGAGCGGGCCAAGAACGCACTGCAGTGCTCTATGGAGGAGAGGGAGAACTGCATGAGATTGCTTTGCCAGCCAATCTGGGTAAGCCTTCAGTGATCGAGGGCTCTGACGTGACTATCAAAGAACAGGGCTCCGCTTGGGTGCTACAGTGGAGAGTCACCCCTGAGCGCAGGATCGTTCAGATTGGACCACTTGAGCTCTACCTAGTGTGGAGAAATGAAGCGTATACTTACTGGGTTATGGAACTGTCGGCTCCAAATCCGATAGCGAACTTCTCGTCCCCATCAAAAGACCTGGTAGTCATCAAGGCCGGCTATCTTATTAGAAATGCAGAAATCAATGGCGATGAATTGAAGTTAATAGGCGATCTCAACCAAACAACTACCATCGAGGTGATCTCAAGCCCAAAGAACAATGTTCGCAAACTCAGATTTAATGGGGAGTTGGTTGAGACCACGGAGACATGTAATGGGAAATTGGTAGGTGAAATCGAATACAAACCTCCCTACCTGGAAATTCCACGGCTTTCCGATCTCACTTGGAAGTATATGGATTCTGTCCCAGAGGTCAAGTTATCATATGACGATTCATCTTGGACTGAGTGCAGCAAAACCTCCACCAAAAATCCCACTGACTTGGAGACACCACGCAATTTATATTCATTGGACTACGGATACCATACTGGATCGCTTATCTACCGCGGCCGTTTCCTTGCCAATGCCCAAGAATCCACGCTTTCTCTAAATATCTCCGGCGGCACCGGCTTCGCCAATACCGTCTGGCTGAATGGGGAATTCGTTGGGTCATTTCCTGGTAGTTCTAGTACTCAGGTCGCGGTTCAGAACTACTCGCTTCCGCACCCGCTAACCTCTGGAAAAGAATATATTTTGACCGTTCTTATTGACAATATGGGGCAGGATGAAGAAGGTCCCGGCACCGACCAAATCAAATTCCCACACGGAATCCTCAATTACAGTCTTGCTGGCCATGCCCAATCCGACGTGAACTGGAAGGTGACGGGCAATCTTGGAGGCGAGCAGTACCGCGACCTGGTCCGTGGTCCTCTTAATGAGGGAGCATTGTACGCTGAACGTCAGGGCTACCATTACCCGCACCCCCCAACCTCAAACTGGACTGTGTCTCACCCCATGAAGAATGGTCTCTCTGCACCCGGAGTGGGTTTCTACACGACCTCCTTCCAACTGAACGTCCCGTCTGGCTGGGATGTGCCCATGAGTTTCGTGTTCAATGGAACACATTCCGTCACAAGCCCCTCGCAGAACTACCGATGCCAGATCTTTGTGAATGGGTATCAATTTGGAAAATACAGTACGTATTACGCGGGGAAGTGGGATTTGATATATATATTCTTTCTTATTTGCTAACAACGAGATAGTCAACAACCTGGGTCCCCAGACTTACTTCCCCGTCCCAGAGGGAATCCTCGATTACAACGGCGTCAATTTCGTCGCAGTGACTTTGTGGGCGATGGACACTGTTGGTGCAAAACTGGGCGGTCTCGACCTGGTCCCGACTGCAATCATCCAGTCTGGGTACAGTAGGCCGGCACTAGCGCCTCAGCCTAAATGGACACCGAGAGACGGTGCGTACTAGGCAGGTGCGGAGGAGATTTCTATGTAGCAATAGAAACCCCAGTGTAAATATACGTGTTGGCTTCATTTGTTTACTGTTCTGTCCGTTGTCCGAGAATGAAGTCGTTGGGAGGGATAGGGGGAGTATGTATCTGAAGATGGGAAATGGCATTGACAGATATCCAGTGCGCCTAAAATCTACTAGAGAGTATGCTGCTTAAGTCGTTAGCTGAATTACATGACTTGAAACCATTATTGTAACTAGGGAAGAAGACAAAGATTTTCCTGAGGCTTGCCAGCCGATTCGGCTAATATATGGCGCATGGGAGATGATGAACAATTGACAGGCCCTAAATCATGATTGAATTTAAATGTTTTAATTTAATTTAATTTAAGACAGCAGATGAAGTAACAAGAGATCGATGAGTGACTCTGGAAGACCTGTATGTAACTAAGATGGAAGAGATCTCCCGTACAGCCTCGTGCCCCGATGAGTTAGAGTGCCTTGCTGACTCTCACTGTTGTATTCAAGTGACTTATGTCAAGGAGCTATCAAGAATTAAATACGTGATGGTAAATGAGCGGTCTTATATATTTAATCCTCCCTGTCCTGTAAATCATATGTTATATACTTATACTTATCCCCGAATAGCTCTGTCTCTGGCCGTTACTCTGTATTGCTGTTGACGTATTGTTTCAAGCGCTTGTCTTAGTTGTGGTTCACATGCGTGAATTATCTCATCAATCCTGAAATTATCATCTGTGGATCTGAGTCGCAACTAGCGCTCTGGGTTGATATACAAGGGTTCATCTGACATCGTAGCTGAAAGATGATTTTGAAGGACAAGAATGCTTTGGATAAACATATGAGTGCTGGCTTCAGCAGTATTTATATGTACGGTATCGTGTCTCGTATCATATTACTTGACAGATGTATTGTGTCCCGATGGCGCCTCATCTCGGTTCACGCATTGGTAAGATGAGCTGTTGAGAAACCACAATATTACCGTACGACCAAAAACGAGACCCCGTTAATGGGTGGTTATTATTAGTGGTAATATAAGGCATGACAGCTGTATATTTTCTCGGAGGCATCGCATAGATATGCGTGAAAGCCGATTGAAACTTTATCCTAAACTAATTTCTCAAGACACTGCTCTGCCTCTTCATGCTTAATTGCTCTAAAGGAACGATGTTGACGATGATAATATAAAGAATACCGCGGTAGAAGACAATCAGCCTACGATGAAAGAAGCCTTTAAGACTAGTTTACTAGTCCGTGATCACCATCCTCCAGATGAGATGAGTTGAGTAGGGCCTTTCTAACCCGGTTGGGACGGCTCAGCTTGCACTAAAAAATGGGACCGGAGGTGGCGGACGATTTGGGGTTCTAGTGTCCCTGAATCGGCTCATCAAGTATCGTACTCTAGCAAAGTTGATTTTACGTTTCTGATCGGTAGGTTCATCTGGAAACATGACATCCTCCAGATCAATAATCATTATATGCCCGTCTTTGCAGCGCATAAAATTGTCCAAATTTTGATCCCAGTATACGCACCTTCTTTTGTCAAAGCTTCGAGCGATATGTCCAGCCGAGATTCGACGTCATCCAAATTTACACCGAAAAGTTTATCTCGAGCAAGGTCATATAAAGTGGGCCCAACAATCTCCAAGAGTACCAATGTGGGACTCCATTGAAGGAACCTACACCAAAAAGATGTGGAATCACTTTGCCCTGGAATACCTGTAGTCTCCCGTAGACCTTTATTTCGCGTTCAAACTATGTCTCTTGAGAAGCTATTCCACCAAAATGCCGTCCGATCAGTTTAAAGAAGAGGTAGAGAGGATCTCCAGGGCCTTAGAGATACTCAGAAAAGATCCGAAGCAAAAAATCAAGCCATTGGCGCGCCAGTTCGATGGTGATGACCAACTAAACCGGCGACCAGCGCATAAGCGATCGACGGACGGTCAAGAACGCGCCATAATTCTAATAATGAATGATCTAGTTGAGAACCCCGCTGTGAAGCTATTGGACACATACAAGTCACTTGTCGACAGCAGCGATCGTGGCTCATTCTCCACAAAGGGGACTTGTGCTGTGAGCTCTAATTTGCGCAATTTGGGCCCATGTGATTCATAAATGATGAAGCGGTGGTGTCTGCAATGGGGACTGTAGGTCTAGAGCCAGTATGTAGTAGTAATATCATTTCGCCCTGACCAGATCATCCCCCAAGGACGGATTTGATGAAAGATGCGAAGACGACTAGCTTAGCCAAGGAATACACGATGAAAGGAGAGCAAAATCCACTGATCATGGAGGATCGGGAGGTTGCGTGCCTGAGCAGAGGATTTGCCAGAATAGGTAACACCTAGATCATTAGGGTTCTGCGTGACACGCCCTACTTAACTCCGTAAACTAGATAGAATTTTGCTCGATCGTGAGGTCTGTCTACTCGGATATTATATTACACTTCTTGACTACTCCAAGAAAAGTTGCGTATTTTAAGTGTTAATCGAAGCTGCACTTTCAACTTTTTCTTCAGATCGCGAACACTTGCTACTGGTACAAAATACTACATACGTACTACAAAATGGCGTAGATCTTCAAACTTAACTCTGCAAGGATCGGGATTAGAACACGCCCAAATATAGATCAAACTCTACTATAGTGACGAGTTATCAATGAAATCAAGATTGTACAAGAAAAAAAAAAGGCCTCAATTGCGCAGTGCATGAAACCTTTACCTAAACAATCATGGGTAACTATCTCTTCCGCAGACCAGTGTAGGGCGTACATCGATGTAAACGGCGATGACTCAATCGAATTACAAGCTTTTCAGATTATTGATTAATCATACAACTGTGGCACTGTAACCAATTAAACATAGATAATTATATCTGTACAAACGTAAGCAATACTAAGCAATGGTAAGCATTAATCTCAATCTAGCCCTTGTTCCGTGCTGAGGTGTCGTAGTCATGTATGTGCAGATCGACGGCACATCCCCACAGACGGACTTCAAAAGCCCTAAAACGAGAGTAACGACGCCCTTAAATAGCAACTTGCCACTGATTTCGTATATTTTGCTGCCTGCTTGTCTGATGGTACGTTGTTTTACGATAACTTATCATACAATGAGAGAATAGCACTTCTTAAAAGTCAGTACCTACCTAGTAATTAGCGTTACTTCGAACAACAACCTTTACGGATCTAGACATGATTAATAAAAAGCACGTCTCCTGATGATGTAGATTTTGCTTAAGATTATCCTCTATTTCTACTATTAGCTTGCGTCCTGTGTGTTTATTGCGTCTCTAACTACAAATCTCCGTCCTTGCAGTAAATACGTGATAGTGATCCTTTAGTGTAGTGCCCAGGGCAAGCACTTACCAGCACCAACATTTCAAGTACTCGCGCATTGCGAATTTGCCGCCATTCTTCACATATACATACCTAGGGAGCTTTGAAGCTTACGTATGTTTTCTCATCTAGGATTCGACATGAGACCTGATACCCCGCTTGATCAGTGGTACAAGCTGTTAGACACAACAGAGCAGATTATCTTCCTTCACGGAGATCTGTTAGACAGTAGTACGTACCTAGGTACGTAAGTAGTTAATCGTATCAAATTAAGGCGGATGGACGAACCTAGATTGATAAGACTAAGATCTTCCTCATTTAGACTGACAAGACTACGAGGTCTGTCTAAACATCCGAGTTGGATTTTCATCACGATTCTTGAACCAGGAACAGCCATTCGGTTCCCGGAGAAACGTGACAGACTTGCCCTAAGCCGTTTGTATAGCATGTCTAGACATCTCGATTCTTGAACAGAATTAAATAGCGACTTTATGCACTCTGGTCTCTGCAACAAACGTTACCAAGACCATGAAATTGCCCCACGGCCCCTAATGCATAACCCCTGCTGGCTTGTACCCCTATTAAACCCCTCATGCACGTTTAGTGCTTGTCAAAGGTGGATCGTCCATATGAGTAACATACTGAGTATAGTTGCCCGCTTAGGTAGTAGGTAGGCGGCCGGGATTAGGGTTTCGGCCATACAAGACATAACCCAAGTCAGAAATGAATACGAGGAAATCTCTGCTCGACGATTGGCTTCAACCGCCTAGCACTATATGTTTCTCCACATGCGGGATTGAGAATTTAGGATCCTCCGCACTTGCATTACGCATTGATTGAGGACAATCTCTTATAAAGAGCTATGTAGAAGCTTGACGCCCGGTCTCTTTATCCAACCCGGCTAATGAGTAGTTCAAAGAGTCAAATTTGTACGATTCAAATTTGCTTATTATGGCTGCTACAGGCCTGATTGATGGCTTCTCGAATCTTTTGCGACAAGATACACTGCCCTACACCCTCATAGGTGGACTCGCGGTTATAGTTCTCGTCTCCTGGGTTTCGTATCTAAATGATCCCCTAAGGTCTATTCCTGGTCCATTCTGGGCACGATGGGGTCCCGCGTGGTTGGTATACTGGGCTCGAGACGGGACTATGCATCGGAAAATGATATCAATGCACGCAAAATATGGAGGTTTGGTCAGAACAGCTCCTAATGAAGTGAGCTTCTCAAATCCAGAGTATCTCAAAGTGGTGTATGGTTAGTAAAATACTAGCTCATTGATCCTCTGCGTTAGAAGAAGAAGTTTGACGATTCACTATAACATCACAGGTGCCGGCAGCGATTTCTACAAAAGTGACTGGTATAGCGTATGGCAGGGCCGGCGCAAATGGGATCTTTTCGGCGAGCGAAGCGAAGCCATTCATCGAGCACAACGGCGTTTGGTCAGTCAGATATACTCACTGTCCAATATGAAGAAGTTGGAGCCCTATGTGGATAAAGCAACAACGATGTTTCTTCAAAAGCTGAACGACATGTCTGGGAAAGAGATGAACATGACCAAGTGGGCTCAATTATATGCTTTTGGTGAGTTTGCGTTTGGCATTTATTCTGCTATTATTTCTTCAATATGAGAATCCGGGTCTAATCATAGGGTTATCAGATGTCATCGGAGAAGTTACATTTTCCAAAACATTCGGCTTTCTGGAAGCCGGAGAGGATATTCACGGCGCTTTCACTCTGATCGACAACTCATTACGCTCCGCAGCTTGGGTCGGCTACGTACCTTGGGTATACTGGGCAAACGTTCGTTTTGCCCCAATTATAGGAAATCGCCTGGGAGTCCTCGGCCGACAAAACGGATTATTGACATTCGCCGCAAAGGCCATCAAAGAGCGCAAGGAAAGAGGCACTGATCACCAAGATGTTCTAGACCAGTTGTTTCAAGTCCAGAAAGAGAAACCGGAATTGGACGATATCTGCATCACGTCAATGGTTGCTAGCAATATCTTTGCCGGAAGTGATTCGACCTCCATCTCTGTATCGGCCTTTATCTACCATATCATCAAGAATCCTCAATATAGAGCAAAACTGGTGGCGGAGATTGATGAGGCGGCAAAGGCTAATAATGTCAAGCACGGTGAAATTTTTCCAATCGATGTTGGTAACAACATGCCGTATCTACAAGCATGCCTGCAAGAGGCTATCCGTTGCCATCCTGCTGTTGGAATGAATCTAGGTCGAGTTGCGCCGCCACAAGGTGTTGAGATAGATGGAACATATATACCCGGTGGTGTAAGACCTCCTTCCATTATATGAAAGATCTTCTAGGTTAACTGACGAGATCATGCTGTTCAGACCGTCGTTGGGGCGAATGCATGGGTCGTTCACCAACACAAGGAGACTTTCGGTGAAGATGCCGACAAATTCAGACCAGACAGATGGTTGGAGGAGCCGGAACGTGTCAGTCAGATGAGTAGGTTTCCTGTCGAATGCTTTTGGATATCATTTACGTCGAACCATTTCTAATGATTGCTTAGAGCGTGCATTCTTCAGCTTTGGAGCGGGATCACGATTTTGTATTGGCAAAAGTAAGTTACCCTTTCAACGATGAGTATTCGAGTGTCTAGTTACTAATAAAAGCTTAGATATTGCATGGCTGGAACTATCAAAGGTAATCATGGCAGATTCATTTCGTTCTCATTGGACCAGCGTGTATCTGACCCTAGTGATTAGATGGCCCCGTCCCTATTCCATGACTTTGACATAGAGCTCGTGAATCCGGAAGCGAGCTTGCAGGAGATTGCCATGTAAGGCAGCTTTCTTCTAGTGCTCATGCCAGAATCGGAGCTAACTTCCATACCTAGGTCATTTGTGAAATTAGATGGCCTTCAGGTGATCGTTTCACCGAGAAACGGAGTTAACTAGACACCTGCACATCGTCCAATTTGCTGGCCACTTTCGGAGCAGGAAATCTCTTCTAGTATTGAACCTTGCACTTATTGCGTATAAGCTTATACCGGAGATATCATGACTACATAAATATGAGTCGATGCCAGTAGCACTCGGAGGCTATATCGATTACACTTCCAAGGTTGTTTGTGTATGCAGTACAATAGATGAAATAATTCCAGATACGTATTGCAGTATTTCGAACAGCCAAGACGCACGGCTTGTCTGGACAAACCGAAAGGTTAATTCGTATAACTTAAAATTTATTTATAGCACCTTAGGGTAATAAGTGCCACTCTTTAAAGTTCCAACTAAGCACTGCGGCTTATTTTCCAAGGTTCTCTCTCTCTTGACACTCTGCCCTCAGATTGTTTTGAAGAGAAGTGAAAATAAGAAGAACCCGAGCATTCTATCTAACTTAGATCAACGCAATGGCGAAGCTTGAACAACTACCAACAGAAGTGCTACTTCTCATCATCAACCTGATCCGGCCTAACCGAGACTTCTTGGCTGTGTCGCGAACCAGTCGCTTTTTCCACAATCTCACCAGAAACGAATTGCCTCTGCGACGGAAATATCGTCGCATCCGGATCAAGGAGAAAAGCGACTTTGACAAAGCTTTTACTATTTTACTATCCATCTTGCGTCGACCCCAGCTTGGCGACTATGTTCACCATATTGAATTTGACCGACCTCCCGGCGGATACGCTGATTATGAAATCAAAAACGAAGATCTAAAGGAACTCAACGATGAAGACTCGCAAAGGTTGCGGATTGCTGTGAAGAATGCCGGCTTCGCAGGCGAATATGCCGAGAAGGTTATCAACATGGTCTTACAGCCAACCGAATTCCCATGGAAGTATTCTGGGTTAGTTCTTACCGCTTCATTGCTTCCATGTCTGTTTATTGTAGACATTACAGAATAAATTCACGTCTAACAACACATCAGAACTCGTCAGGACCAATTGCGGCCTGCCTGGGTCGCCCAGGCACTCACGGCGCTGCTAGTCTCTGTGTCCCCATACTTGGAAACTATGACGGCAAGCCAACCTATGTTTAATTTCACTGGATATCATGATGCGGCAGCTCGTGCTAGAATGCATGCGGGCATGACAGAAGATATAATACGATTTCCACTGGAAAAACTACTCATAGAAACCAACGCTGATTCACAAGGAAAGCCGTACCTACAAAATCTGCGCTCTGTAGAGATCCTTGCCCATCAAGACAGCACCTTGGAGGATGAGCGTTTCTATACAGACTTCGATCTGTTTGGTATGATTTCATTCTTCAATCGACTCCCATCCATGGAACGTATTGGCACCGATATTGTGATTGAGGATGAAAATGGGCTGGATGACCTTGAACCATTCTCGTCAAATATTAGTCGAATCCGGATCGATCATTCCAATTTGAAAACCGGGTTTCTCTTGCCTCTCATCAATTCATGTAAAGCACTGAAAGAGTTTCGATATACTATTGGTGGCCGTGCCAGCCTTGATGGCTCATTTGCACCTTTCAATCCTCGGACTTTCCTCAAAGCGATACTGGGCCACAGAACGACTTTGGAGGTTCTGCATATCGATGCGGATAATGACTGCTATTTCGTTGAGATGGAAGAATACGGCGATCATCGGGCGGTTGAACGCGACGAGAATGGAGGAGAACCAGCTCACAATGATCCACAGGGACTTTGGGAGCGAACTGGTTCTCTGCGCGACTTTTCGGCTTTGACTCAACTAAATATTGGAATTGGAATTCTCTTGTTTTTAGCGCTAGGCACTCAAGGCATGGAAACCGGGGACCCTGACTACACATCATTTGACGAGCTTGTGCTTGCGGATTCGTTGCCGGATACCCTTGAATCACTTGTCATCATAGGGTACGAAAAGGAAATTCGAGCAGATTTTGACAAGATTATCGAACAATTTATAATTGACAAAGATGCAAAATTACCTAACTTGAAGCGCGTCAGTGGTATTCAACAAATGATCGAGAGGGCCGAAACGGTCCGTTCTCCAGACGACGAGAGCGAACTCTTGTGGGAACGTGAGGAAGAGGAGTGGTCAGATCATGAATACTGATTGGATCATTTCCGTGCGCATGCTGCGTGCTTCAATGTTGTTGATTTGACAAAAATTGAATGATTTTCATGCGGCGTTAACGATCTGACGGGAAAGTCGGGGGTTAGAGAAAGGCGCGAAAGCTGGTACAAATCAAGTTGAATCATGCACAGTAGCCTGTAGGGCGTCGTATAGAATACGAGAATCATACGTTGTCATTCGATGCTACATTAAACTATCGAGTATGAGTAGCAGGGATATTCGGGGGTCTCATTTCAGGTAGCGTTCAATTTTTGGCGACACACCGTTTCTGTATATACTCCACCAAAGAAGCTCTTTCATCGAAGAATCTGTATTAACTCGAGATATGAATCCATATACATATAGAAAATACGTAATACCTTGGCTAAAAAAGCGAAGACTGAACCCTGAGATGGCTTTGCAGCCCGCTAGTTGATCCTCTGCTACCTAATTTTGATCAACAAAACCGATCGGGCTGGCGTTCACAAGGTACGTCAAACCTCATACCGTATAATTGCTGCAGACAGTGCGGAGTAGCTGAGCACAGTGAGCAGATTATTTGCTTATAAATACTACAAGCACTCCCTAACTAAATTAATTCAGAGGGTCCCTTTGTTGTTTTCGGCTACTAAGGCAAGCCCTAATTTAGGGCGCGCGCCTGAAAAATGAGACTCCCTCTTGCTGCTTCTGGAAGTAGATGTATTGCGACCCCCCAGCAATTGTGAGCAGTCATTCCGTTTGATTCTATTTTATTGACATGGATTGGCCAGTGATATTGGCCAGAAACTAAACGAACCACTAGCCCTCCGTTGACTCCATCTGGCGTGATCTTTGATCGACTCCTCTTTTTTGCTCCGTGATCATTCCGTCCTTTGTAATCTTATCGCCTAACATAATATCTAAAGCATTGCGTGGATGGCTTGATTCTTCAGCAAACGATATACGCTTAATTGAACATCATCGCCGGTGTCGAAAGCTAGGCTTCGAAGGAGAGAAAATCGTTCATCTCATAGACAGCATCACATCACATTACAATTATGGATCATACTACAACTACTGAGACATACACGGAAGAAAGCCGCACTGAACAGGCAACCCAAAATATCGGTGCAAATTCCTCGACAACAAGCACGATGAGTCACAACGACACAACCATATTCGATGAAAAGCCAGCGGGGAGCACAGCTTCAGATAGAGTATTACAGACCGCGAATGAGGAAAACAACAAATCCGAACCCGAAAGACCAAAGGAATCAGTGCACAGTGTATCAACAGTACCAAATGGCGGAACGCAGGCTTGGTTACAAGTTCTAGCGGCTCATTTCCTATTCTTCAACTCATGGTTAGATACATCGGGTAATTGAATAAAGAAATTTGGCTAATATATTGTCAAGGGGAATTGTGAACACATTCGGATCCTATGAGACCTATTACACTGTCGATCTACTCTCAACTTCATCGTCATCTGCCATCTCATGGATAGGATCCATTCAGGCATTTTTGTTATTGTTTGTTGGCGCTCTTACAGGTCCACTGTATGACGCAGGATATGCTCGTCATTTGACTATTAGTGGCTCCTTCTTCCTTGTCTTTGGTCAAATGATGTTGAGTCTTTGCAAGGAGTATTGGCAAGTCCTACTAGCTCAGGGATTCTGCGTCGGAATCGGATGCGGGTTATTGTGTGTGCCCAGTACTGCTATTCTTGCTCAGTATTTCAGCACTAAGATTGCGACTGCTGTTGGATTTACCGCCGCTGGTAGCAGTTTTGGTGAGTCCCATTCGAATCTTGCAGGTAGGCATCTGACTAACAATCATTCAGGTGGCATCATATATCCAGTTGTCTTTCACAAACTCCAACCCAGCATCGGTTTCCCCTGGGCCACTCGAGTAATCGGCTTTCTCATGCTTGCAACACAACTCATTGCTATCGCCGTCTACAAGGTCCGGATCCTACCAGAAAAGAAACGTGCCATCCTGGATTTTGCCGCTTTCAAGGAACCGGCATATGTCATCTTCGTTTTCAGTGCGTTTGTTGGTTTTATGGGACTATATCAACCTTTCTTTTATGTGCAGACATTCGCTATCGAAAAACACATCACCAACGCGAACCTCGGCTTCTATGTCCTTGCCATTATGAACGCTACCAGTGCGTTTGGTCGGATTATACCAGGTATATTATCTGATAAAAGTAAGTACCTTTTCTTGAAATGTTTGAACAATTTCTTTAATTCCATGTTAGTCGGCCCGATGAACGTCATCATCCCCTGCGCGTTCATATCAGCAATGCTATGTCTCTGCATCATTGCCGTAAAGAACGCCGCCGGTTTGGTTGTCCTCATGGCATTTTATGGCTTCTTTTCTGGAACGTTTGTCTCCTCACCGAATGCAATTGTGGTGCATCTGTCGGCTCAGAATCGAGCCAAAATTGGAACAAGATTGGGCCAAATGTATGGAGTGATTTCGTTCGGCATGTTAATCGGTATGTACTTCTTCTTTCTTGTCAGGAAACTATTAAAATAATACTGACTTCCTGCTAAGGTACCCCCGTTGGTGGCGTCGTCCTCGATGACCACGGCTACAAATCTCTCTGGATCTTCTCCGGCGTCCTAGTCGCGGCTTCGGGGGCATTCATGATTGTGAGCCGGAAGTTCTACAGGGGCTTGGGATTGATGACAAAAGCGTGATTTGAAGGTATATTATTTTTGCTGTAGTTTAAGGTCTTCTCCACTTTGTATCTGTTTTAATCATTAATTTCTTGCTATCGCATTTGGCACTTGGTGGTGTTAGGGCTTCATTTTGAGCATATTCCGAGGTCGAGGAAATATATGGGGTTTTACTAGAAATGATACTGTTATTATTATTTGGTATGTGATTGAAAGCAAGCAAAAAGATGAATTATTTTGTCAATTTCAAAATTCTCTACAGGAAACGAACTACGACTGTAACAAGTTTAAACTGTTAAAATTCCTACACGTCGTAACTTGATTGATTGTAAAACAGTTTGTTGACAACTCCACCGATATTGTTTCAATCCGGTTAACCAGGGCTTTTTGTTTTTGAAGTATTGTGTTATGATGCCTGCTGATGGCATCAAAAAGCAACTGGTGCCTATGCCGACACAAATCATGGCTAGTTATCAAGTACCTCAAGGCGATCATGAAACTGCTAAAGGGGAGCAGCACATAGAAATATCCGGCGTCGAAGATAGGACTATTGAGAATGCTGACAAACAGGAGTACGAAGGAGTGAACCGAGCCAATGCATGAGATTAACGATGAGATGAGAAGGTGCTCAAGAGAAAATTACAATTATCTCAGCAGCATATACAGCAAGTGCGATAACGACACCTACAGGGGCAAATGTAGTATCAAGCCTCAAGCGGCTCTAAGACTATTCCTTTTAATGAATGTTACACCATTTTCTTCGTTTCATGTCGGGACTGGATGTGAGAAGTATATACGTAGGTAAGTAGGTAGTGATTTTAAAAGCTTGGACATTATTTGAGCACTTGGTGACATATCAGGTCTGTCACTAGCACTTGCTATGTAAATAACGAAAATTATTGATCAGTGTTCGATGCCTGGCATCAAGGTAAGAAGTGTCGAAAAGAAAGAACGGAGACTTTCAAGCTAATATTCAGCTTTTTCAACCTTTAGTCAGCCTCTCTGACAGCGCTTGCAACTAGCCCGCTCTTCCCTGCTACAAGATACACGAGACTCTGGATACTATTGGCTTGGAGAATCTCAAACACAGCAACATCGGCCTTGATCTCCTTCATGAACCAATTCCGTACTTCGACTGCAATCAAACTGTCAACGCCGTAGGCACTAGTAGGCCGCAGAGGATCCAATTCAGCAAGGTCAATCATCAAGCTACGACTCAATTTGGTCATGGTGGCGTCAAGGATGACAGCCACTGCGTCGTTGAGAGTCACTGCTGCCTGCAGAAGGCTGGCTGTGGATTGCGCACCGCCCGCAGCATTCGAACTGCTGGCGGTTCGTGCATTGAGTTTCTGAAGATGAGAGAACACTGGAAGCAACTTCCAGGCCGGCTCGTCCGCGCTTTCTTCCCCCGATGTCGGCTGGCGGGGCTCGATGCCAGTAATCATTTGTCCAAAAGATGTAATCTTTTGCTCCTGCTTGTGGGTGTCATCCATAATAGCAATTTCCAGGATGGCAAGAAATTCCTGCTCCCTCATTCCCACAAAGCCTTTACGCTCCAGGTTCCGTTGTGCTAGACCAGACTCATCTTCAGCGACTGCACCGACCTCTAGCATCATACCCAAATCGATTGCAACTGCAGGTAGACCACGGGCCCGGCGCCAATGACACAGGGCATCTTCGTATGCATTACCGGCCGCGTAGTTCGCCTGACCAGAGTTACCCACGATACCCACTGAAGAAGCTAGAATGACGAAGAAGTCAAGAGGCTTGTCCAGGGTAGCTTGATGAAGATTCCACGATCCGTGGACCTTTGGCTGTATACCAGCATTGAATAACTCAAGAGACATATTTTCGAAAATTTGGTCTGCCAACACCATGGCAGCTTGGATGACACCACGCAGAGGGGGAAAATTCTTTGCCTCGCCCTGTAAGAGACCGTCTAGCTTAGACTGTAGAGCAGGCCCGTCTGTAATGTCAACCTTTAGAATCTCAACTCGAATTCCAGAACACCGAAGCTCTTCAATCAGATCCTGAGCTTCAGGCTTGGCAGCACCAGATCGAGAGGCCAGGATGAAGTTCTTTGCGCCGCGAGAAGCCATCCAGCGTACCATGCTTCGCCCCAGACCTCCGAAACCGGTAATTAAATAGGAACCATCTTCGGGGAAGGCATACTGAGCGCTGGAGCGGGGAAGTGCCTGTTAAAAGGGAGGTTAGAGAATTTGAACATCCAAAAGAAAGACTAATCCAGCTTACCATCACCATGTCATTCTCTTCGGCCACCATCACGACCTTTCCGACGTGTTTTCCTTGCTGCATGTAACGGAAGGCCTCCTCGAACTGAGAGAAGGAGAATGTGGTGAGAGATGGGATCGGACGAATGGTATTTCCGCGAAGTAGCTCAAAGGCTTCAGCCATGAACGTTCCAGCCAGGACCGGGTCATGCCTGAAAATAGCCATTAGATCGATCGAGGCAAAGGTAACACATCGAAGGAATGTAGACATCTCAAGGCGACGGTTGTCTGCCAGGTCTTTCTTCCCCATCTCAACGAAGCGTCCAAACTTCGCAATGCTGTCCCAAGTGGCGCTGAGAGCCTCACCGGCCAAGCTATTTAGTATGACATCTACGCCGCGCCCGTTAGTCGCCTCCTTGATCTGCTGAGCAAAGCGGAGATCTCGACTGGAGAATATGCGCTCATTGGGAATGCCGAACTCTCGTTGAATTAGATCCCTCTTTGCCTGTGTTCCAACTGTGACGAAGATGTCGGCACCGATCAGCTGTGCGAGGATGATGGCTGCTTGACCGACACCACCAGCGGCCGCGTGAATCAACAGAGTCTCGCCCTTACGGATGCGAGCAACGTGTTTCAATGCGTAGACCGCGGTAGTATATATGATTGGGAGAGAGGCGGCAGTAGCAAAGTTCATATTGTCAGGTATTGCTTGGGCTAGCCCAGCGTGAGTGCGAGCATAGTTACTGAAGTTTCCGTCTGTCCAAGCAGCTACTCGTTGTCCAATATGCAAATGAGAAACGTGAGAGCCCACGCGGCTCACAACACCACTGCACTCAAAACCCAAAGATGTATCAGACATTTGACCGGTACTGATCATGATGTCGCGGAAGTTAACACCCGATGCTTTAACTTCGACTTCCACGTCGTCATCACCGAGGGGTTCTGCAACGCTGGGATCCTCCTCGAACATCAAAGTATCAAGAAGACCAGGGCTGTCGATCTTCAGCTTCAGTGGTCTCCCAGCCTGGTAAAATGGCTGGCTTTCCAATGTTGCCTTTCCAGCGCCCAGAGCGCTAGCCGCACCGCTATTACCATTGTTGTTTGAAGCCACTCGCTTTGCGATATCGGCATTGATATCGACCGATTCCAGGCAGCGGTTGACATGCCAGCAGACGCCATCGTGCCAATATTCTGGGTCCTGGGCCTTTGGGTTCTCAAGGGTTTTGCGCAAGAGCGTCACCAGCTGCTCGGCTGTACCTTCAGGCCATTTTCGGTCAATGGCTGCAAAGTCAGCTGTAATGAGTGGGAAATCTTCGTACTCAGACCGTAGCGAGCGAGCGAGACCATGAAAAATGGCCGATTCTGGCCGAGTAGTATTCTCAATCGAGGCTCCCCCTTCAGTAACCCACAACAATCCCTCGCTGCTCCTGAGGATATGCTTGACCGCGTCAAACTCAGCAGGCTTCATGTCTAGCGCAATGGATCGCTCGAGTTCGGCAATTGAAAGAACAAAGGCGTTTTTCAAAGATACCTCGGGGAGACTGGAGAGGGTTATCTTGTTGACAGGGATTTGGATCATCTCGCCTAACCGTCGTTCGATGGCATTTTCAACAACAGAAGGGGCAGTGTCGCTGTCCGTCACCAAAACAACCGACTGGATGTTAGGAGTCACAGCTGGACCGTCCTCAGCTGCCACGCAAGAGAAGAGACGGCCCAGTTCATCCTGGGGGTTAACATGATTTGGAACAGCTAGAGAGAGATTACTGAACCCGTTGCGCCTGAGTGCATCCTCCCACATAGGCTGATCCATAGTAGGGCCCCATTGGCGATAGCTCTCTTCCGACACCCACCAACCGGGCAAGCATCCAAAAATCATAAATGCTTGGTTGAGGATATTGGTAATTTCGACTAGGAGTAAACGGCCGCCGGGCTTGAGCAACTTACGGGTGTTGGAGAGAGTACGGTCGATGTTGGTCGTGGCGTGGAGAACAGAGGCCGCAACAACCAGATCATATTCACCTTCGCCGAATCCCTGCTCGACAGGATCCTCCTCAATATTGAGCCGACGGAACTCAACCAAGCCATCCCAATCCTTGAACTTATTCTCGGCTTCTGAAAAAAAGCCTGACGAGATGTCGGTGAATGTATAAGAGTTGAACCGGGGGTATCGGCCATTGTTTCCTCCCAAGGCAGTAAGGATGGGCTTCGTTGCACCACCGGTTCCACCACCAATTTCCAAGCACTTCATGTTGGGATTCTTTTCAGAGAGCATGACGGCGTACTGGTATAGACCGTCAAAGCTCATCACGTTTTCGTAGTATCTGTAAAGTAGCTCATCTTCCAACATCAGTGCTAGCGGATCGATATCGCCGGCCATGACCTTCACAAGGTTACGGCCTACTCGAATAATCAACTTAGCATCATCACCAGTGGCCTCCAGCTGCGAAGCCAACACCTCCATTTTAGCCGCTATCTCAAGGTTGTCGAACTGCTCCCATTCATCAGTTTGGTGTGGTTTCTTATGCGCGGCAACCAGGTCTCGCTGATATTGCATGAAACGGTAGTACTGCTGGAGATGGGGCTTCATGCTTGCGACCTGCGACTCGCTAATATTCTGCAATACCTGGTAATAGTAATAGTAGGATATCTTCTCAAGATTTGTAATGCGGTCTGGGTCCGATTCTTCGGGAATATAGGAAGCTAGAATCTTATCACTGATGGCTTGGGGAAGGAGATCGACATCAGGAGTCCAGGAAGCATGGAAGGTGAGCTTCTTTGCAGATGAACCTCCTTCGCCATCACCCTCACTATCACCACCAGCTTCCAGACCGCTACATTTCACGTCATTGAAAGACACAACTGCCTGCCCAGTGGCTTCATCTGCGATTAGGAAGTGGGCGGTCGCTTCGCGAAACCCGGTAAATCCCGCGGTTGACACACAGTCAAAGCGACGACCAGGTGTTTGGTCTACCTCACCGCGGACGAAGACATCTCCAAATGAGACTGGGATGTAAGGACTGGTGGGGTTAGGGTTGTCGTGCATTACAGCCGGGAAGAGTGAATGAATGTAGTTGTCCATGGTAGCCGGATGGATCAAGTATGGAACCTCATACTCGTATGGCATATGTTTTTTCGTGTCTGGAACAGTCACCGTTGCCTTTGCTTCACCAGAATTAGTGTTTATGTTTCCAGTCATGCCACGAAAGGGGTCGCTGTAGACGAGACCAATACGGCCCACAGTCTCATACACGCTATCCGCTGTGCAAGAACTGGTGAATTCTTCGGTCTGTAGAAGAGTTTTCAACCGAGGTGCATATGGTAGGTAGCTTGTGGATTGGTTGGTCTCGGATTCGTGGACGGCAGAGATCAAACCATGGCCGTGTTCGGTCCAGCTGCCGTGGGCAGCGGTTTCGCATGAGAAGACACGGAACTCGTACCAGACGTTGGAGAAGGAAGAGCTACTTTCTTTGTAGTGGCGCATGGAGAAGCTGGTCTCGACACCGTCATCCGTGGAGGGAATGATGAGCGCACGGTTGATCTTGAGGTCCTTCAGCTTATAGCCCACAAACTTCCCCTTGGGTACAACGTATTCAGGCATCTGGCGTAGGTGAGATAATGCTTCAACAGCCATGGCAATATACCCAGCTCCGGGGAAGACATATGACCCCTGAACACAGTGCCCCTTGAGCCATGGCTGCTCACGGAGCTTGAGTATATTCCTCCATCGAGGTTCCATCGGGTTCCAGTCAATGACGGGGTAACCAAGGAAGTCGGTGCGTGCATGTCTGCGGAAGCGGTGCTCCGAGCTCAATCGACCCTCACACCAGTGGCGCTTCGAGTGATTCCAGAAATAGGTTGGAAGGTCAACCACCACTTGGGGCTTGTTGGTGACGGTCTCGGGAAAATTGGCCTTGTAGAGATCGACGTTGCCTCCTTTCGAGAAGAGGAAAGCCGCGGCCTCCAGGACCGTCTGGCAAGCGTCTTGACCACGCGTGAGCACCGACTTGTATACAATGCCGCTCTTTTCGAGGGCGGGTACACCGAGAATCTGCTTAATGGGGCCAGCGAGAGCGGCATGGGGACCAATCTCGAGCAGCACATCTACGGCGGCTTGGGAACCTGCACGGCCTCCTCGACGGCGTGCGCCTTTCGCTGTTTGTTGCGCCGGAATGCAAAGGACTTGCAAGCCGTCGTTAAACCGAACGGAGCTTACCATGTTTTGTCGCCAGTATGAAGGACCGAGAACGTCGGCTGGTGTGACAATCTTACCAGTCACAGTAGATACCATTTCAACGTTTTTCGAGACCGCATTGACCTTCATACCCTCCAGAGATTTTTCATATTCGGCTGCTGCGGCTTCCATATGATCGGAATGATATGCAATCGAGACTTTTAAGAATCGAACAAAAACACCGCCCTCCTGGAGAGTTGCAGAAAGAGCTTCCAAGGCAGTGCGATCTCCAGAGACAGTTGTATTCGTTGGGCTATTGATGCAGGCGACGAAAGCCTTACCCACGGCAGGCTGTAGTGCTGCAATTTTCTCTTTGGCATCGTCCTCTGATAGCCCGACGGCCATCATAGCTCCATCGGACTTGACTTGGCTGGAGTACAAACCACGATAGTAGGCAGCCTTGAGAGCGGACTCGAATGAAAGAATACCAGCTGCGTAGGCAGCTGCAATTTCTCCACTGGAGTGGCCGATGACCTTCTGGGCTAAAACCCCCAAGGTGCCCAACAGATCAACCAAAGCGACCTGTAAAGCAGTGCACGACGTCTGGCTCACGAGAGGTTCATTGATCCGCGATGCTTCTTCGTCTTTATTGAGTTCCTCTGCATTGTATCAAAAATAAAGTCAGTTCATTGTTTTTACCCTTGTCAGCATGACTACTCACCAAGTAGAGACCAATCGGCACCCAGGCTTTTCACGAACAGATCGGCATGCTTCAATCGCTGCTGGAATACCGGGTATATCCCACCGAGCTCTCGTCCCATGGCAAACCACTGGGCGCCTTGACCGGTGAAGACAAAGGCGGTCCTCAATGCATGAGGTAGCGGTCTTACCGGTGTTTGTCGGGTTGCAGACACCTTGGCGACCAGATCAGGCAATGAATCAGCAACTAAGAAGGACTTCCATGCAAGCATAGACCGTCGATTACATAAAGTGTAAGCAAGATTATCCAGGAATGCTTCTTCGTCTGTCTCATGCCGTTGCGCCAGGTGCTCAGCATATGCAGCGCCACTCTTACCACCGATGCCCTCTTCGTGAGTAGACCAGAGAAAGACACGATTCCGACCGCACTCTTTGATGCTCCGGATTGTATCTTTTGCATTGGAGTTCCCTATAATTGTTGTGTAGTCCACAACAGGAGTGGGAGATGTACGATGGGCAGCCTGCAGTCCACGACTCGTGAGATAGTAGTAAGCGTCATCCAAGATGACATGCCCATTAGTTCCCCCAAAGCCAAAAGAGTTGATACTGATGCGTCGCTGACCCTCTACTGGCCATGGGACAACATCAGTTGGCACTTTGAGTTTCCACCCGTCAAAATCAATCTGGGGATTTGGTCTTTCGAAATTTGTATTCGGAGCGATTGCACCATGCTCTAATTGCAGTACAGATTTGATGACTCCTGCCAGACTACTGGTGCCTTCAGTATGGCCAACATTTGTTTTGATACTCCCGACGTATAACGGAATAGGCTGGCCTTGTGCGTCCACAGGGCGGTGTTCTGCAAAAACGGACCCAATAGCCCCAGTCCTATATGAAAAAAATCAGTCAGTACAATGGCCAATTATTCTGGAAGAATGGATTTAGATAGGCTGTCATTACTCAAGCGGGTCACCAGCTGGGGTTCCAGTTCCGTGTGCCTCAAAGTACCCAGTTTGTCGAAAATCAAGACCGGCTTCTTTGTAGGTTTGTCGAATCAACGCAGCTTGGGCATCACTGGAGGGCAGCATAATACCGGATGTCTTGCCATCTTGGTTGCAGCCTGTGCCTCTGATGATAGCCCGAATGGTGTCATTATCCCGCACGGCATCGACAAGTGGTTTGATAATTAGAGCCGCGATACCTTCACCACGAGCGTAGCCATTGGCTCGTTCGTCAAATGTCCAACAGCGCGAGTCAGGGCTGAAGAAATGGACTTTGGACATGCCTACTGCGATGTCCGGGTTAAGGATAACATTGGTGGCGCCGACGATGGAGCAGCGACTTTCGCCGATGCGCAAGCTTTGGCAGGCAAGATGCAGGGCGACCAAACTGCTGCTGCAGGCTGTGTCCAATGTTAGACTAGGACCTTTGAGGTCATAGATGTAACTGATACGGTTCGACAAAATCGAAGTTCCGTTTCCGGTGACGGAATATATGGGCGCCGTCTCAGGGTCACGGTCGATCATTTCATAATAGTCGTGGGAGAAGCTGCCAACATAACAACTAGTGTCAGAACCAGCGAAGCTCTCTAAAGAGAAACCCCCATTCTCCATGGCTTCATATACACATTCCATGAGGAGACGCTGTTGAGGATCCATACTCTTCGCCTCAGTGGGAGGAATCGAAAAGAAAGCCGAGTCAAACGTGGCTACGTCCTGTTTCAAGAAGTGACCCCCAGGTGCGTTTGTCTATAATACCGGGATTCGTGATATCCGTCAGTGTGACATGTCATGGGAAGGAATATACCAAAGAGCTCTATACGCACATTTCCACCCCTTTCTCCGTCAGGGTGGTAGAAAGCATCCATATTCATACGATCTTCGGGCATCTTGCTCCATGCGGCTTCCTTCTTTGCAAGGAGTTCCCAAAGCTTGTCTGGGCAGGTCGCCTCTCCAGGAAGACGACAAGCAATTCCTACGATAGCGATGGGCATGGAGCCGTCCTGATCAAGAACATCCTGGAGATGTGATTGAGAGGCATCGCTAGGAGTGTTGCTTGTGATGAGAGGCATCTTAGACTAGTCACAGTTGTGATATGGACAAAATATCAAAAAGAAGAGAATAAAAGAAGATAGGAGGATGGGAGTTATGTTCGAAGTTCGAGAAAAGATGGACAGGAATCAAGTCGACATTATAGGCATATAACTGTTCACTGCATTGAGCTCTGCTCATCCCAACGGTTATTTTCTAGAACTCTCGCCGGACAGACCAAGCCATCTTGCTTCCCTGACTCGTCAAGCCTTTTACCCAACATACCGTCATGATAGCATCAAACACCAACAGTAATAAAACCCCACAGAGAACAATTCGCTCGGCGAGTTATCTGGGAGAACGTCCTCCTCCTTCACTCCAATTCAACCACACAACACGTGATACTCGTTGCTAGCTATATCTTACCATACTAGATCATCTAGTATGAGCGCTGCTTTTTAGTCTAGTTAGTTCCCAATAAGTTATTTGTGGCCCCCATCTATCATACAACCATCAAATCAACCGTGATTAAGAACATAAATGGAATTAGTGGAAACTCGCCGAGATCAGATGTTTCTGTTTGGCGAATCTTGGAACTATTCATTCAACCCCAACTTAGCTCGACATCTTGTTTTACTCCTATAAGGCGCCTAGACCTGCGCGAAGGGACTCTATCTGATCATAAGTTGCATCATCCTGGGATGGGGCTTAAAAAAAACGTTTTCTGGGACAAAGCGAAAGAGTAGCAACTAATACATAGCAAGTCTTATTTAAAAAAAGAAAGGGAAAAAAAAAAATAACAATCAAATATTCTACAGGGTAAACAAGATGAATTCATTTGATGTTATTATCATCGGTGCGGGTCTCGGTGGTATCAACTCTGCATATCGTTTGCAACAGCAACTTCCACATCTCAGCTATGCTATCCTCGAAACGCGTGATAGAGTTGGAGGTACCTGGGACCTCTTTCGCTACCCAGGGATCCGTTCAGACTCAGACCTAGACACCTATGGGTTTGCCTGGAAGCCATGGAATCAGCCCAGCCCAATCGGCAAAGGAGCAGAAATCTTGAATTACATGAAAGAAGCTGCGGCCGAGCAGGGGATCGATCGGCACATCGAGCTCCGCCGTCAGTTGCGATCAGCATCCTGGTCCTCAGAAAAGCAGAAATGGACCTTGACTGTAGATAACCAGTCCGCCGCCGAGGGGGAGAGGCCACTGCTCTACTCGGCGCGATTTCTCCTCCTCTGCACGGGTTATTTCGACTTTCATCAGCCTCTCGAGACGGTCATTCCGGGCTTAGAGAATTTCCAGGGCCATGTCGTTCACCCACAATTCTGGCCGGAGGATCTCGACTACGCTGGAAAAAACGTCGTGGTTGTTGGTAGCGGCGCTACTGCTATCACATTGCTTCCAGCACTGGCTGAGAAAGCTGCGCGTGTCACCATGCTACAACGCAGCCCCTCATACATTGTGGAAATCCCGAGCAACCGTTCAGGTCGCGACTCATGGCTCTCCCGGTTCCTGCCAAGCTGGATATTACATCCATGGAGACGCCTAACATCGATGCTGTGGTCGCGCTATATTTTTCTTTCCTGTCAGGCTCACCCGGAGAAGGCACGAGAGCGTCTGATAGGTATGCTTGATGGCAAGCTGCCACCGCATCTTCCCGTCGACCCTCACTTCACCCCGAGTTACTTTCCGTACGACCAGCGCGTTACGCTGACGCCCGACGGGGACTTTTTCAAATGTCTTCGCTCTGGCAAAGGAGATGTAAAAACTGGTGTGGTAAAACAGGTGGTTACCGATGGAATTTCAGTCCAAACAACGACCAAAGAAGGCGACGGCGATAATAAAGATTTGTTTCTGGGTGCCGACATCATTGTCACTGCAACAGGTTTAAAAATACAGATTGGCGGTGGCATTACCTTTGAAGTTGACGGAAAGTCCGTAAGCCCTTCAGATCAGCTGCTTTGGAGGGGGAGCATGATGCAGGGGATGCCGAACTTTGGCCTTATGCTGGGTTATACCAGTATCTCGTACACCCTGGGCCTGGATGCAGCAGTGCTGATATTTTGTCGCGTTTTGAAGTTGATGGAGCGCAAGAAGGCCACCACTGTCATACCTCGAGTCGATCCGGGGGTTACGCTGTCTCTTCGACCGTACGATAACCTCACCTCAACCTATGTTCTTCGCGGTATACATCTGCTACCCAAGGTGGCGGACAAAGCCCCGTGGCTGCCGCGAAGTAGTATCCTGTCCGACTATTGGGCTGCGCATTTTGGCCGTATCGATACATGCTTGGACATGATAAAGGGGGAGGGTCCGGGCTTACAGGAGAGGAAGAAGACATCGTGAGCTGTGAGCAGTATGCATGAAGAGCCCAAGTAGCATAACGGCAATCCTCTATACTAGAAAGATAACACAAGTAATCCAGCTAGGATTACGCAGGATTACGTGCTTATATACTCACGGGGACAAGCATCAGCGCTTCCTATTAGCTAGCATCTCACTGTCTTACAGCTATCTGTTACTTAGAATCCGTATATAGCGCGTAATATTATCTCATCAGCTTACTAACAGAATTGTATGTACTCCGTATAGTTATAGATGTCTCGATTCCTATTCTCTATGTATTTCAGGACTAGCCTTTTACCCGATTATTTAGCCCCTCCCCTAAATCCCTGACGGGGCACCCACATACAAATACGTCACTCTGATTAAATCTATTTCTATTAATATTCTAATTTGATATAGTAAGCTTAAATTACTAGACTTTTAATATACGTACGTATTCTTTAAGCTATGTGTTGGATGGGTTGTAGGGTTTACCCTGTAACCCAACGTCTTTTTGGTGCAGTCACTGCAGTGGTAAATCCAACACGTACTAGAAATAGATTAACCTCTTATGTAGCCACTGAAGGCCCAAGGACATATTGACAATTGTTGGATCTAAAGTGAAATTATGCTTAGAGTATAGTGCATCCTTTTAGCTCAGTGGAGATTCCAACAACTCTGCAGAAACCAACATTGGGAATAGTCGATCGTATGATCCTCCTTCCATGTACGCGTGGACACATGGACCTGCATGCAACTTTTCGCGCTCACTGCATGCCTTTAATATAAAGCACATGGAATTCAATTCGATCATCATTCTATGATCTGCGAAGGGATCTAGATAAGAACGTGTGTAAGGTTAAATGCACGCCCGGATACCGCGGAAGAATTGCCAGCAAAATAAAAAGAGATAGAAGAACCGTTTGTGATACAATACCTATGGAATGGCAGATTGTGGTCAGACAAGCCATCCTCCACAAAAACGCCTGGCTTGCGATCGCTGCCACATGCGCAAATTGCGATGCTTCCGAGATGCACTGGCGACTGATTGTAGTCGCTGTATTCAATTTGGCTTCGCATGTACCTACAGCCCGCCGCTAAAATGCGGGCGGCCAAAGAAGTCTTCATGGGCCACTCGAGAAACGACACCTCCCGGAGAAACCTTGCCTGGCTTGGACAACAGCAGTCTGACTGATAACATCGGCGAGCTGGTCGGGCTGAATGGCCATCACTCGCCATACTCATTGCCACTGAATGCTATCGACAATCAAATCTACCTATCTTCTCAGGAGAACGAGTTATTGTGCCACCAATTTGACAGCTTACCGGCTGTGTGTTCAGGCAACTTGGACTTTGATTGGATGGAATTGGAAGCTCAACGTCTCCATGGTCAGCTTCAGCATCAAAGTAAACCCGATAGCACGAGTGATATCGAGTGGGATTCTGGTCTAGAAGAACGCCTTCCGTGCGATTTCCAGCCGCCCTGGCCACAGCCTGGAGGGGAAAGCCTTTCGGACATGATGCACTCCCTCGCACGACTGCAACAGGAGCTGGTTCGCTTTCGCAGTCAGTTCGACAACCCATCATGCAACTCTCATCAGCGAATCTCACTGCCATCTGCTGTCCCTGTCCGCTCAACATTTAGTCCTGTCAACTCCATTCTTAAGCCTAGTCAAGAATTGGTAGATATAATCTCTCAAGTCCTTGGCGAATGCCCTCGTTTTGCCTCGGGCAACGCGCAGCAGCAAAAGCCTACCCATCTAACTACAGACCGTCGAACTCTTCTTTCTCTGACTTTCACGCCGTTGTCCCTGTTGCTGTCAGCTTACGGAGACTTGCTGCGGGACCTTCGCTCAGCCCGGAACCACATTCGCCCTTGTGGTTCTTATGGTGGATCCTATTTCCCTCGATCCATGCCGGCCTCTCCCTCTATAGATGCGAGATATCTTGCCGATAGCCTGATCTCAAATCAAAATCAGCATGAGAAGCAGTCACTGAGTGCAAGCCACAACAATAACAACAAACACAACAACACCAATACCCCCACGACATCAAGTTCGGAATGTCACTCTACTCCTCTCGTACCCGACAATCTGCAATTGTCACTCGATGAAATGGCTTTAAGCCGGCCACTGCAGATAGTTCTCGTCACAACGATTGTTAAACACCATCTCTGCCGCCTTAGGGAGGCTTTGCAGTGTCCTGATCTCGAAATGCCGGAATCAATTTTTGCGAGGGCAATAACAGAGTTGAGGACATCCACCAGGGGTCTTATAGCTGAGGCTCAAAGCCTTTTATAAGTAGCCAATGGAAGGACCGACCTTGATGAGCCCAGCATGACATCGATAGAGCGCATTCCTGAAGCGCGATACAAAGGATTGAATGCTATGACATTTTTCTATCGAGAATAGAGAGAGCTGAAGCAAGGGAGATGTGAGATCTATTCTTTGGTCAAGAAGGAGCGAGGCGAATATATCCCCCTAAGTGAGGCTAGGCCAAAAAAGGCACACGGGTAGTTGTGCCCTAACAAGGACATCCAAATGGAGGATACCAATATTCTTTAGCGATGAAACAGGATAATTATCTATGTTTGGAACTTCAAGAATGCGAAATTGATTCCTAACTCTATTTCTGACTCTATCTCTAATTCTGCCTCTAAATCTATATCTAAAAATTGTCTCCTATTTACAAAAGCTCAACGGTCGTGTTGTACTGTAAATCTTTCGAACTGAAACCCAAACTGAGCTGGATCTCGCCCCTGGGAATTCGCCAATCCTGAGCGACAACATCCCAGTAACTCAGGTCTCGACGGGTCAAAGAAAACGACAAAGCTTTTGTCTCCCCCGGCTGTAATGGGACCTTCTCAAATCCACGCAAGACACGAATTGGTGTGCCTGGAGGCACATTGGTCTGAGGCAATGCAACATAGAGCTGCACTACAGCAGCGCCACTTACGGACCCTGAATTTGTCACGGCGGACGAGCAATTAACCAGAGTATTCCACAGGTTTGGATTTCCACCGAGCTCTAGAGAGCTAGAGTTTTCGGCGCGAGCAGGATAGGGATCGGCTACAACCACCTTAGAGATGGAGATGTCGGGCGTCAACTCAAAGCTAGTATAGCTAAGTCCAAACCCGAACTCGTATAGGGGAGTTATATTCTTGGCGTCAAAGTGGCGATAATCGATAAATTGCCCTTCGGTAAAGTTGAGCTGCCAGGCATCGGAGTCCTGGGCAAGGCTGCCCGTGAGATTGAGAATAGAAACGCCGTAGTCGCTCTCATTGTGGGCAATCGTGTAAGGTAGTCGGCCTGATGGATTCACATCTCCATAGAGCACATCAACAATTGAGTTCCCACTTTCTTCACCAGGATAGTGCGCGGCCAGAATTGCTACTACATCGGGGTTAGATGCCCACGGCATGGTGTTTGCTCCCGCTGAATGAGTGATAACAACTGTTTTGTTGGGACAGATGGCGGCAACTTTTCCAACAACTAGAGTGGAATTATAATCTGCCTCCAGGCTAACTCGATCTGCCCCCTCGGTTGCCCATCCCTTCAGAAAGACAAGGCAAATGTCGGGCCAAGGGTAGATCCCGGACACTCCAGCAGCAATAGCCGTGTTATTTGTGATATACTGCACAGTGCTGTTTCCAGCGCGTCGGGCGCGGGCTTTGATTGCGTCCAGAGGAGGCACAAGAGAACTGAGACGACCACTTCCAGACCCGCCACCAATTGCCGCTGTACCAATTTCGAACCCTGCATCAGGGAAAAAAAGACCGGTTGAAACATCGGCTGCGTCGCTGCCAAATACTCCGATGTTGAGGGGGGATTTCAGGGGAAGGGTGTTGTTGCTGTTCTTCAACAAAACGGTTCCAGCAGCCGCGATGCTGCGAATCAAAGCTGAGTGATTGCTACGGACATCACGACCAACCGGCGTTGCCATTTTAGTATCCAGCATATTAAAGTCTTCCAGGAAGAGATATTTAGAAGAGGAGTCTATGCTGGGATAATCCGTGTTCTGCCCGAGGTACAGGTATGGAGTGAGTATGCGTCTGGCCATGTCGTCTAGACGAGCTTCTGAAAGACTGCCGTTTGCAATCGCTGTCACGAGATTAGAGCCCCATAAGCTATGATTCAGATCTGTCGCTGAGATAGGTCCCGGTTGGTTCATATCTAATCCTGCGTTGGCGGCTTGAATTCCCGAGAATGATGAGAAGAAGTCGGACACCACGTAGCCATCAAAGCCAAGCTCACCCTTCAAGATGTCAGTCAATATATGTTCATTTTCACAGGCAGACGTCAAGTTCACACGGTTATACGCGCAGGTGACTGAAGCCACGCCTGCATGTACGGCATCTGCAAATGGCCACAAATATAATTCATGCAGGGTACGGTCGTCAATATTCGCTGAGTAAGACTCCACCGTCTCACCATCAACAGTTGTGGGCTTGCGCTGTGTTTCCTGCTCATTGCCGATGATATGTTTGGCATTTGCTTGTACTCCCACCTGTTGGATAGCACGGATTGTGTGATCCATCGCGACGCCGGTCAAGAAGGGATCAGGCGAGAACCCCTCCCAGTTGCGACCACCCCAAGGAGTCCGGCCCAAAGGACCGGCAACTGGTCTAGATTATGTGTGTACTCAGTCAGTTTTGGAGTAGTAAGCGATTTCACAGTTTCGATCTCGTCGAAAGAGGGACTGAACAGACTAACCCGAGAGCAACGTGGGCACCCTTCCCCTTGAATTCCTCTGCGAGAGCGGTGCCACGTTCATACATCATTTCCCTGTCCCATGTTGCTGCAACAGTTACTCCAGCAGGAAATACGCTGGCCAGATCCGCCAGACGAATGGCTGCAGGGCCATCTTGTAAACAGAGACCACCGAAGCCGATGCTCTCGACGGGGGCGACGTATTCAATGCATAATCCAGTCATTGAACCAGTCACAATGGACGCCTTCTCAGTGATGTTCAATCTTGCGCACAGTTTCTCTGCTTGCGCCCGAGACTCTAGCCATTTTGTCTCGTTCAGCCCGCTGGAAGCCGCTGTGAGTGATACGGAAAAAAGTACGCTGAAGACGGACCACCTTGGCATTTTGGTGTAAGACTTGGGATTTGCTGTTGCGCTATGGGATCCATGGAACTACGATCTAAGAGGGAAACCCGAAACGTGCTATAAATACTGGATGCAGCTCTCAAACCATACGATGAATTCAACAGAGTACTAATTACACATCGATCGATTGCTTGAGTCTCCTCTCCACAGCATAAATTCCTATCCAGTAACATAATTATTTTTAGTTTCAATGTTGGCAGGCGTACCCCTGCCGAACATACGTAGCCTCGGCGAGTTAGGGTTGGGCCTCGCAAAACTCCCCGAGCTAACATCAGATGTTTTAATATAATATTATATTATTAAATGACTCAATGAGAATATTTTTAGTACTAGTTAATTTCTGCAATCTGCACTCTCAATCCTTCCTGGTCTCACTGGGTTGAGAATTTTATGCCGAAGTCGTCCTTCTTCCCCTTTTTCTAACTCGCCATGGCCGATACTCTTACACATCCCACCCGCAAGATTTTGCTCGTCGCCACAACAGGAGGCTTTACCCATGCTTGTAAGGAAAAGACCATGTGAAATGAGTGCTATACAGTCCGTATTAGTAGCTAATTAATGCAATGGTAAATGGTTCTGCTCAATAGCCCCCGTGTTCGAGATCGGCCGCGCCCTCGCTGAGAGAGGACACACCATTGAATTCGCGACGCTAGAAGGACAGGAGCACTGGACCAAGGACTATGACTTTGTCTCCAAAATCCATTTGCTGGGCCCGTATGCGACTGAGGAACAGCTGACAGCACATTACTTGCGCATGCGGAAATGGGATATTTCTGAGGGCATTGGCGGGGCAATGGACTCCAAGTACCTTTTCGATTCTTTCTGGCCACAGACCTACCACGGACTCAAGGCAATTATGGACGACCCGGCAAGGCGGCCGGATATGTTCGTGGCTGATTTCTTCGTCGACGCCGTGAAGGATATGTTAGTCGAGTATAATGTTCCCATCGCCACCGTCTGGCCACAAATGCCCTTCCTCATGATGCCCTGCTCGTACATTCCCGGTCAGCCTGGCTTTCAACTACAGGGAACTCTGACCTCAGAGACGGCGTCCCTGTGGTTGCGCCTAAGGAATGAGCTGACGGTTGTCAAAGCCCTGTTCCAGATCATCAAATGGGTGCGATGGACCAGCGCGATGCGGAAACGTGAAGGCGTTTATTACCCACCACATCGCATCCAGAAGCCCAACTATCTCGTTTTCGTGAATTCCTTCTTTGGTCTTGAGATTCCACGCGATCTACCACCGACAGCAGCTATGGTCGGACCACTCATTAGCGAAACCTATCACCCGTTAGACAACCAGTGCGAAACGTTCCTTTCCCGACACAAGTCCGTCATCTACATTGCGCTCGGCACGCATGTCATCCTTTCTAACAAGGACATCGTGACGATTATTAACGGTATCGTCCCGCTGATGGAAGAAGAGTTGATTGACGGTGTGCTATGGGCAGTGAGCAAGAGCGGACGTCAAGACTTTGACCTTGAAACGATCTTCACCACCAAAACGAGCACTCTCCGACTAGGCGATTTGGTTGAAGGCCACCACCCGGATTGGGCGTTCTCCTACTTTGTGCCGCAGCGGGCTGTCTTGGAACATGAGTCCACCAAAATCTACTTCACGCATGGCGGCGGCTCAAGCGCCAACGAGGGCCTTTACCATGGCAAAATCATGCTAACGATGGGCATCTTCTCGGACCAGATCGCCAACATGGCGCGTCTGGTAGCCGGTGGCGTCGCCGAGCCACTCGACAAATTCCGCTTCACGTCGGACGAGGTGTATACCAAGAGTAAGAAGCTCATGATTGACAAAGATGGCCTGTACTATCGCAATTCCCTGCGATTGAAGCGTATTGCCCACGTTGCAGCTCGCCGCAAACAGCATGCGGCCGATCTAGTCGAAGAGGTTTTGTATGATAATGAATTGCGTCTCCAAAATGGCCGTGAGCTGCGGCCCATGCATCTGCAGACAGCCGATATGCGCATGCCTGCGTACAAGGCAAAGAACTGGGACCTGTATGCAGTCAGTTTCTTGGGTCTGGCTGCGGTGACTGGGGGGACTGTGGTAGGCAGCAAGCTGCTATGGACGAATCGCGCATCTTTACTCGAGCTGGCTCAGTCAAGTGTTTCAATTGCGCAGGAATATCTTAAGACATGGTCATAACTTAGTCAGCTGTAGGATATGAGACAGGTGTATGTAACATCTGCATACTGCTTTTTTGTATGAAATAGTACTACCCCAGTCCTAGTCCTAGCCTTACACCATACCTATCATTAAGCAAGTGACGTCTTATAAAAGTAGAACGCAAAGATATTTGCAAATTTATTCAGTACAAATCAGATCTGTGTTGATATTACGTTAGCAATCTTGGTTTTCTATTATTATGAACAAATGGAGCCCGTCCCAGCTTCGGCGAGTTTTGACACCCCAGTCGACCAGTCGAAAGAATTGGCTAGGCTCCAGTCCAGCATTTAAGATCGACTACCGACAAAAAAGTCTCTTCTTTCAATTAATAGGTGTGCAACAAGAAGAGAAAGATGAGATTCCTTTGCCTACATGGAGCTGGGACCAGTTCCGAGGTATGTTTTGCAATGATACAAGTGCTACTTCTATCACGCTAACAATAGCAGATCCTAGAAATTCAACTCGGTAGGTGGTATCTACTTTATACCAAGCAAACAAAGCAAAAGGGAGAAGCAAAGTCATTAACGCACATGGAGAAAAAGCCCCAGTGCTCACTGCTTTGAAGGCCCATGCCGATTTCGAGTACTATGATGGCTTTTTAGAGGTGGATACAATTGAAGGTTTGTAAATAACTGCTCTGAAAAAAAAAAGATTTCAAATTACTAAGTCACGCTAGAGATCAAGAAGGTCTTCAGAGGCCCCTTCTTTACATGGTACTCTCCGGGTCTCGGGGGCCAGACGTTGGTTGAAGCAAAAGCCGAGCTTCTCGATTTAATCGAAGCCGAAGGACCGTTTGATGCCTGCTTGGGTTTTTCGCAAGGCGCTGCTCTTCTGGCAGCGATAATGATAGATTATCAGAAAAACTACCCGTTTCGGCCCAATCTGTTCCGCTTGGCCATCTTTATATGTGCTGCAGCTCCAGTGTTGGTCATCAAATCCGCAGCAGAGCAGCAACAAGACGCTACCCAGTCCTATCGCCCGTTAGTTGACTGCATGGCGCCCTTGACCGAGCCCTGGAAAGGCCCATATGTTCCAGGCCATGAGCCGCAGCCATATGAAGAGTGGAATATCTTTGTACCCGAGAGAGTTTGCGCAGCCGGGCTGGCCATTCGGATTCCCACGGCGCATATCTACGGATCCAAGGACAATGCCGTTTCAGAAAGTCTGAGACTCCGAGACATGTGTGATTTCAGAAAGCGGGTGGAGTTTGATCATGGTTGTGGCCATGAAGTGCCGCGAGCTCCCCAGCTCGTCTCCCAGATGGCAGAGACTATTAACCGTGTCATCAATCACGCCTTGACTGCGGTCTAAGTTATAGGATGAAGAAGTGGAACGAGGAAAGTCGGTATCTTTTTTTCGACTAAATACGTACATGCATACAACGAACTGGATTCTACCATACAATTTATGAAATTTCATTCTGAGCTCTGTTCCTTCAATCCACTTTTTTATTCGACTCACTGTATCTGACTAGATTATTTTTCAGTTAGCCCAATTTACTTACCACATTTTAAACAAGGGAATTAACGGTAGATCGACATACCAGGAAACTGCTGCCTCACATCAATGGGATGAGGCATCATGAAATCCCAAATTGACAATGCCCAATTCCGGAGCCATGCTTTCCAAGGCGTATTCCCCAGTGCGTAGGCAAGGTTAAGGGCATAGAGGCTATTTTTCACGGCAGCATTACCACGTTTTACCATCGAGGCTTCGTACTCTCGTAGACGTGACTTGATAACCTGTTGTTCAAAGTCTTCTCCTTTGGTCGATTTCAGCTTCTCAGCCAATGTCATAGCATCGACGATGGCATTAGAAGCTCCCTGTCCGAGAAACGGGGTCATACTTTCGTATGTCGTGTGTTAGAAATATTCCCACTTTTAGAATAGAAAGACAACGGAGTACGAATGTCTCACCTATGAGCAGCATCCCCCAGAATGGTTACTAATTCGGGGGCTTCCCACAATTTAATAGGATCTTGTGTTTTGATATGAGAAACAAAAACAGAACCGGGCACAGTAATGGCCAGCAGAGCCCGCAGAAGAGGATGCCAGTGTGTCGCTCGGTTGATGCATTCATCCTTCAATTCTTCAGGAGTCATATCATCCGGGTGTTTGCTCTGATTTATGAATTCATCGGTGTATGAGGCCATACCGATCATTAAGAAGGAGTCTCTCGGGTCAATTTTGGTAAGGTCGTACGGGCCGTAGGGCTTGACTGCGTCTTTGTAGTATGCGACAACCATGGACCGTCGAGGAGCCATTGCCTATGAAGAAAACATTAGCGTATGGTTGACTTCATGTTTACAAACATTTACCATAATGCCAGACGCCCATGGAATCATGGCCTCGGTTTCAGGCGTGAATGGAGCCTTGAAGTAGATGGTTGTCACGCCGGTGCTGCTTCTGCTGCTGTTGGGTATAAGCTGTTTTCGTACACGAGAACCAGCGCCGTCCGCCCCGACGAGTAGGTCGCAGTGAATAGACTCGCCGTCTGCAAATGAAATTTTAATACCTTTGCATCCGTCCATCCTGTACGAGTTGAATACTCGACCGAACTCCACGTGGAGGTCGCCACTGCTTGCACCAGACAGCAAAGCCTCCCGAAGTTTCCATCTGGAAACGCTACGCGTGCTCCGCATCAGGGGCAGATCAATCCGACATATAATCTTGCACATGGTGTCCATGAAGCCGAGCCTGTTGCCATTCGGTTGCGACAGGCCGATGGCCTTATCCAGTAGGACTTGGACGTCGCCTGGAAGCTGCTTTCTCAATGAATCTAGGAGGTCGGGGGTCATGAGGATGCGATATCCAGTGAGCGAGGGGCCGTCCTTCATTTCTAGCGCGCCTCGCTCGTACACTGTGACCTCAAAGTCGCGGTCATCGCGAAGAAGTTGGGCGAGCACGAGTCCCCCCGGCCCTGCGCCAATGATGGCAATGCGGAACGGGCGTCGATTTGGCATCTTCGTATACTTTTTTCTCACTTTCTCCTTTGTTTAGCTGCAGGAAATCAAAATTACCCTTTTGCGCTCATGCTAATTCTATCATTATCTTATCTATGGCGATTGAACTAGTTGAACATCTTCGCTAGTAGGGATCATGATACATGCGACGCGGCTCGGCGAGATGCTCATTGGGCTCCTCGGCGAGTTTTTGCTGTGCGGACTTGTCCGACCTTTACCACGCAGATAAACAAATGCATGACGTTCTTGATTCTGGTTCAAGTTTAAACCAACTATATCTAATCATAGAAAAAGTAACGTAGGACTAAGTGCATCATCTGATTTGCAGTCATGAAACACTGTACTCGAGGAACCATTTCAGCTTCCTCAAGCCGTTGATTTGTTATGATTCCGGTTTTACATGATTATTCCTCTCATTCATCAATCTTATCATATGCGGTCACATAGAAATGGAAGCGAGACAGACCAGATCGCCTCAAATTGATCCCTCCAAGGTCTCAACGGTGCGAATGGTTTTGTGCATGATCGGGTATTCTATATTGTTCAACGGTGTATAGATACACAAAATTGCTAATCATCCTAGTAGGTTGTGGGTATGCCTTTTTCTATCAGCTCTGGAGACAACTATTGTCGCCACTGCCCTAAACAAGATCTCAAGTGATTTGGACAGTCTGGGACAGTCCTCGTGGATCGTTGTGGCTTACTTGCTCACGTACAATGGTGAGCCATGAACCCACCAAAAAAAACGTTCCTTCTTCTTGCTCATCTGATTGATCGCCGACTCAGGGTTTCTCCTTCTTTTCTCAAAGTTAACCGACATCTTTGGGCAAAAAACTCTGTTGATAGTGGCCCAGATGATCTTCCTGGTATTCTCAATGGCCTGCGGCGCAGCCCAAACCATGACCCAACTGTATGGATCCATGTTTCTTTGCGCGCGTATAATAATTATACGATATAGTCGGTCTCACTGTGACTCAGGGTTGTTTTCCGGGCCATGCAAGGCATCGGAGGCTCAGGAATCTATTCAAACGTCTTTGTCATTGTCACCAAAATCATCACGCCGGACAAAATTGGCTTGTACACCGGCATTTTAACTTCAGTGTTTGCGATTGCCAGTCTTCTCGGGCCCATTCTCGGGGGTGTCATTGTCGATAATACGACGTGGCGCTGGGTGTTTTTTCTCAAGTAAGTGGGCTCAATATACATATGAATGATCCTACTGGTCTGATTCATTTCAATTTACCTTGCAAGGATGTAGTGGACCCGGGATTGTGCTTTCACTCGCACTTATTGTGCCTGGCATTCCCAGTCTCGGCAAAAAAATATTCACTAGACAAACTCTACAGCGCGTTGACGTTGTCGGTGGCATCCTTTCGCTTGCCTGGCCGACGATGTTGGTGTTTGCCTGGGAAGAAGGAGGCGAGTCATACTCATGGGGCAGTAGCACAATCATCGGCACTCTCGTCGGTGGTGGTGTTGGGCTGATTGCTTTCGTCTTTTACGAGAGATGGGTTGTCCGACTTCAGCCCAATATGGAGCCAATACTTCCCATGCGGCTTCTTAAAAGCCCTAGGTTATGTCTCAACCTGCTGTAAGAAGTTCTCTTACTTACCACCAGTTTTGATATTGATCATCAGTTGCAGATCGATGTTCTGCGTCGGCGTGTGCTTCTACGCATCCATTGTTCTCCTTCCTCAGCGATTCCAAACTGTCAATGGATTGAGTCCTATGAGTGCCGGCATTCACCTGCTGCCATTCACCATTGCATCTCCAGTATTCTCCATTCTCTGCGGGTTTGTCCTTGAAAAAGCACAGCGGACTGCAGCCTATCTCATGGGCATTGGGGCGGCGCTCATTGTAGTTGGCATCGCCTTACTTGGTAGTCTTCCTACAAACATAGACACGGTTGTGGCAGCCGTGTATGGATACGAGATCATTCTAGCTGCTGGCACAGGATTTATCATGCCACCTCTCGTTTTCATGTTGAAGGTTGAATTTGATGACGACGACCTGGGTATGCTTTGTGTCTATATACCATATTTTACTCATTCTAACACCGATATACATGTATTAGCCTCTGCTATGGGCGCCAACAACACGTCACGAACCCTGGGTGGCTGCGTTGGGCTGGCGGTCACCTCGGCCGTGACTCATTCGAAGCTGAGGAATATGCTCATCGCGTTTCTCAGTCCTAGCCAGGTCTCGACGGTGCTCGACTCGTCGTCAACCAACAGCAACAACGGCCTATCTCCGTCCGACCTACTCCGAGTCAGATATGCCTATGCTGTGAGTTACGGTGCACAGTTTCGAGCCCTATTGGCGTTTGCATGCGTTGGAACGGTTTCAGCTGTGGCTTTGGGTATTCTCAGAGAACAGCAAGTACGCCGCACATGCCGGCTGTCGTCACAGTCGCGAGCAACTACTTTTATACAGTTGGACGACCGAGTGCCGTAGGGTAGATTCTTGTCAACTCTTACGCGGTCTATAGACAATACACGATAAAATCTTTCTAATAGGCAAAAGTGTGGTATTATACAACTACACCTAGGTAATTACGTTAGCGCCATAACCCCAGTCCCTTACTTTTGGCCATATCATTCTTCAAAGGAGCATCTTTTCAGTGCATCTTTGAGCGGTGGAACCGTAAGCGTTTACGTGAAATTTGCAATGGGCTGAATCAGTCTATCGAAGTTGTCCAGAAAGCCTCGCCATCAAAGACTACAAAGATTATTGAGTGGTCCGGAAAGTGGTATGTTAGTACAAGCTGTCATGTCCGCCAGGAACAGAGACTTTTTTAATCCCATGATTCATCTTAGGCGGATCAGAAATCTTACCATGACAGTTTTGTTTGCGGCCCAGATACATAGACTGGAAGATGAGAAACAGCAAATAGCGGAGGAATTTCAAGAGGCCTGCGAGACTGTCAAAGACTTGAGGGAAGAAAAAGAGAAGCTCCAGTCCCTACTCGAAAAATCACTTCAGAAGGCGAAATCCATTGCTGAGCATCATAAAGATTCGACACATGACTCCATGCATGAATTAACCGTCATTCCAATAAGCAACTAGTGACAACATATGCGACATCCTCCGCCTCTTATCCGTATCTCAAATCTCTATCCCGGTTTGTTACAAGTAGAGCGTGTTAGGCGTTTTGTGACAGGTCCCATATCATGCATCCAAAGCTAGTTTTGGGATCTGAAGACATGTCCATTGTGTGTGAGTTGTCACCACTCAACAGAGTGCGGAACTCCCACAACGGGATCCAGTTACTACCATCCAGTACGGCAGCAACCACGACCTCATCATCTTCCAATCCGAAGTCGACGTAATTGGCGGAAAATTTTGGGTATCGATTGAATTTCCTGTTGAATTCACCGGCCCAGTGGTCTGACAGTTGTAATCTGAGAGGTTGAGAAGAGTATTGCACAGTGGGAAAGCTTCGGTGGATGCTGGTCACTTGGCGGGGAACAAGGAGCAGATAGCTGTCACTAACGTAAATCGTGAACGGTATGTCTGGTCTCGTGATGCTGTCTTGAAACTCGGCTGATTCAACTGAGATGGTGTCAGGGCAAGAGCATGATAGAAAAGCAAGGGTCAACTCACAAGTGATAGGCATCGTGATGTGTATTCTCCGTCTGCTGCTGTGTTTGTATAGGGGCGAGATAATGCCAGTGGCAGGGGATATTCCGCGCCGAAGCCACGTACTAATAATCTAAAATACGTGTCGGAACTAAAACTGTAATAAAACGGTATACCAGATACCAACGGCACCAAAAAGGAGTACCCCTTGGTGGGGTTTCTTGGTAATGGTATGTAACGGCTGCGAACGTTCCGTATTTGCTCGAAATTTCCAACGTAGCTTAGTAATTACGTATAATAACTTAGTTAAGTTTAGTTTTTAACTCTTTAAGTAACTAATCTAACTAATTAAAAAGCCCTATATAGGGTGGAGAGGAATATAAAATTTAAAGGCTAAGCGTTATGGCGCATCATAGTTTTGTATACTACCTTGAACCTCTCCGAAGTCTGAATATCTTCATACCCCGCTCATCCTGACACCTGCAGGAATAGCGTTCTCTCGTACCAAGAATCATGTCTCTTCGCCGACGTTCGTGCAATCCCTGCTTTAGTACACGTCGAAAGTGTGATAGGGCCTTCCCGATCTGCTCAAGGTGTCAGCGGAATAACAAAAACTGCAAGTACGTCTATCCTCCACAGCCCTCAGATGGACAGACAGCACAACCTGGCCATGATTTAAAGCAGATTTCGAAGCATATCTCACAAGCCCATCAACATTATCAACGCGACAAAACACTCAGTACCCAGAGAGGTGCTGAAATAGAGGTCCCGTGGCATAGCATTCCAAGGCCACTCGGCCATTTGGGTACGCAGCCACAAGTCGTCGGTCTGCAAAGCCACGCGTGGGTATATACACAAGTCGCAGATTTTCCTCGGCTATTTGCCACGCAAGGCGAAACTATTTTTATCCATCCGACATTATACCGTAGCTCCTTGCCTGCATCCATGCGGACGGCCTTTGGTATATGTGCCGCGACCCTGTTGCTAAACCAGCAAACACGACCTATGCTGTTCAAGGCCGTGGATGCAGAAGTCTCCAGCTTACTAGGTTCGACGTTGACCGGGACTCTGTCCGAAAACCTGGCAGCTTTCCAGGCCCTAGTTCTGTATCAAATTATGAGAGTCTTCTATGGGGACCTGAAAGAGCAGTGGACGGCAGAACAGCAGGAATTCATCGTGAGGTCGATTGGTCTGCGGCTCCTCCGGCAAGCAGAGACAGAACTACCAATGCCCACCACATGGGAGAGTTGGATCCTCGCGGAGAGTGTTCGTCGGGCTGTTATGTTCTCTTTCAAGCTATATACATTATACTGGAGTGCCAGAGCAGGTGTCTGCAAAGAGAACGGTGCACTCAATCACCTGCCAATGTCCTCCAATCCAGCGATATGGGACTCTCAAGATGCGGATCTCGAAATTGTGGCAAAGGATACCATTATAACGCACGGCCAGCTACTTGCACGTTGGGAAGCCGCACCACAGAGCAAGCTCGACCGCTATGAGAATTTTCTCGTCGTTGCTTGGAAGGGAACCCCCACGGTGGAAGCGTTTAGATGCGTCCGGGCAGAAAGCGAATGAGGTGACGAGTAGTGTCAAGGGAAAACAAAGCCTGAATTGAATCTTCATTGTCGTGAGATATTGCGCTATTCTAGCAGGGGTGCCTGTGCAAATTCACCTCAATACTAATGGTATATACCTATCGTGTCTGTCCCATCTACTAGTCGTCTAATCAAATATAGACCCCAATCATCATGAAATGGATTTAAATAAAAGCTAGTTGGGAGTAGACACCATTGACAAAAAAAAAAAGAAAAGATAAGATAAGAAACGTGATCATGAGTAGAGAGTCGATTCAAGATAACTGATTGATTGGAGAAAGGAGAAATATATGCAAATGGCACCCATGCTTTTGACATCTCAACGAGACTTCCAAGGTTCCTGAGGTCGGGATGGAAGTCGCCTGGCCCCAGAATATGTAGGAATACTCATATATGAAAATACATACAAAAAAGATCAGACTGAATCCCAGAACATGCCGGCAAGTTCTGCGGCTCTAGGGCGCCACGAGCACTCCACGGTATCTCATCTTACCATCCCTCAACTTTTGCATAGCATCTTTAACACCTGTAAGGGTCATTGGGAACTTTTCAATCTGGGGCTTGACCCCGTGTCTGGCGGCGAAATCCAGCATAGCCCTCATGCTTGCAGTGGCCGCAACACCAGATCCGATAAAGCTGAAGTACCCGCCGATCAAGTTCAATGGCGTGACGCCATCCAAGGCCTCGGTGCTGACGGTCAAGGGGAAAATCTTTGCCCCAGGGGCCAAGATTGGGTAATACCTGCAAACTGCGTGTGAGCAGATGTTTGACGATCAAACAGCACGAGGAATATCAAAACTTACAACGACATCTTCGGGTTAACGCTGGTGGTGATTAGTAGAATATCCAGCGGGCGTATGGAATCCCACGACTCCTTATTGTTAGTAGCATGGAACTCTGACGCTCCAAAAGCGAGCGCCTCCTGCTTCTTTGACTCCGTGCCTGAGAAAACGACAACTTCGAGTCCCATCTTGGAGGCAAATTGGATTGCCATATGACCCAGACCACCAATTCCGATGATGCCGACGCGGTCTCCAGGCTTCACATTGGAGTCGTATAGAGGACTCCACACGGTTGCTCCTCCACACAGCAGGGGACCAGCATCTTCAGATGAGATGGTGTCGGGAATCTTGTACAAAGTCGATATATCCCAAGCTAGTGCTGTTCCAAAGCATCCCTGGTCCGCATCTGCCGTCCCGTAGAAGGTGCGGCTGAGACACAGTGTCTGGCGACCTGTAGGACTCGTCAGCATCAAGGCGGGTCAAGTTACCGCCACCTCTGCCTAACTTACCTGATACGCAGTATTTGCAATGGCCACAGAACTCGTGATACCAGCCCATGCCAACTCGATCTCCAACTCGGAATTCTGACAAGTCCTGCACAGAAGAACCAATCTCGGTGATGATTCCAATACCTTCGTGTCCAAGCCCCTGATCAGCGTGACGGTAATGTTCATCGGTGCCACAAACGCCACAGTGTGTTATCTTGACGCTGACTTGGGTTGGTTCCAGTTCGCGATGGCCAACTGCCTCGACAACGTCTCCATTGCCGGAGCCTTTGAAATAAGTGAAGTCAATGCCCATGGTTGCAGATGGACTTTTCAAGCAGAATGGGCAGGAGAGGGAGCAGGGTAATTAGAAAGACAAGGGGAGGTGTCCTTTGAAATGAGAAATGTTTTGTTTGACCGTGAGAACATTTGTGGCTCCCATTGCCCTTTTTATACCTCGATCATGGTTAGGAAGTTTCAATGTTGGCTGCTGATACGGAAACCTGCAAGCTGCGATACCCACATTTGACCGCATGCATCTACATAGTTAATCGAGCGATTAAATGCTTTGAAGGTCCGGGACATAATCTTAATGCTTATAAATCATTTCTCACTGATCCGACATACGCTCGAGATACTTGTTCCGGTAGGAAAGATAAAGAAGAGGGTGGACTACTTCACTTATCGCTACATCGACCGAGGGGTTCGTACATGATAGTGGTACTTGATAGGGAACCATTCGGCTCCACATTTGACCGCATGTGTGGCGAGATGGGCCAACGAGCAGCTTAAGAGTGATTAAGCCTCCATTGATGTCAACGTCAACTTAAACACTTTTCATCATGAGTGGTACGTATATGATACCGTAGGCCGTCAGATCAAGACCAAGTAGTCACCATCTAGCGCCCCCGGGCTGGCCAGCATCTCGAAAATTCGTTCGGTAGCATCACTAAGCGGAGTTGTAAGTGTTTAATCTGTACTTCCAACAGAACTAAGCTATCTATATAGAAGAATATATTTGTCATTTCGATCTTGAAAAATTGTTGTCTGTTTTAGCTGTAAAATAGGAAAAAGAAGGCCTATTTGAGCAGATAGATTATTTACAAACGTATAACTCTCACAAGTGTTTACTATTCACCCTTTATAAAGTTTACGTATATGCAACGCTAAAGTGCTCATCATCCTAATGCGTTAAGCTTAGCTAGGCTTGCAATTTTATAAATTACCAACATCTTACTCATTAAGCAGATATAGGCCCAAAAATTTATAGAATGTAGCGTACGATCTAATACAAGACCTGGACCAGCCATTCAGGATTTCCACTTTGGAACGAAACACTGCTGAACCAAGTACTGATCGGTATTGCCATTTGGCACTTCCGTCAAAACATAGTTCCACGACGCCTGAAAGCCACCAGCTGACCAGGAAGTCCATCCGAGGTAGACATCGGAGTTCGCACTACAGGCAATATCAGCATATCAGATATGACTTGACGCATTTTTTATGCAAATTTTAGGAGATTCATATGTACACTTACTTGAGGAAGTCAAGCTGTTGGCACATGTACGTTGCACAGCTCTGAACGTTACCGCCACCGGTTTCAGAGAGCAGAGCCTGGCGGCCTACAGATCGCAGCCAGGTTGCGAGACTCGAGAAAGCGTCGACATTGTTGGTGACGCACTCGGCATGGGTGCCACTATTGTCCGAATCCAGGTACTTATGTACATCGAAGATCAAATTGTGAGTAGATCCATCTGGATTGACCACTGCCGCCAGGGCTGCACCGGATCCATTTTCCAAGAAATTGGCGGCACTTGTGTAGTCGGTACCAGGGAGCAAGATCATCTGTGAAGTTGCGCCAGCATTACGAATTGCTGTAACGACCTTTTGTGCGGTGGCAGCCCATGTGGTGATATTCAGATCATGGGGCTCATTCATGACGCCAAAGATGATCCTGCTATCAGCCTTATATTTGGTCGCAAGCTGAGTCCACAATCCTACAAATTGTGCATCCGTCGGTCCACCTTGGCCAATGATGGCTCCATTCCAGCGGGCATAGTTATGAATATCAACGATGCAGTGCGCACCCGTAGAAAGGCAGCCCTGAGCGAGCTTATCGTACTGGCCGAAATTTGTCGCGTCAAGCTGGCCACCTAGGGCATTGTTGACGAGATACTGCCACCCAGTAGGCAAGCGGAATATGTTGAAGGTATCATCATTAACAAAATGTTTCATTTGTGTGACGCCATCGACGGACTCATCGACAATCTGACTTAGATCCTGTGTGCCGCTGGTAACCATGCCAAAGTCGAAGCCGGCAATGTTCACTCCGGCGAACTGTACCTTACCGGTACTCGTGGGAGTTGTCGTTGTGCCGACACTTGTCGTAATGCTCGCCGTGGTCGTTGTCGTTCTTGACGTGGTTGTTGCCGTGGATGTTGCCGGTCCTGAGTCCAAGTGAGCGATTGAGATATTCAGACATTATTCAGAGTAAACCACCAACCAGACCCTGGAAGACACTGCGAGTAGTAGGCATTCCCAGGAGCGCAGTAGGAGCCAGAAACACAAGTGCTGGGTCCAGTCCAGCCGATACCACCACCTATAGAAAATAAAGATGAGAAGCCAATTCGTCTGGTTCAGAGATATGTAAGCTCACATTGCCCCCAAACAGTCTGTTGCGCAGTGGCCTCACTGGCCACTGCGATCAACACGCCAACACCGAATCTTGAGATGATTGTCATGCTGCGCAAGTAATAGCGACGGAACCGGGATTTGATTCTTGTCTCCAATTTCCAGGAAACCCGACTGGAGATATAGCCATATCTTTTATAAACAAACCTTTTGGCTTATCTGTGTTCCCTTCCCATTTCTGCAGACAAGTCGTGCATCTGTCGGGATTCAATACAGAGGCGAAGAGGTCATTACAAATTAGATAACGCGGACTCTCGCGTTTGGACATATCCTGAAATAATAGTACAATCTGGTCTGCGTGAACAAGGATGTCTGATTGGTATAACACTATAATTATTCATCTATACCTGACGAAAATGGAGCCTCACATCGGAGGGTAGCCAGTATATTGGAAGGAGTTTGAGTTAGGGTTAACACCCAATCCCGATAAGGTAAGTTCAATTACCTGAAATTTGATTCCCATGATATTGCATGCCCTGTTATAGGTCATGTGAACCGAATTTCGTTGCTGAACTATTCTGCATTATTCGCGAATATTTGAGGCCACGTCTCCTGTAGATATGTTCTTTGGCAAGCCTCACCGTACCTAGAAGAGAGTAGTAAGGGGCATTTGCATAGCCGAATGACCGAACATACGCGAAGAAATTTTTTTTATCTCGGCCGCGAGGACATCAATTTCAATATTGAAACCTTGGATGTTCTGTGAATCTCTTTCGGCGAGTAGCAAAAAGAGAACAAGACAATATACTTTGAGGTACTTTTCCGATCTGCCACTCGCTCCTCTTTAACGACAGAGATGTGACTTAACGACGAACCATAGACATACCTAAATGGCATCGGAAAGCAGCCCCTTATCCGTCTCCAGGAGGAGGGCTTGCTCACTCAATGTCAAATCATCAAAGGAGTATAAAGGAAGACAAATCTGATTTCCTGACGGACGGATCGGAGTATCGGACAACTAGATACCCCAGCCGTTGTTCCCCCCGGACACAAACCCCGAACGACTGCAGAGAAATTAGAGAATCTCGAGCAAATTCAAATAACGAATCTCCGGGTCTTAGTACATGCTGAATAACAGACGGTCATTAATACTCATGTGAGCTTTCATCAAGCACGCAGCAAGCGTTCAGCAGATATCGGTATAAAACACTGACGATTTCGGTATACCGACGGCGTTGAAGACGGTCCTACACAACCTGTAACCTAAACTACTCATTAAAGTCCTTGGTAATCAAGTTATATCCGAGTTCCAATTCTCACCTACATGTCCTACACCACACAATAAATCTAACACACTCGTATCCGCACCAAATTTGAAGCTCTATGTAACGTTCCAAACCTGGCACTCTAGAGGGCTCAAGTACGAGATCGAATGAGGGTCTTCAACACTTCCAGATTAATAGGAGACTCGACCCTGGGAAACGACAAAACCGGATTCCTTGGACATCAAAACAAGCTGTCAGACGATAGTTGATAGCATGTTTCTCGATTTCGGCGTCTCTAAAGTCCCCAATAAGTTACCCAAATAAAGTACCACCTAATTCTCATGCTCTTCATCAGACAGATCGGGTAAGCCTCTATTCAACACCCAGAACCTATTTAGGTTCGGTACTCTGAGATGAGGCGCAAAATTCATCACCGGTGAGGATCCAGGGTAATTGCTAATTGTGATATCAATATTTTAAAGGTGATTAGCGGTCTAGATAAACAATCATGGATTGTATTGTCCTCATCTCCGTATGTGTTGAAAACATTATATCTAATCTAATTGTTATGTGCTGGAGCATACGCGGTAAGGAAGAAGATAATTTGTTATGGAGAGAAGCATAGTATATGGGTTAAAATCTGGCCTCGCCATTGCAGAGACAGTTGTGAGGGGTTATTGCTAGACGATGTGATGGCTATCCATGGATGTAAAGGGGAATAGATGATCAAGGAGAAAGACGTTATGGCGGTAGGTACTAGTAGGGTTAGCTCTCCACCAAGCCTTGCTTTCACAATGACTACTACGGTACTTACACCATCTCATTGCATGGCTTGAGCAGGAAGAGACGAGTCTTTCTGCTGCCTGCAGATTATCTCAAAGTCATCTCTAGCAAAACCACAGTGAAGACAGCTGCATAGAGTGGGCTTTTCCAACGACGTCTAGTCTTGCTCTGCTAGGGTAGTCCCGAGAACTTCCAGGTGTACAAGATGAGTCTTCTGTCCGTAAATAATCCCTCAGAAAACGGTAAATTACTGATTCTATAGAATGTGATAGCCTAGCTCAAGACCCGTACGGTCACGACCTAAACATTGAAGGACGAAAAAAATGCCCCTTCGTCTGGAAAGGGCGAGAGGCGAAATACTACAGTAGTCAACGTCGTCAAGTGGGAGAGATAGAGAGCAAAGCCCTAAAGCGGAACTATGCCGATAAACACGTACCCAAAATGGTCAACTAGTGACTCGTCGTTAATAGCTTGGACTAGATTCGGATTGAAACATGTTTCCATGGTTTCTATTTCTTCTCATGCAGTCATTATTTTTAAGCTTCCTTCCAACCACCAGCGCCAACACCATCTATGGCGGCTCTCTTCCTTCTGGGATTCACAGTTTCAGGAGCATAACTGCCGCGCAAAGTGTCAACGTATTCCCTCCAGGAAATTGATCGGCTCTCGCCCAAGTGCTGGGTGTGGCCTCTTCATGTCCTAATGCGCTGTGAGTTTCCTTTTGTCGTCTCTCCTCATCAATATCAATAACAGTCATCTCATGCATATAGTTCTTGTTTAACAACAGCAGACATACAACCGTGGAATGCGACTCTGATACATTCAATACCTTAACATGGTAGAGTAGTACATGTGGTTCCCCAGTAACACTGCTCTCTGTACCTCTACTTGTGAGAGTTCCTTGAGTAATTGATATACCGCTATCGACAGCGCCTGCAATGGCCAGGAAGTGATACACTACACTTGGTTGGTGCCAGCCACGTTATCCGAGTTCACTCCGGCCCAGGAGCTGCTTTCCAATTTGTACAAACAAAGCATGGTATATCGATCCCCTCTATCGATACAGAAGCTCCACGACCATGGTCACTAATTAGTATGTAGCGTCTGAGTATACTGGGATAAATGAAGACTTGGTCGACATGCATAACCTGGATGCCTCTTTCAGCCATGGATCAGAAGTGGTTCATGTGTCATGCATCGTGGGCGTATCATTTCATTTTGAGGTAGAAATGATACCGCATATGGAATTGGTAAAGATGCTGTAAGAACAGCTGTATACCAAGGTACTCATTGACGCTGAATCACGACTAATGAGATTTAAAAGAAAGATTACCTGGGAAGATAATATAGTTATTGAAAAGTTTCGCAATCAGTCTATCGATTTTTAAACTCACAGTAATCCGGCGGGTTTGCCAGACAAAACCAACTATTGGATTCCACAATACTAAAATGATGTGCTTACTTTCTAGCACAGAAGAACCACCTACATTCCAAGAGATACTGCCATACTGGCTCTCCATTTCCAATGTCCACACGACCCTCCAGGGAGTACTCCGTACGAGATTCACGGAATCAACAAGAACAAGATGTTGCCAAAGTTCAACCATCTTCAAGACGATTAGACTGAATGCCAGTGCATTGCTACGCGTGTTGAACCCACTCGGTACTTCAGTTCTCCGGGTCATCCCCCTTAATCCTTTCCGACTACGACACGGAGTGATTCAATAGTAACTAGTGAGAATTGTCTGTCTACATACTGTAACACTTGTGAGGCATTGGTTGATGCTTTGTAACTGATTCATCTCTCATATGCTCAGAGGATTGATAAGACGTCAATCGAGCATTTGAATTGGAATATATACTAGTGCTTACATCTCAATAAATCACATTTCACAGCCTTGATTTGATGCAAAATGCGTCGTCAACCCAGTGCCCACAAAAACCAAATGAACATCCGTATCTGACAAGTTGCCATGTGGTTGCCCACTTTTTTGACTTTGTCAAAACGAGTACATACGTACAGTAATTGTGTACAGGATGGTTTAAACTCTGTGTCCTAGCTTCCACATGTCGTCTACCAACTTACCCGAGCAGACCAGTCAGCGTCTGAGGTTTTCCGAAGACATACATAGTAGTCGGGTTTTGTCTAATTAGTTTCTAACGATTTCGTACAAAACCGACTCAGCACAAACCTCGTATTTCAAAATCACAACAGGACCGTCATGAATCTATTGGTACCGTAACGTCTTACAATCTCTTACAAAGTAAGTGATTTGCATGATGGACAGCAAGCCAACAACCCGTAAGGTTCAACTAATTGCCGAGTCGAAGTAATTATCTGTGGTCCGGATATCCGGTACGTATTAAGTTACCAGCTGAAAGTGTTGGAATTTGTCAGGCATTATTAATAGTTCCAACATGTTGTAAATTGACCATGAGTCATGCACCCACCAACATGAAGTGATTATGCAGTTACGCGCCAATGTCAAGTCAAAGCCCTTTAGATTCTGCATACGTAGCTTGAGTAGAAGATAGAAACATCAATTCTGTACACGTACTCAGAGTATACTGTAGCCACTCAACGGGCATCGGAGAAAATCCATACTGGCGGGTACAGCACAAAAAGCCCACGGAAACGCTTAAGCCCTAACAGGCCAATCAAACCTCCCGAGTGACAAATCATAGTCAACCCCCCATTTAATCCACTGAATCCAGAGAAAAGGGAGTACGATTGCTGGTCCTTGGGTCAGGGTAATCATTATTTGGCCCCTCAGGCCCCTCAGGCCCCTCTTTTCTAGAATGGTCAATTATTGCTTCGGTCATTTACGTACCGTCTATAACACCGATTTCTCGACAAGAACGCCGTATGTCGTACGGAGTCACGTCGGAGTACGTATGATTTGGTACTTTTAAAACCTTAATCAATAAGTTCATTTCTTACGAGTAATACGCCACCGACCCATTGATCTGTGCATTCTAGCCAGCTGAATTACTGTGCAGAATTAGATGGATAGCCGGTTTTCCGTTCTCTACGGAGTACGTACGGAGTAGGTACTAGCTAGTTAAATAGTTATACTTTGTGCTCGTATCATTAGTCATGCATGATACCGGTAGTGTCTGTTCTAGAAAATCGCGATCATCACGCCAAGTCTGCACATCCCTCGCGACCACATGGCTGAGTACCCGTGCTAACTGAGACCGTATGTGCTCCGAAGTAAATCAATTTAGTGCACTCCGTATTATATGAATGATTTTAAGAAACTCTTGCGCCTGCTTTGAAGGATTAGTCCCATGTCCATCAGCTAAATAGCCTTGCCAGCTGTATGCTCGTGGATTAAGTTATGCAAGACCAAGATCATCGAAAAGGCGCATGATCATGTCCAGTACGTTTAACAAGGTAAGGACAATTACCGGCGTTTGCCAATTGATCACCGGTACCCCAACCAACCAACATCCAACATTCCACATCCTATGAGAATCAGAGTAAGCACAGGCGACACTAAATCATCTTAGCGCATGATTTCCCATGTGGCAATGGCGTCGAATTAATCATACAACGCTACTCCGTACCAACAGGCCTAATCCGGTTTCGGCGCTGAATGCGTTACTATCGTCGTTCTAACTTCCCCGTTGAACATGCTAACGCTGCTAGTCCAAGTGCAAATGTACGACAGTCGGTTAGAACGTACGTAAGTTAGCAGCTCGCTAGCACTTGAAGAGAAGGCGGCTTAATCCGTCTCTATATAACAAATCCATACCTGATACAGTATGAATGCTCCGGACCTCTAAATCCGCGGAGTACACCACGTTGATCGCCGGCGAAAGGTGTACGTACACCCAAGTCAACTAGTGAAATCCCAAGACGAAGTTGATTTTCAGCCTGTCTAGCTCTAAGCCCCATACAATGTCCTACCTTGAGGCTTATGAAACTAACGTGCGTAGATCCTTAATTCCCTCTGGCCAGTGAGTCCGCTGTTTCGTATGTATGACTCGATCCTTGTACAACGCTCTGTGTTGTCTATCACAGTACATCAGTGCTTGTAGATCACGGGAAATTCAATTTCCCACCTATTCTTTTCGAATTCAATCACATCCTGACAGCATGATTACGTCTTTTGGAGGCGAAGATCTAGGTTTGTACTACGATGTGGTATGTAGATGTGTCTGAATGACCGTCCCTCGATCCTCTGGTAGGGCTAGGGTTACATTCAAACTACAGCTTTTGGACCTATTAGGATATTGAAACATTAACAACTGTGAAGCCACTGCAGTATCGTATCTGTCGGTTGGATTGATTTCAATATACACGAGTGATTCGCCTGAGCTGATCAGGCTACGTATCTATTTGACTATTTCCATACGCCACGCAGAATCCGTAAGTCCGCGTGATAACTAGTACGTACTAACTAGCACGTACTATCAATATAATTCATCCCTAGCCTACTGACCAAGTCCCACCACCTCGTGGCTTTGACTTTGGCTTGATACGCATCTGGGTAGACCAAAATCTCACCACGTGTATGTTCAGAGATTGGAGCACCTTACCTGGGACCCAACTACATAGTCGCGGATTAAGGGGGAGACGTAGTAGTGACAATTCAACTAGTCGTAAGACTCGTAACGAGTAGGGGTCATAGGGGAAGCACTATTGTTGCTGGAACTCGGAGAGTCGGATCGAAGCGACTAGATGCGACAGACTGAATCGCGCACATGGGCTTAAGAGTGCTGGGACTAACCCGTCTAGTGTCGAGTAGAGAGGTCTCCAATCTGGCTTCGTGCTTCGTTGGTTTGAACCGTCGGGAATGAGATTACAGAGATCAAGATATTCGAATCAGAAATGAAATAGGTTGTCCCATTGTAGAGTGTATCAAAACCAGAAATCGTAATAATTACAAGTCCTCTCTCCAATAACGCCATGCAAAGCAAATCAAAACCCCTGGGGTATAAATCCGCCCGCTTTTTATACACAAGACTGGCCCAAAACGCCTGGACACATACAAGTCCAAAAGTAATAATAAAGTAAAAAAGACGTAGTTCTAATAAAACACATGAGAACGTAAAACAACTCATGAAACCGAGCTCAAATTTCTGAACTTCTCTTTTTTTCTGATTTTCGATTAGACGACTGATGCCGTCATAGGTCGTCCGCTATGACAGCCGCGTTCATGACGCTTCATATTGCTGCGCACGCTGAACGCCTTTCCGCAGCCTGCATGTGTGCATCGGAATGGCTTCTCACCAGTGTGGCTATGCGAGTGAATTCGGAGACTGGATGGACGAGAAAAAGCCTTGTGGCATGTACGACAGACATACCGCTCGTGGTTTTGAGGGTATTGTGTTGTGGTCGAAAGTGGGAAGTAGTGGTGATGTTGCCAGCCTTGATGGGCGACAGGTGAGAGCATGGCTGGTTGTGGTGGAACAAGTGATGATGGAGTCACTGGGGCGGATGCGCTATGTGCTCGTGGATATGCCTTTTCTTCGGAATAATATGATGCCGATTGAGTCGCTGTTGTGATCGAGGTTGTGGTAGATGAAGGACTAGGAATGGCGTGTGAAAGACGAGCAGAGTCGTGAGAGGCTAGCGAGGAAATAGATAGGCGCTCTGATGGGTGGATTGGTGTATTTTGCAGAGATGCAGAGATAGATGGTAAGGAGGTGCGCTGTTGGTGTGATGGATGCGAAACTGCGCTGCTGATGGATGCAGAGTGTGATCGTCCAGATGGAAGAGATGCAGGCGAGCTACCTTCTGTGAAACCGGAGCAAGGGCGCATCGGAGGTGTTGGAGGCAAGAAGCCACGGCTATAGTCGCCTGAGTCATGGCGGGCACGTTCTAATCCATGTCAGTAAACCAAATTCATCGAGACGTCACAGAGGTGAAATGAGCATACTGTTTGCGGGCATGTTGTCCATTCCTTCCAAAAGACTCGATATCGATGGAAGGGAGTATTTGCGCTGTTCATCTGCTGGAGGTGACAAGGGTAGCTGAGGTGATGTCCTTTGGCTACTGTTCACTGTAGAGAAATATGATGTAGTTGCTGATGTCGAGATTGAACTGGGTTTCTCGCGGTATTCGTCATATTTGCGCACTGAGCCTGACAAGCTGGGAGCTGGGCTGAGATGTGGTTGAGAAGTGTTGCGAGATTGTTCGCTCCATTCTGTGGAGACTAGGTTGGCGACCTTCATGATGTCCAAATTCCCTGATATCTGCTTCTGAGCCTTTGTGGAAAGTGACGACGAGAGGCAATCCAAGTTGAGTCGTCGTATCAGACGTTGGTAGTCGAAGCCAAGTACTCAGTGTGTGATGCTAGAGAAAAGATGAGAAGGTGCAAGCCTTGGCAGTTGATATGAAGATATTGGTAGAAATCGAAGAACAGCGGGAAAGCGGCGTTTGAATGGGTTATGTAGGGCATACAGAGTAATAAGTAACTAGATTCGCTACGAACGACAGGCATACGCAAGATAGTCTCCACCTCTCATGCTAGATAGAAACAGGCAGGCATGACTAGTAGACTTCCAGTCCAGTAATAAAGTTAGAAAAGGTTCGAATAAAAAACCGTAAATATCCACCAATTTTAACCCAGGTTGACTTACGACTCGAGCGGTACTAAAGTTAGAACGAGAAAACTTGGGGCCAGAGGCGCGCCCAAGCCCAACAATAATTTTAGCTTAGCTTGGTATTGTTTGCACATACACGTACACGCACGTATTATATGATAAATGATTAGCCGTACGAATATAACTAAGTTTTTCCTGTCTTTGCCATCGAAATTAGTAATCCCTTGACCCGCACCTTCCAGTCCTCCGGTACGCTGGGATGAGCCATGGATCTCATATCTGCTTTGTGTCTTGACTTGAGCAGATTGTAATTGTCGGCGAATGAATAAAGTGTTGAACAATACAAAGTCATAGGGAACATGGTGACATACAAAGAAAAGGCGTACAGAACATGATCCAGGCAGACGGATACAACCGACACCCAGGTAGATCATTATGATGATAGTAATTATTGCTTCCCAGTGTAATTCCAACATGCATTAGAGAACCTCCTGAGTTTCATCTTAGACAGTTCGAGAAATAAAATACCAGACCACGCGAACAGTGCCAATCCTACCAATATGGTTTGGGGCACAGAGCTGGAACGTGCTTTTGCTGCTGTTTTCTCCACACTTAGATTGCGATGGACCCGAGATAATCTCGTGGCTTTTGTTCGTTCGTTTTTTTTACAGGGGCGAATTGTGATTACCGTACCTACACGACCTGCGTGAGGGGATACTCTATAATTCAATCATTCCAACGGTCAATAGTCTCGGACTTGCATTACTGAAAGTAGTTTGGAACACTACACGTCTGACTCTCATCGTCAACACATGATTGTAGTTACGTGGTCTTTATATAGCTCTGTCTTACTCGTATACGACGCATAGCGATATCATATTACAACAAAAAGGCGAGTCAAGGACGACCGGATCTTTTGAAGAAGATCGCCACAATCCAATCCGTTGCCGCCTCAGAGAGTAAATTTGGTACGTATTGGCTCAGGCTCAAGACTCACAGACACCTTCCCCAAAGCGGGAATGGACGCAAATCACCAACAGATCCCAGAAGACGGCGCAGGACTCCATGATTTTCTGCTAAATTCTAACCCTTGTGATAAATACCAAGAGGAACTAAGCGTCGAAGCGAAGGGGGGGATCAGCCCATCCAGTGTGAGCGATTCAGAGCGAACGGTCCCCATCGCCGACTTGGGTCTAGCCCCGAATCTTACTACGGTCCCAGTAACAGAGTCAATGATACAATTAGCGCCGATCTCGCCGCAGCCGTAATTACGCCGGAGTTACTAAATTACCGTGTATTGCTGTAACTGTAAATATCGTTCTATATGTAATATTTCATGCCTAACCGAAGCATGTTAATTTGCTAGGACTTGGCTATGTGACGGGATTTGCTCGCATACTTCGCAGGATTCACGACTTGGTATGGAGTACTCCGTCCGTACTTAGTATTCATCTCTAAGCCTTGGATATGTCAGTCGGCTAATGGTCTTGGTACTCGGATCTCTTGATCATGAGGATTCCGGGTGTTTTGTTCATAGCTATTTGTTCATACGTATCTACGTAGTCACAATCCATTGCTGGGTCACTTCGAAGTTCGCTAACAATTCGACAGTTCTCGGGGTTTGTAAGAATCCATCAACCAACTCGTGGATTGTCGCAAGCCCGGATGAGAGCCGGTTAATTGCCGAAAGCGGGAATTTTTGGTAATGTTGGCTGTACCGCTCTACCCGGAAACCCGATAGGGTTCAATTTGTCTAGCAGACCCTCAATCACTGTATTTGACACAAGGACCTGATTATCGATCTTTCTCTTTTTGAAGCTCCTTATTTACACACACTTTAATTCAGAACTGAAACGAGGGGTGCTCAGTTTGGTACATCGAAGACGCAGGCAAATATTTACGTACGTAGCGATCACCGGAAAAGTAGTGATTGTTCGGATAATCCGAGTGAATGATGAGAGTACCAAGTTAACCTTAACACTCATATGTTTCGAACTTTCTAAGGTCGTAAGTTTGTACTCTGAACTCTGAACGGGGATAAGCGGGCGAGGGTACGTATGCTAATCCAAGGGATGATCTTAAAAGCCTATCACCCAAGCGCACCCACCGATTGTCTCAGACAGGTCTACATAGTAAGCTAGCTCCAGAGCAGATATGATACCCGCTGTTCCGGATTGGCCAACTTGGCTCGAGACACACGCGCTGGTGATCTGTGAGGATCCATCCCAAAATCCAATTTTTGCTTGGCCACCGGAGCCCCCTCGCGAAAACCGCCGGTTCAGGAAAAGTATGTACGCGACTGAGCAAGAGGGTTGCTATTTCGCTTCCGTTTGTGCTCTGATTCGCTATCTTTAAGATCCATCACTACGACTGTACAAATAGCGTAGCTTCGGAGTTTACGGAATACTCGTGATTTAATCCTCTGGCCGGGACCGGAGTCATTCGAGTATGTATCTAGATTGTATCCAGCACGAAAGCGCAAGGAGACTTATCGAATATCGAGTGCATGAACCTCGGGCGATCATATGGAGATCGACAACGCCTTCCGTGCTTTCTTCGACTCTTCAGAAAACAAAACGAACACTGCCTGACCGCCAGGTCAAGAATAAATCAGCTGACGAAGTACGCGGATAGGCCAAAGGGGAAAAGCAAAGAAAAGAAAAATCCCCGAAATTCATGGGAATGCTCGCAAGTGACAGGGTTCAGAGGATTTGTTGTCGACGTATGAGAGGCAAGAGTCGACAACAAAGGTTTGAACTATGGACAGGGACCTGACGCTGATTGCAGGCTGCAGAGTGCGTGGCTCGCTAGAATCCTGACCTCTCCACATGCTCGGGTACGTAGGTCGTCGCCCCACAGGCTCGTATATGTGAGTGCGCATCTTTGCAATGAATGAGCAACACGAACTGGGTGGTCATGAAGTCTCCGTATGGAGGTTTACTGGCATATGTACACACAGATCACCAGGCTTGGTCATCTCACATTGGTTGATCACATACAATGAAACAATGATAAGATTCTTATTCAGTTCTCTCGCATAGAACCCGATAGTCTTCAGGACAGAACAGAAAAAGCAACGAGAAAACGGAAATAAAATGAAGAAAGCATTGATCACACGTTTCCAGCCACCACATCTATCTTCTGTTCTGGACGAAATTGGAAGCACGTACTCCGTACGCTGTTAGACATTCGTAACTTAATTCCGTCTGACTGTTGGTTAGTAGTTACAGAACCTTAACTTTCTGGATAATCCAATATTATTGCTTGGCCTGTACGGAGTACGGAATACCTCCGCGAGTAATGGGGCGCTGTTATTCCCTACCAAAGCCTTGAGCTGTACGTACACCGTAATTAACGCCTTGGGAGGCTGAAATTGCGATGCCCGCGTGGTCATCAAGAAAGCAACAACAAAAGCTGAAAGGATGACTACGGATTCGCTGGTTAGTCAGATAAGGGTTTAAAAAAGGCCAAGACCAACGTCCTCGACGCTGCAGTGAAACGTGACTGACCGGACTAAACTGCAGTGGCGGTGTCAGGGTTAGTGTTAGTGTCAGTCCGTCACAGCACATGGCGAGGCTGACGCCAAGCAAGCCCAGAACCCTTTTCCATGATCTGAAATGTAAATCACGGAGTTCCCAAGTCGTTGTATTGGTACGTATCGTACGTTCCGTATTGCTGTATGTTTACGTATTGTAATCGTAAAGGATTTCCGGATCATCCCCAAATCGAGTAATTTTCTGGTATGTTTCGGCTCGAGTGTTGCCGTTGCTTGTTGTACACATTATGCAGTGTATCTACTCCGTAATGTGGTGACAATGTTGCAGATTACGCATCACTTGCCCTTTTGATCGATTCTTTTACCCAGCCGTTTGGATCTTTGTACTACTCACCAGTATGTCACGTGGTTCTTGATCTTCTTTATCCCTTACTCATAACTAACACATGTGCCTTCGCTTGTATGTACGTATGCATATCGAGCGAACCTCGAATTTGCGAACATATCAAAAATAGGCTGAACCCCTCCAATTTCTGGAGAAGTTAGATCTCGCAGATCAACCCATCAGGATTTGCCATCACAATTGTACCCCATAAAAGGGGGTCAGGATTGCTTACGTACCGAACCCGCAAAGAGAGAATTTGTCGGGAACTTTCCGACCGTAACCAGTGAGAAAGCTACAATGTCATACCACGCTTTCCCGCTTATGGCAATAAACTCGCTTGACTTCACTCCATATGCCGTGGTTTCCGACACGCGATGAGGCCCGCAGAGCCCATTTGTCGATCATACTGTATTACGTGTACATATCTCATACGGTTATGCGGTGTTGTATGTACAGTCGTGTCAGATGGACGATACATCGTGGATGATAATCTCACTTCTGCATATTCGTCAAGTCACGGAGCATACGTACACAGGTAGCATCAAGACACACCATCTTGAATGACTACCACACTGTTTGAAGATGGAAAAAAGTCCACGTAAGCCTACCTGTGTTCGGTGCATTACTACGTATATTTTGTATCCTCAGCGGTTCATTGGCCAAAAGATGGACATTGATGATCGGCGCCTAACCGGAAAAGGCTGGCACGTTATGACGATCATCATATGTACTGATAATGGTAAAAGGGAATCCGTACCGATGTTCTTTCATAATTCATCGCTTGCTGAGATGTTCACATATGAATAGCCAAATAAATGACGGATTAATACCGGCGTTTCAGAACATTAAGATGCTCAGCGATCTTTTTGAGTGACTTTTTGGCGTTGTACACATCTCGAAGTACAAGGTTACCTTCTTGGACCGGCACCAAAATTCCCCGTATGGCCATTCTTGTGACTTGATGTCTGTACTACGTATGTCTGTATGGTTGTAGGCTGCAGCTAATGCGGATTTTTCGCCTCAGTGCTTATTTCCTGACTCGACCCTTGTTCAGATTGGTTCTGTATGCAGCCTATTGAGCCTAAGCACCCATGTAAAACCACGCAGAAGTGGGAAGTAGGGTATGCCAGATATCGCCCTGCATTGATATCAGCTGGTTATGTGTTTTTCCGCCTTTGGATGTTCACTGGTTCAGTACACATGGACGGGTGTACGAGTCATACAGTCCCAAATTGCATACTCGAAATGGCGCTTGTAGTACTGTTGTCTTCCTAGCACACAATTCCGTGATCGCAAAGAGAGTACCTATTTGTAAGTACACAGGCGGCAGACAAATTTGGAAGCTGATAGCGAGCGCAATCAGAGTTCCAAGCAAACCGGTATATTTTTGGTCGTAAATAATATATTCAGTAGGAATGAGAATACCAGATTTACCGTACTACTCTGTACTGTTTACCACATGGAGCAGCAGCGCGGGCAGATCCGCTTTGCTGATCATCGATTTGTGGCAGGTCGGATGTAACGTGATGCGCATCGCACAGACCATTCATCAATTGTCGCGGAAGATGCCGACGCGAGTCGATACCTGATACCCCGACAGACTTAGAAGTTGGTGCATGCTGTTTCGAACGGATTTGCCCTCAAAGGACGCTTCCTTTGATTACAAGAAAGGAACCAAGTATTCAGTACTAGGTATCCGTACTTAGTCGAGGAATTTCTCATATGCACTGAGGCTGAGGAAAGGACATAATACGTATTGAAACAACCGTACCGAATACAGTAACAATACGATACAGTAAAATCACGTTGATCAACGGGCAATCAACAGGGATGGGCTGCAATAAGAGGAAAGCGAGCCAATCGGACTACGAAAATCCCGAGAAGTGGATCCACCATGACAATCATCCTTGGTGCTTTTCACGTGGCATTGACCCCATAAGCAAATCCACGGTCTAGCCCTGCAAACGGCTTAGCGCCAGTGACATACCCAGTAACCTAGAAAACCTTTAGCGAGGTTTTCCTAGGACCAGCCACTAAGCCCGAAACAGAAGTGTGCTCCGCGTAATCCATTTCGCTTATTTGTGCTCTTTTTAGCGACGGTTTTCACTTAGGAGATCTTCCCGCATTTGGTATGAAACCCGCGTTTTCTGTATGTATGCAATCATCTGCATGGTATTTTTACTGCTCAGTGGCCACCGCTTGTGAACTCGTTTAATCCATACAGATCAACTTACGCTCTCATGGAAGTCAAGGAAATAAACAAAAAAAAAAGAAATCAAAGATCGTCTCTTTGTGAAACAATAGTCTCATTGGCCTCTTTTGTTGTCTTTTTTTCTATTCGCTTGGAGAGACGACACGGTGATCGCCAAGGAATCATTATGATGCAATGTGATCATGAAACTTGCTGATTTACCAGGGTCTCTGTTGAGTACGATGATCCACGGTCTGTGACTACTACTACATAGTATGAGTACACTGAATTAGGGTTACAGACTCGTCACATTTGATGCCTAAGATAAACCTTGGCACTGGCCATGGTGGTGATGATGAGCGTATTTACACTTGATATCGATGCATTTCTGCAGAATCATGATATAATACAGGTGCCTACATACATCGATTGCTGGATCAAGCCCTAATTCACCCTAGTCATACAGTACGTGCAGATCTTGCAGAGATTGAACGTCAACCGCTTCTCTTTCGATTGGCAGGTCGAAGATGATTGGCAATATGACTTCGTATAATTAGGTGAGTATCAACAAATGATCTGAACAATAATCCCCCGAAGTCATTCCGGTCATGCGAACAAAGTCGTCGATTGTCTAAAGATACCTACGAATCGTAGCATCAGAAATACCGCATGCTGGAATAATCGGAGTCACCAGCTGCAACCTGTTGACGCGAAACTCAGAGAAACATGCTATGCCAATACGTAGATCTACGGCGTACCGAGGCATGACTATGATATCAACACGTATATGCAGCAGGAGGTCAACGATCGCCGGCCTTGATTATTCTAGATGCAGAAGTTCATCGAATGTGATGTCCCAGGTTGTGGATTTCGGCACTTATTCTGGGAACAACTCACCGTATTCACAGGGATAGGTATAATATGATTCAGCAGTCAGATGATCGTTTGCCTAATTCAAGAGCCCCCAAATCTGCTTCCTCCTCAACCTTGTTCTCCTATGGTTGAATCGTGATGCTAGCATGTCTCTAGGATGGATATGGGAAGAACACCGGACGATTCAATATAAATGCTCACTATTTACAAGACGACCAAGTCATTTCTGGAATCGCGAATGGGGCCAATCTATGTGTAGGGTCGTCACATACATTTTTGGTGCGACTATTCTCCGTTCCTAGGCCTGCTCGTTGTAACTATCTTGGTATCTAGTCATTTCTGTAAACGCAGTGTACGGTAGTTGAACGTAGCATAATGATCCTCGTGTGGGTCGCCCTAACGTATTCAGGTTCATGTTGCGCCCCCAGAGTATCAACCCCTTAGTACCAGTTGACCTACACACGTATCTTCTGTGAGATCGAATCTCGCCCACACAGTAAAATGTAAACTTTTTTAACCCGACTCTCGAGCCAACGAACACACAACTCCCGCGAATATATACCGGGATGATGGATCATCACGCAACAAAGGTAGATACGTACATAGTTTAATTCAAAAAACGTTTGGCGTTTTGACAACCAACCGGAGTTTTGGCAAGGGGCCATTGCGGTACGAGGTACGCCCATTGTATGAGCTCCATACGTCCGTTCAGAGTGATTTCCACGGCCTAAGCGTTAAACGTTTGGCAAAGTTGATGATGTACGTATATCCTTAAACTTTGTCCGGGGGTCTGAGCACAATTCTACCTGTCAAACTGATGCCGCATAATCCGATGGTCGATCAATTCTCTTCATTAGATGACTCTGTGATTTAGGAGGGGAAAAAAGGACAACAGAATGACCAATAGCTTGTGGAGCTGAGTAGATTGGCTGTTGGACGCCTTAAATCTGACACACATGGTCACACACATCGTACCAGCCAAGCCAAGTCACAACGACAACTCGTTCACCGGGTAAGAAAATAACCATCTCTCTGACTCGTAAGTCTATTATTGTCCGGGGAAAGTCGTAGATTGGATATGCACGAACACATACATATTCACATACATATCTAAACTTATCGTATGTAACGCATCACATCTTTGTTTGCGCCGAAACGTCGCTGACGACGCTGCGGCGGCCAGGCCACCAAGCCCATGATCATTACGTAGTAGGTGTCTGATACCATGACAATAACGGTTCTCCCCCACCTTGCTATTTACGCCGAGAGATCACCGGTGATCAACTCGGCTATAACGCCGACGCCAGGGCCAGAATGTGGTCCCTAACACGGGTCGTATATGGCCAATCCATAATATGATGAGATGATATTGATGCATACGTATGGATCAATAGCTACAAATACGTATCTATCCTTTTACTTAACAAACAGTATTAAAACTATTTGTATGTACGTAGTACGTAGTTAGTATTTATTATTACGAGGTCATCCTTGGCCCCAACCCTACTCCATGGGGGGTAATTAAGGACAAGGGGTTCGAATATTATAGCTCGACAGAATCCTGTTTGACCTCAGCCTTCACTCATCACTACCCTTCAGGCCAGCTTTGAACCAAGTGGTTGATCCTTCGATTGCAGTCCTCCATCGCCTTTGGGAACATTCAGCCCGATTACTCCGCGACATCTACAAGGGTCCGGTAGATGGTTACGTATTCCTAGTCTTGTATTGAGCGTAACTAACCTTCTCGCTAGTTCCGACCCGGCGTCTTGGTATTTTGGTAGTAGTACGTACGTACAAGCTTGGATCGTTACATCAATCAGGTTAGACAAGAGAACAAGGACGCCCCAAAATCACATGACCGTAACGTTACCAACTGTTGGAAAATAGATTGAACGGGCCCAATGACAATTTTGATTTTAATCTATTTTTCATTTATGTACCTGTTCCCGGAAATGACAAGGTCACCTGTGGGACAGTGAACCTCATACTACGGATCGGTTGGGGGCAAGCTGAGTCCGTATCCAACATTGCTTACCTCCACGGATATTGGGAAGTTGGATGTCCGCCAGAGAGAATTGTTATGCGTATTATAGCTCGGATAGGTGTACTCCGTATCAAACGTACGGAGTAAAGTCGGATAATGGGTTTGAGTTCCAAGCTCAAGCACGGACAATCTTGGACGCCTGATGTCAACGGGTCTGTAAATCAGTAACATGTTGGCCCATTGGTCGTCTCGTATGGTAATTGAAACTGTATGTTTTATGCTGGCATGGCAGTGCCTTCCATGGAAGTTCCGATAATGAGCTGGAGGGAAACGTATGTTGGTTGCTGCGTTTCCGCCGTCCGGGGGACCGTTGGTGATTTTCATGCTTCATAAATTTGACTAGTAGACAAGTTGGCGATGATCTTGAGACGAAGCTCACTCGTTCAATAGAGCACTTACGCGTTTGTATGTCTTTGATATCGGGCTTGGATAGGGTTGATGCACACATATTGATATGTTGAATAAAAGGTGCTGGAGATTGTATGGTTGGATTACCGTTCATTCTAACTCGTTTTGTGCATCGAATTGTCGTATATTGGCACTTTTCTTGACAAATTCACTTAGGGGGCAAAAAGGTGCTCTCTGGAAACATTTATATTCAACTCTTCCCGCTGGGAATCCCAGAGTCTTGTTGACATTGACACCTTGATTTCCTTCGTGGTCCAAGGAAAGCGGAACTTCGGATCATAACTAGTAACTCGGTTAACTCAAGACTTGAATAGAAGATGATGCGACTCGAAATTAGCTAGCTAGAAGTTAAAGGTATAGCTGTTTAGCTGTGAACGACGCGCCTTTTCTCTTCATAAAGAAGTTCGAAATATGTTATAAACCATGGAAATTGATGTTGCATATCGAATCCTGTCGATTTGTGCTCTTCCAGAGATTCTACTGCATATGGTGGAGCTTGACCTGACAGCCCTACATAGTCAGATGAAGTTGTCAAAAGAAGAGCTGTATCCTCTCGGCGCTTCTTATGGTGCTCATATTATTCCCGGCATTGCGCTTCGAATGGAACTGTGTATGAGCTATATATTCCGAGTGCCGTGTCGTCTGCGGGTGATTGTTTCAACACAGCTTCCAAGGTTCTAGACACAATCTTACTTCATGACGCAGATAGAAATCCGGATCTAATGCTTGTCCAGGCAGTCATTTTTGCAGGGATTTTGTTCATCGAGTAGAAATTTTTGTATGCCGCTGGACTTCGAACTCGAGGGTCCGCTCAGAAAACATTTCATCAACGTGCCTGTCCTATATATGAGTCAAGATACGAGTTCAATGCGGCTCCCACTGCTATCCGGTAGCTACTTTTGATTGTGCACAGCGGCAGAGGGTTTCATGCAAGTCTTGTATAGGTATGGCAGTCGTTATCGTTCACGGATGACTAAGTCTCAGAATTCTCTCCAGAAAGTCGAATCCTCTACGCTGTGTATCCCAAGTCTTAGAGCCCTTCACCATCTTCCCTAAAAATGTATGCGGCTCATCCTCCACTTCAATGAATTCAGTTTCAACGCTCTGCTCTTTCAACAATCCCTCAAAGGCTTGGCTCAGATGCATAGGTACCATGGTGTCTGCAGTTCCGTGCACTATAGCCGTCGGAGGCCCGTCTTTGTGTACATTCCGCGCTGGGTCGACTCTATCCAAGTCATTTGGGAACGCCGGCCAGATGGACCGTAGTACCTTTCCTTGTGCAATAGCTTGCATTGCGAAAAGCTGGTGCTTATCATTGAGATTAGGCTGCATTGGCACACTGCGCGTGGGCCCGGCAGCATCCCGTTGGCCTTCAAGAGAGATACCACCCATGAAGACTGTTTTCTCTTGATATAAATGTTCGAATGCTGAATCCGGCAGTATCGATGGAAGCTTGCTCCGAAGAAGCCAGAACGGATCATCGAACATCTGAGGGCCGTAAAAATCGAGAATTGCCAAAGGTGGCTTTTCGACGCCCCAAGCCTTGTCGATTATCAATTATTTGGAGGCGAGAGAAAAATTCATAAAGTGTTTGACCTACCAACTTAGCGCTAAGTGACCTCCCGCTGACGCACCCATAGCCATGACTCGTTCAGTGTCAGGCCGTATAGAAATGGACGCCTTTTCCAGACCTGTAGCTAGTCCACCAGTTTGAACCCAGTGTAGAACATCTCGAGCGTCAGTCATCGGGCCCTCTAAGAGGTTGACTCCAGGACACAGGCGATACTCAATGGATAGAACAATCCAGCCTCGTTCCAGACAATCCTCGATTGTGTCTGTGTTATTCATACGGGACCAACCTACGATGAAGTCGCCACCGTGGCACATTATGAGAACTGGTGCAACGGCATGGTCACCTGTAGCTTTTCGGAGAGGCAAGTAGAGGTCAGTCGGGATTTCCGTGCCATCAACTTCCTTGTAAGGAACCCGGAGGAGCTCGTTTTGAATGGGGGTTGCCGCCAGAGTAACTATCACTTGAATGACTTGATAAAGCTTGAAAGTCTTGTAAAATGAGCATTTTTATAGCTATATCTTTTTTAGAAATTCGATAGAAAGTGTTTCACGAGCAATGTCCAGGTGTTTCAGATGTCGGACTCCGAGGTTTGAAGTCTAAGATACCCACATGCAAATCTGAACGAAATTGCCGTAGATGTATACACCTACATCAATACGTAGGTAAGTACATGTATGGTACAAAGCGTGCTCAGCTACGGTTCTTTTACCTCAACACCAGATGGTTATCTCTGATGATCCATGTATTTGAAAAGTTACAGGTTGTCACCTAGGCTTTCTAGTCAATGCTTGCATATCGAATTTCCACAGCACATAGGCACTAGAAGTCTGTTAATCTTCTTCTTGATTGAGATGGCGATATGATTATGTCCCAGGATCTCTAGGTTCGTGTACGACTTTGTCCATCGGAGGATATAGGCATGAAGATCTCCGATATCAAAATAACGAAGCCTTGGTGCTGACGGTTCCAACAAGAGGTCATATCATTGATATTATCATTCACATAGCTATCATCTAGTGCAGAAGGCCTCCCTGATCAATCAATCAACTCCCCCAGCCAAAGCGTAGTGATGCATGAAAAAAGAGAAAGAACGAATAACTGAGCACAGTCCTCGGCGGTTGGCTGCATGTTTATGAATGTACATTATCGCTGAATATATCTCTCGATTGTAAGGGTTTGGCCAATGATAATGGCAAACCCTTATAACCCCGCTTTCCATTTTCGAAATTCTCGTATTTCCGACTGTCCCATGATTTATACGTGGGAGGGGGACGGCTAGCTACCGGCTAGACATTTTTGTCTTTTTGGCTCAGTGGTAATGAGCCTTGTGGTGAGCTCCCGGAATGCACACCGGAACCGATTCGTGATATTGATATGTAGAAGTAATTTCCGGCTCATCATATTGAACTAAGGGGCTTCTCGGCTGTGCCACTGGCGCTACCTAAGTACAAATGTACATCTTCTGTACGCATGACCCAAGCACAGGTGATTCTCATTTCTTGCTGGGGATCCACGAGTTGAACCTGTAAAGCAAATCAGTTCGAAGGCCACTAAAACTGATGATGCCGATAATAACAAACAAAACAAGGAGTGAACTTACATCGAAGTTTGCAAAAAAGCTTGCTGCAGTCTTGTACAACTCTACAAGTCCCAGACTCTGACCCAAGCATGCACGTGCTCCACTGCCAAACGAGAGTATAGTGTTAAACATCTTCTGACGTCTAGCGTTGAATTGATCAACGGACTCGTGGCGATATTGTAGCCAGCGCTCAGGTTTGAAGGAATCGGTTTCAGGGCCAAAAATTTCTTCGTTACGATTGATCACCCACGGATCCATACCAACAATCGTTCCGGGGGCCACAAATTTGGTATCAGGGAGCTGAAGACCTTCCTCCGGGACCTCGCGTTCTAAAACGAGTGTGAAGCCAGGGTGAATACGAATGGATTCCCGTATAACCGCTTCGAGATAAGGAAGATTTTTGGCGTTTTTATAGCTGACCGGTCGGTCAATACCATACAATGCAGCGGATTCGAGTTCTGCGCGAATCTTGGCGAGCACACCCTTCGTTTTGAGGGCGTAGTACACCATAGCAGTCAAAGTGTACGCGGTTGGATGACTACCGGCTACGGTGTTCGTCAAGAGATAACTAATCATTTGATAATCGTCAATGCGCTGGGGATACTTTTGTTGTGCTTCGAGGTATCTGTCAAGAAAGTCTTGTTCTCCTATAGATACCGGTCTCTTTGTGTCTAAAAATCTGCGCATCTCTTTTCGCTTGCTGTAATGTTCGAAACTGAGGTCGACGGCCCATTGGAGTTGTGGCGCATTGAATCGTCGTGCAACCCAGCTCGTCTTTAAATAGTAATGAAGCCAAGGCATTTGACATGTCTGTCATCTGATTAGCATCATAGTTGCCCTCTAGATGCAAAAAGTGGCTAGATAGGAAACTTACTCTAGCAAAATACTCAAAATCGCGATCTGAGTCTCTCAGGAGCTTCTCGGAATTTTTAAGAGATCCATCGAGGAATCCGAGAGAGGAACCGAAAGTAGTGTAACCCATAGCGTCCCATGAGACTGGCAGACGACTCCAATTAGCGCTTGCTCAAACAGTATATTGAGATATCGACGTCGCTCACAGCGTATAAAAATATCCGCGATATCACAGGGTAGGGCTGTATTGACAAATTTATCTTTTAAGACGCTAATCAACAAGTCGATGGAGCTGTCAAGGAACTTCTCGGTGCTCAGCACGCTTTTAGTCGAGGAGAGATAGGGGCCAATAGGTTTCAACATCTTTGCGTGCCATTTTTCATCCAAAGTCGAGAATAAATTTGGCTGAGGGGTCCCATCTGGTAGAACGGATTGTTGCAGGGTGTACATGCGACTCTAATTCGTGGTGCAGTTAGCTTCTGAATACCTCCTGTACTCTGTATCTTGTCTCCCTGAGATTCGTAACATTATCTCTCCCTTCTTCGAGACACAAAGTAACATCTTATCTCCCTCCCAATACTCATATGCATGCTAGTAGGAGAGCTCACCTTTTTCCATGGATTCTTAGTATTGTAAATAGTCTTCAACAGGGATGGGTCCGAGATGCTCAACGTATTTGGGCCAATTCTAACAACAGCGCCATACTTTCGATGAAGATCAGCATGCACCAGATGAGCCTGACCACCAGCGGTCTTGATATAACGCCAAATATCGGTAAAATTGGTGCAGAACGGTCCAGGAAAGGACCTGACAGAAGAGGAGTAGTAGGTTTGAGCGAGCCTCAGGGATATGGTGAGAAAGGTTAGAAGAAGCAGACACGGGAGGATGTTGAGAGTTCCTGGGTAGACGGTTTGGACATGTTCGAGGAGGTTGTTGTCTCTGAAGAAGTGGGCGTTGTTCTTGAAGAATCGAGTAACGTCGGGCACCGCTATCACAGCTGTTGGGACTGCAACCATGGCGAAGATGGCGCTCGATATAATTGGGCAGGTAATGGAAAGAGAGGAGACAAAACGTGTTTGAGAGAGTCGCAATTTCCTCTTTAGGACGTTGGCTGATGTCGCCCAGGCTCTTCAGGTTGTTGTATCAAAGGGCGAGTTCGTCGGGCGTTGTCATGTGTGCATGACTCTGACATGAGGTGACAAGACATAGAACCACACGGAACAAGAATAGAAAAACAAGCCGGCCAATGGCTTTTCTATATATATATATATGCTTTACTGGCAATAAGGTATCTTGCGCATGAGGTAGCTCCCCCCTCCCCCGATATAGGGAAATCTCTGCAGTGGCCGTAAACCATATGTCAAGTTCTACTAGGTTTCAGGACACTTTTTCAAATTAACAATACGTATTGTGCATAAGAGCAGCTCCACTAGGCCACCCTCCTTCAAGCTTTGTTTGCTGCCGATTTGATGTGCATATGCTTTTCTTTGTCTGATGAAAACTAACAGCGTTTTATGGGCGTTCCTGGATGGAAACTCCAGGCGACCAAATGCCGTCCAAAGGCTTCATCGTTTTTCTTTCTTTTTTTTTTTTGATTCAGTCTGACCGTTGGCTCTTCCAAGTACAATAGACGACCTCAGGATTGTTACCCGTTGCTTTGTGTTTGGATAGACGTACCTCCGATATGTCGTTTGTTGTTACCATTTACGAGCGTTTGAAGAATACGAGTTTGCTTGTCACATCGTCCGTCATTGTTATTTTACTTTGGTCTATCTAGACTTCACTTACAACTGCTCGATCTGTCCTATCAGAATTGTTCTAATTCTCTTTTGTTTTTCGACTGCGCATTCTTTATTTTGATTGGGCAGTCGTGTTGGTTTTTCGATCCCTTTTTACCTATTTGGGAAGTCACATGCGGCCCGCCTGCCCTAAAGAACCTTTCATGTACATTTTCCAGCCTACATAACACTCATTCGTGAAGTCTTCACAAAATTTAGGAAATCAAATGACCACGATTAGCTGGGCGGCTCGGCCTCCATCACAATTACGGACTTTCTGAGCTTCTTATTCGTCGATAGAAATCGACTAGAGGAGTTAGGGGCTTTCTGTTCTTGCCAATCACGAATGAGATGTGTACAAGAACCTGTATGCAGTATCCAATCTAACCTTGTCACATCGCAAATAAGCAATAGGAACATTTAAGTCGAAGCCATGATGCGCACCATCAGTCAAGACTAAGAGGGTGGTCCAGACCTCAACTCGCTACCGTAAAAGCAACAATTAGGCGAGTCGTTAGTCGTCTATTCGCTTACTACATGGAACAAAGCATTGTAGTATTACGACCGAATCTAGTGTAGACCCATGGATTCGCCACGATTTAGTCTCTTAGCGCGGTAGGTTTTCTTTGATACTCGCCATCGGCATTGCCGAGCATTGCATCTGGTTCATTTTGATCATTGTATCGTGTAGAAGCACTTGCTCATCAACGCTTTGTACGCCGGAAATTGGCATCGGATGAATCATTGCTCTTTACTACTTCCAGATGAAGTATGTAGACGATATAGACGACCTGATAATGTGATAGATTTTCCCCACCTATCGAGTACTCGAGTTGCACATACCAACCAGTTGGGACGAAGAGTTGTGCGAGACTCATGCAGGCCATGCAGGGATCTCACATGTGAACCGCCAGAGCTCCAGATATCCGGTGAACCAATTATATACCTGTATCATATCGATAGCAAGCATATCATGCATGTGCATGATCACGATCAAGATAATATTCGCAGATCTGATCGTTGATGGAAAGTACTCTCATCTACCACCAAGATGGAAATCCTGACCATCTAAGCAGCGAAACGCAAAGACTCGTAACTCGGAATGTCAGGAACGAACTTCAATTGGACTTCGCAATAATTGATCGTATTTACTAACCTCGCTTGCTCGAACATTTCGATCTGAGCCGCGCCACTCATGAAGCGGTTAAACACGTCGAATAATTGGGCTGGATAGATTTGGACTATGTTAGAATTGGGTAGGTAGTCAAAAAAAATTTCCCCCCACTCGTATTCAGCTTCGAAAAGGTAGACAATGTGCTCGTTTCGATTGAAATCTGCTTGATAGTCAAGCGAGCAAAGCCTCAATCACTCCGAGGCAGGCCGGGAGTCAAGAGGAAATACGAAAGCAAAAGCTCTCGTCGACATCTCGAGATATAGAACGGGAAATTTTTCTGGCTTCGAAATCGGGAAGATCCGCAAGGTCTGGTCATTGCTGTATTTTCCGATTTCGGTAATTCTGTTGTCGAAAAGCTCTATCGAGTTGGCCGAGAGGTACTCCAAGGTTACTGTCGACGTAAAACCTACAAATTAAGGCACGCTTCGAAGTGAATAGAGGTGCGGGACTACATGGGTATGTATGGACAGATAGCCATGTGTATAAGCCCGCTCCTAAAAGAAAAAGCATACATGAATAAAGGATATGAAAATATCAACTAAGCGGCTTCAACAGCCACATTCTCAATATGTACTGTACCCGAGTTCTTTGTCTCTTCTGCGTTGGAAGTCTCTTGAACATCCGGTTCCTCTTTCTTCTCTTCCACTTTCTTGACCTCTACCTCAACCGGAGTCGGGAAATCAACCTGATCATCGTCCAGATAATTAACATCAAATGATCGTAGTTTCTCAGCTGCTGTCCAACCATCGCCAATCCAGCCATTGGGGTTGTCGTTGATATATTCATATTCAAAGTCTTCCCAACGGGGATTGCTGAATGTTTTGAGGGCATGGAGGGAGGATCCTTTCCAATACGTTAGCTGCGAAAGAATGAAAAGGATAGTCGTGAGTAAAAGACTTACCAGGCCAGACTGCGATGACTCTTCCATCTTCTTTACCACCCTTGTACCAGCTACGGCACTTTGCGCTGAACACGGTTTTGCTGAAATGTTGCTCACAGTGCTTAGTGAATCGCTCCACAGCTTCCTTGCGAGGTGCCATTGCGCGAATGTTATCGCGTTGAATCTTGGCGACACACTGGGTGATGTAGTCAATCTCTTTTTCGATCAATAGAATCAAACTTCCGTGTCCGAGAGCGGCGTTAGGACCAAGGCAGATAAAGTAGTTAGGGAATTCGTTTGTGGCGAGAGAAATGTATGTCTCTGGGATGTCTTTCCATTTCTCGGCTAGAGAGATTCCTTTGCGACCTGTCATGGGGAAACGAGGTAGATAGGTGGTGTCGAACCCAGTTGCGCATACAATAACATCGACTTCTCGGTGCACGCCATCTGCTGTAGTAATACCGGTTGAATCAATACTGTTGATCTCCGTCTTAATCACGTCCACCTTCTCATCAGTGAGGGCTTCAAGGTAACCAGGACCAGGCGTCAGGCGACGGCAGCCGGGTGGGAAATCCGGGAGCATTTGATCCAACAGCTCGGGCTTCTTGGCTAGACGACGTTTCATATTCTCTTTGAAAAACTCTGACCCTGCTAGTTGTTCAGGTGTGTCTTTGATGGTCACCCAGAAGCCATTCTGAAGGTCATGTTCGATGTCTATACTTAGTCAGTAGACTGTCGATAATTTAGGTTGTTTAAGCTACATACCCTTTCTGAACTTATGGTATGCTGCTCGGTCGGATTTGAACCTTGCAATGGTCTCGGCATCAAAAGCGACTATTCGTAGTCAATCCACCGTCCAGGTACGACAAATCAAAAATAGACTCACTGTTGTCTTTGTTGTTTCCTCCTATTTCGTCAAGCTTCTCACGAGCAAAGGTTGGGGATAGCCACGTTCGGCCACGAGCATAATGGTCGATGTGACTGACGTCTGGAAGCATTGCTGGTACTACTTGGATGCCACTTGATCCGTTGCCAATAACAGCAATTTTTTTGTTCTAAGGCTTGTTAGATTCCACTGTATCTAGGACATCGAGAGTTTACCAACCTTATAATCGTATTCTTCATCCCATGCAGCCGTGTGCAAGAGCTTCCCCTTGAAATCATGCAGACCAGGGATGCTGGGCCATTTCCAGTTGTTCAGAGATCCAGCACTAGAAATGAAAACATCACACCAGTCATCCCACACAGACCCATCTGACACCTGGACTTTTATGTCCCATCTGGCGAGCTCATCATTCCAGTGTGCCGCGAGAACCTTGTGCTTGACGTATATATATTTCATAGCACCATATTTTCGGGCGACTCCTTTCCAGTACTGGTGGATTTCCTTCGCGCTGGCGTAGAAATGCGACCATTCAAGGTTCGGTTCGAAGGTAGCTTGGTAGGTGTGAGAAGGGATGTCTATTGACCAGAGATTAGTTGTTGATAGTATGCAGACTAAATATTAATAAACCTGTACTCACCACATGCGCAGCCTGGATATCGGTTCTCATACCAAGTACCACCGATATCGTCATTCTTCTCCAATACAGCGAGATCGATGTTCTTGACCTTTTGCGCCAAACGAATGCAGGTAATAATTCCTGATACACCTGCTCCCATCACTCGCACCTTGATGGGTCGTGCATCGTCCACTGCTCTGTTTTCAACGATCCATGGCTCGTTCTGAACGTCATTTGACATGGTTTCTGTAGTCATGACTTTGCTAGATACCAATCACAGCTAATGAGCTTCTGGGGATGGGGAAAACAAAGGTATGCGTCTGCGAGTATAACACAAAAAGACAGACAGCCAAGGGGAGATGTAAATCTTTTATCTCACTCGTAAACGATCTGCTGAATCAGATGGTGCGATTACGCTACTCCTTTCGGGGAGGTGGCACGGCAATTCTCAAATGCTTCGATGTCTTTGTTCGATGTCCTCAAACGGGACACCAAACTTCTTTTAGAACATAGCCCCGCCAGAAATCAGCCATTGGCAGCCAATATCCTTGTGTCCCGAGCAGATGCATTAGCAAGCTAATACCTAGGTAAGAGGCGATATAAGCGTGAGGGGTTGATCCCGGATGGATACCTACTGCCTGTGCGACGGAGGTGGATAAAACGTTGTCTTCGGATAGTACCTCCCCGTGAACGTTCATCTCGCCAATCGAGTGCCTGCTTCTGCTCCCTGCTGGAGACTTTTCTGGTAAGTTAGGTTGAAAACATACCAACGGCTTGTCGGGAATCCCCCTTCTCAACAACAACAACTCCCCATTTCCCCGAACTTCCCCGGCATTGTCACAGTGGAGTGCGTTAGATAGTTTGATGTGGGGGTTATCCATCTATGAGTAGTTTTGGTTTATCGCAGTTCTCACGAAACCGACGAAATTGAGGATAGGGAGGAATTTCCAACGATTGTTCAAGAGAGATGAGAAAGCACAATCACAGTCGCTCCTTCCTTGATCGACGTGTTACCGTACATTGAGTACCAGTACCGTATACGGTATTGCCTGTAATTCCGGAACCCCTGGTCAATGGAGGAAGGAGGCTAGACGGTGGGTCAATGCAACGACAGCTTTTTATTGGCGGAGGCTGAGGATTTGGCCCCACTGAAACGTCCCCCGCATCGCTTAGTGAGGTTGACTGACCCATGGGGAACTTTGGGGGACTTTCGTCAATACGTCGAGCACTAAGTAGATTTAGTACATTGTGGTACATTTTCGGGACGTTTACATCGTACGTATTATGGTTATCGTTACGTTAATGATAGTCGCTGCAAACTTTGTTACGAATATGGAACGCACTATGGTGGTATTTGCGGAACATTACCATTATGTTACAGCCACCGTGTACGGCTTTGTGCACTTGAAAAACTTCGATATGGTAACTACTAAGCTACTAGACATTCCCCATATCTATACTTATACAGCGATAGGTAACAGGCTCTAGTGGATTGATTCTGATAGCATACTCAGACAGATTATGACTCAAGTGCCGCACACTGGCACACAGCCTCCAAATACATACGTTGTTTAATTTCATCCTCGTGCCGTAATACAGTGTCTGTAACAAGCTAGTCTAGAAACGGCTAGGCGGTTTCGTATCCTTCCACCCTGCAGTTGATGATCGAGACACAAGGACCTGTCTTACTTTTGCTGCTTCATCGCCTCTCGCAGACTTGAATCTGTATGCGAGAGACCTACGACTTGTGCATGGCATGAACAGTTGTCATTGCTCATTGCGCCATCGTTTACTTCAACAGTCGCATCGCTTCTCATAAGAATTCCGGTCATCAAAAGCTTCAGCAATCTGCTTGCTCCCGCTGGGGCCGCCTCCCAATGTTCCCCCTCCATCAACATCCACAGTCATGACGAAACAGACCTTGGACAAAAATTTCCGATGCAATATTTGCCAGCGAGGCTTTACTCGAATTGATCATTTGAAGCGACACCATTTGCGCCGTAAGTATTTGTTTCTTTGCTTCTTTTTCTTTGCTTCTTTTCTCTCGTCATGCCAAGTCAGAAGGTCTGACCAATCGCAGATTCCGGCGTGAAGCCGTATTCATGCATATTTTGTAGCGAGGCCTTTGCACGATGGTAAGTATATTCTATCGTGACATCCTTTCTAAGCTAATTAGATTAGCGACAACCTGCGAGATCACTATCCAGATTGCGCGCAGCGTGGAGATAACCCGATCCCGGAAACCGGGCAGCGAGGAAGACGTCGTCATGCTTGTGAATCAGTATGTCGCCCTCTTACACGACAAAGACGGGTCGCAATAAGCGAAGTCTAACTAGTTATAGTGCACTTCTATGAAACTTCGCTGTGATGGACAGAATCCTTGCAGCTCATGTGTCAAGCGCAACCTCACCTGCAATAATACCGGCAAACACAAAAATCCCAGACTTGAGTTGCCTCCATGTACGACTGTCAACCATGAGCAGCGTGCAGCAAGAGTGATTACTGACTTACATACAGCCACAGAAAGCTCGCTTCTGAAAAATGAAGAACTCGAGTCTTCAGATCGAGGGTCCATCAGTTTTCTCCTCAATGGCGGCACGGATAGCTTCACCGAGAGATTTCGTCTTCCACCACGCAGTGATCGCGCCCGAGGCACGCTATATCACACTCAGAAAGAGTTGGAAGAGGCTACAAGTCCCGCCAATACCTATACACTAGATGCATCTACTCCCAATCTTAATCCGGGTTTCTTTTCGGAACTCGATGACTTGTCCACATTCGATGAGAGCTTCATGTCCTTCATGACCGGACCGTTTGCCGAATCTCAGAAATCAATGGTCGATCCTTATTCGGGCACGTTTGCTGCACATGCACTGTTGCAGCTTCCAAACCAAGACCCGAAAGTGGGTTTGACGGACGATTCTCCATTCTACGAAACCGAAAGCGCATTCTCCAGCGCCCTCATTCAAGCCATACTCGCAAAAACATGGACAGTGAATTTGGATGCCAAGGCACAACAAGAAATTTCATCGAACCTTCATTTCCTGCTAACGACACGCCGTATCCATAAGTTCGTGTCGCTGTACTTTCTGTACTGGCATATCCACTGTCAACTTCTTCATCCGCCGTCATTCAACATTGAACAGGTTACGATGCCTTTACTTGCCGCTGTTGTCTTCATGGGCGCCATGTATTCAAACGAGGAGCGTGAGGCATACGTAGCTCGGCGCATGATAGACTTTGCTGAGCTGTATGTGTTCTCCACAGATGTCTTTTCTAGCGAGCACGAAGTCAGTTACACATTTGTTGGCCGATCAACGACGGAGCCGGAACGCAAAGATTGGGCAAATTTTCAGAACCTCCAGGCGGGTTATGTGATGGTGGTCACGCAATACTGGGCGGGTTCAAAGACTGCGCGTAATAGAGCGATGGAAGCTCGGTTCAATGAAGTTGTTCTGGTAAGTAATTTATATCATTATCATAAAAGGGACTTGCTAAGAATTGAACAGACTGCACGCCGAATGGAGCTTACAAGGTGTCAACATCTTCCGGAAGATCGAATTCATGAGACGCTCTGGATTCAGAAGGAGTGTCGTATCAGGTGAGTTTACCGACGTATACAATTTGAGAAGATACTAATTTACTGATTTAATAGGACCATGAATGTCATCGCATTGATCGACTGCGCTTTCTCTTTTTATTCGAACTTTCCTTGCCGCATTACACCTTCGGAGCTAGTATGCGATCTGCCATGCGAAGAATCAGTCTTCAACTGCGAGCATCCTTTTGCTCAACTCAAATTCCGATTTACCAGAGAGACGACCGTTTACGAAGCTTTCCAGCATCTATTTGAAGACGAACCGGAAACATCGAACTGTCAGCATGGCCAACACCACTCAAGTTACTGCCAGCATACTCCATCCATTGGCACAACCTTTACGGTTACCGACATGTTTTTGCTGATCCATAGTACGTTGCATGGTCCCTTCTAGCCACGATATGTTATGCTAACCAATCTCTTCTAGTCCTCTACACGTACATCAATTCACACATGACCGTTCTGGCACCCATCATGCGCATTCGACAACTCAAGAAACAGAAAGACCCGCTGACAGCTACCTCTCAATCGGTAACATCAGATGACCCAGTCCTCGCGAGCATTCGCGCCGCACTCGGTCGTTGGCGTACATTATGGCTTAATTTGAAGTCACGGATACCAGCCGACGAATGGGCCGCAATGGGATTCATGAAGACGGCGTACAACTTCTTTCAGGTGGCCAATCTGCTGATTACGAAGAAGCACAGCGTTGATGTTATTATGCAAATGGAGGTCAAATGCGAGGATAAGCTGGAAAAGTTGAAAGTGCTTCTGCAAGATGATAACGATTGATGATATTCTACTTGTTTTCCTTGCACTGTCGGCTTTTGGAGGCGAGGAGTTTGGCGTGGAATAATACCATATTTTGTTGACTTTTGTTGACTGGCGGCGTTGGCGGCGATGAGTGTTCAAAACCCGAGCCTTCTTAACTTGAATAGAATCGTGATTTCAATATATTTCGTCCATTCTAGTAAATTTGTAGTAGTAAGGTATGCAGTGGATACTTCCTGCATGCTCGTGACTTCACCTCCCCGACTCAATTCTCCGCTCATCGGAAAACCCCCGTGGAGAAACACAACTGTGGGGATAATCCAACTTTTTGTGTACGCAGTATACGAATATATTCGGAAGGCGGAAGAAGTAAAAGATGGACGTGGGACATTGGTTTCTGCGTGCCTCTTGTTTAAAGGAATACCTTCACGAGCTTGATAATATCCTTCCACGCATTCAATTGATACAATCCACCCGGAAAAGAATAGACTATGGCCTCCCAATTCGAGAAAAAAGTCTTCATCGTGACAGGTGCTGATACACCCTCCTCACCCAAAATAACCTCATCATCCTAACAACTTCTACAGGCGGCGCATCAGGCATCGGCCTCGGCATAACCCGCTACCTCATCACCCAGCAACATCCCACCCTCTCCCCAGCACACATCGCCATCTTCGACATCAACGGCGAAACCGGCCGAGCCGTCGTTTCATCCCTCCAACAAGAATACAAACCCACCAGAAGCGCGACAATATCATTTCATCAATGCGACGTCTCATCATGGGAAAGTCAGGCTGCTGCTTTCAAGGAAGTAGTGCAACAACAAGGACGAGTAGATTACGTTGTGGCCAACGCAGGGATTACGGAGAAGGGGGATTTATTGGAGAAGGAGGCAGAAACAGAAGAGCCGTCGAAGCCAATTTTGGCGACGTTAGATGTTAACTTGACGGGAGTTATATACTGTTCGTCCACCTACCCCTTTTCGAAGAAGAGTAAGTGACTAACAGATACAGCAACCAAACTCGCAATTCACTACATCCGCAAAAATGGGTCAACATCCTCGACAAAAGGAGGAATCATCTGCACAGCCTCAAATGCAGGAATCTATCCATTCCCAATGGCGCCTATCTACGCTACGACGAAACACGGTGTTGTCGGACTTGTGCGTTCTCTCGCGCGCCCATTGGCTCTGGAGGGTATTCAGATTAATGCTTTGGCGCCTGCAGTTATCGGTACATCCCCCTCATAGCCTCATTATTGATCACTATTGAAGGATGCTAATACTATTTACGGTCACAGAAACGAATATCGCCTCAAGTCTCGATCTATTCAAAAACATGATCATTACACCAATGTCAACGGTAACAAAAGCAGTGGAAATATTATTAACATCAAGCCCCAGCCCTAACTCCAACTCATTAACCTCCGCAAACACAAAGCCACTTCCCGAAACAACTATATTAACAGGTAAAATTGCCGAATGTCACGAGGGTAACGTCACATTTGCAGAACAACCGGCATATGTGGATGCGAATACGGAGAAGAATATTGAGATGTTTTGGAGTTTGGGATATGCTTGATTCGTTGCGTTGCAATGCGATGCAAAGAAGTAAATTAGGAAGTGCAGTTCAATGAGAGTAATGAGTCGTCGACCTGTACATTTTTGGTTAGAATTGATATAAATATCGTTTCGCAAGGAGAGAAAGTGACATACATTCGTGCAAACCGCCTCGTTGTATCCACTGGGGCTGACGACGTTGATGTTTTCGGCGTATATATTGGAGCATACCTAACATCCCTCCGGTCAGCAACACTATCAAAAAGACGAGGATCAAAGGGTTAGAACATACATTAGGACTCGAGCAAACCAATGTCGCAATCTTGGTCTTTTCTTTCGTACTCGTCACGCCCTGGAAATTCTTAAACCAAATATCCGAAATGGTCAAGTTGCTGGGATACTCGTCGCAGAGAGTCTGGTTGCTCTGACCGTAGCACTGGGTCAATTCAATAGCCCAGTCCACGTTTGTTACGGACATGGTGTCGTAGGTCACATTCTTGACGCTTCCAAGACCACCGCCGCCTTGAAGGCTGGCTTCTAGTGTGGAGGCGATTCCGGGCCAGACTTTGATGCGGGCGCCGTCCTGTACAAACGCCGTTAGGAGTGTTCTAAGTATGAATAGAGGGAGAGGGGGCAGCAAGGATACGTACAGATGCGTTGAACATGGAGATGTTGTAGACGAGCACGTTCTCGACAATGTCGACTTCGCCTGGGTACTGGCCCAAAGAGCCGACGGAGATACCGTGAGAGCCGTTGCAGTGCAGGTTCTGGACGAGAATGTTGCTGCTGTTGGGCTTGAATGCGACGCAGTCTGTATCAAGTCAATATTACTTCTTGCAAACCCAGAGGAGCAGTCATACCATCTCCATTGTTGATCACGGAGTTCTGAATAACGATGTTGTCTGAGCGGTATGTATCCCTTCCACAAGTCAGTATACATTTCACCAATCTGAAAAAAGAGAAAATACCATCCATCCGTATTCTTAGCCACATTCGAACTCGTACTATATCCCGAAATATCCAATCCATCAAACACCACATTCGACGAATTAGCAACAATATGATACCAAGACGGCGAATGTCTCAATTTCAGCGGTCCAATGGAACCACCCTCCAAACCGATGATACCCATCAAAATAGGACGCTGAAGCGTAGCGTTTACAGCAAACATATCGTACCAGACTTGTCCATTGCCGTCGATTGTGCCACCGCCGTAGATATTGACGTCTTCGCCGCCGAGTTTGAAGAAGGTGGTGGAGTTTTGGAAGACGATCTGAAAGGCATTGTTGATCCAGTAGTTTGTGTCGTTGGTGAATTGGATTGTGCCGGTGATATCTGCCATTGGAATTAGCATTAGCTAGCTTTACAAGCCCTACTACCTAGTTAGTAGTAATCAACTTACCAAGATCGATATGTTTCAACCACTGAATATCCAGCGCCGTGCCAATGGTATAGTCCTTATCAAAGACAACTTTTCCGCCATTGTTGCACGCTCTCAATGCGGTAAGGATGTATTCAGAGTCATCTTGACCGTTGCCGTGGGTCTTGACGCTACACACTTTGTTGCGCTTTGCTGTCTCGGGTAGAGGTTTGAATGCGCATTTGGGTCCGACTCGGTCGTTTCGCGAGACGGATGGAGACCTTTCGTCGATTGAGGGGGCTGCGAGAGCAGTGGTAGCTGCGAGCAGCAGTTGGAGAGTGGAAGTGAACTTCATTTTGGAATTATCTCAGTTTCTTGGGGGAAAGTAACTGAAGACCTCTGGACAACTATTTCTCTCGAAAAAAAAAAAATTAAATTCAGAGGTAGCTGCAGGCGTCTTATATAACCAGCTAGGCCGGCCTTGGAACAAAATAAATTGACCCATTAATGAACGAAACAAATTTAAAGTTGTTTCTCCTTTCCACTGCCCATGCTCCATATCACGGAGAATTATGCAGTCGGGGGCATTGCTCCTCAATCCACGCAACGCAACGCAGTAACGCTCCAATAAGAGCCTTCAATCCCCGGATTTAATTTTTCAATGCAGTCATAGCTGGCTAGAGCAACAACCCCCCAGAAATGCGGAGAAGCTATAACTTCTCAACGCCCCCATTTAACCGGATAATCGTAAGCACCATACAATATATTAAAGCTTAGCCCTAAGTCGGGGGTGAAAATGTATGGAGAGTTTCCTGTTGTGGACTAGCGGGTAGGGTTTGGGGTAGAATTGAGTGTTCTGATTGGGGGAATTTTGAGGGGGAATAATGCCGATGGGTGGAATTTTGTAGAAAGTCTGAAAGTTTGAATTAATGAAGGCGGAAAGTATGTTTATGGGTCTGGATAAATTAATTATTTTACGGGGGAAAATTCTCTTTGCATTAACACTGCATTGTGCTTCGTTTCTTGCGATTGTTTAGTCTAGATGTATCTAGGAGATATCGGGGTAGAAATTGGAGTTTGTTTCAACAAAACTTGGAAGGCGACCTGTGCGTTGAGAAATGTTTTGGTTTTTTTCCATTGATTAATTGACATTGTGCTACTGCTTGTAGGTCATTCAATGGTTGCACTTATTTCAAAGTTCATCATGAGAACCATGGATATCCGCTCTAACTCAGCATACAAGAATCAGGAGGCGAGGAGTCCTACCCAGTCATACATGCCGAAAAATGTGGCCGGAAAAATAAGTAGGTGTGAAGTGTTGAAAGTTGAAATGTGTCAGAAGTGGAGAGAACGTGGTAGCTATTTGGCGTCATCACTTGAGTCCCCCAGACATGGCAATTGGTGGTCAGGATAGTAATTCACCTCGAAGGATCTAGGTATGGAGTCACCGCTGCTTGAATAGTTGGAGAATCTTCTATGGCAATATATGCTAATTTATGTACGGATTTTTTCTATAGTTTATTGGAAGTCTTCCAGAGTTTGATCGTTCCATCTATTCCTCGTCAGTTCCGCTACAAACACAACTCAAAAAAGATAAGAGTACAACTTACGATAAAAACTTCCCCGTCAACGATTTCGGCGCATCAATCACCGCCCTAGCAATGACATGACCCGGCTTCTCAGGTCTAAGCAATTGCCCGTCCTGATGGGCAGTCGTGAAAAACGAATGAAATTGAGGATCAAGAGTAGTAGCGAGATCTTCGCGTATCTCTCGTTGCATCTCGGTGTCGACCAGACCCGGCTCAATTGCTACGGACGTTACGTCGGGTTCCTCTACACTAAGAGTCAAGGCAAGATGGTTCATGGCGGCCTTGCTGGCGCCATATAGACCCCATCCTTTGAATGCGGAGACGGAAGCACCGGATGAAGTGAAGATGACTCTGCCCTTGGATTCGCGGAGGGCAGGGAGTGCGGCTTTGACCTGTAGCGATATGAGCACGACATGATGGGCTCCGTGTGATCAACTTACGAAAGCCACCAAACTAATAAAATTAAGATCCAGTCCCTGCTTCCACTGTTCCGGATCCGCCTCGGCGACATTGTCCACTTGACCTAACCCGCCATGATTGAAAACCAATCCATCCAAACGCCCAAACGTCTTTAGAGCCAGATCGACAGCCTTTTGACCAAGAGAAAAATCTGTAAGGTCGCCGTTCAGAGCCTCGACTTGCTTGGGAAACTTGTCTTTGAGTTTCTGGAGGGGCTCGACGCTGCGGGCAACCACGACTACATTGTGGGATTGAGGTGCGTTGAGTAGATATTTGGAGATTGCGAGACCGATGCCTACATGTATATGGGAGTCAGGTTCTATGCTCGTAATGAGATGATGGCATGAACGATCTACCTCGCGAAGCACCGGTAACGATGAAAGTCTTGGCTCGCATATTGGGTAGAACAACAGTCTCTGGCCTAGAAATTTATTGAAGAAATTTGAGATCAAAGAAGCATTTCAGTGGAAGAACGCGAGATGTTGCGGTCTATATACGCAGAACTGGAATCCAACGGGAAAGAAGTCCGGATATGTAAGATGCAGAACAGTAGCCCCACTGCCAAACCCGATGATATGGAGTCTTGACAAAAGATTCTACATGGAAGGAGGATGAAGATACTATCAATCTGTATTGATAAATAGTCAAGAATGAAAATTGAATTGTGAAGAAGATATGAGACATCTCTCGTCTTACCTCGTGCGTCAGAAAGTACGGAGTCATTTTGAGCGTCAATTCGAGTCAACACCGATGGCAAAGTCAACAATAGAATGAGTAAATAATATCCAGTGCATATTAAATTTTGGCAGGAAATTCTCTGTCATCAAAAAACCCTCCAAAGTCAATGTTGGAGGAGGCAAATCGACTAAGAATATCAACGAGCATTCCTGAGGCAGCCACATTTCATTCGGGAGGCGCAGTGGAGTCACGTGACCGACCCGGCCCAGCCGCAAGAGCCGGAAACGCAACCTGTACCCTTTCCTCTGCAACTCATTCTAGACCTCCCATACTATCACTAACCAACAACCACAACTCAAGCGCTTGCCAACGTTTACGAGAGCGATTTCACGTGTGCTGCTCGTATTCCGCATTTACATCGCTCTACAACCGACTACTCAACCCCCTTAAGTCGTACGATCGCCGCTGAAAGTCAGGAGAGGCTTCGCGCTATTATCGACCAGGTCATCGAACTCCTCGCTTCTTACGTCTTTTTCCATCCTCGTTTTTCGTTAGATCTATCATAATGGCCGACCGCGAACCTCCCTATGACCCTTATATTCCCGCCGGCGGTGCTGGTGCTCCCGGGGGTAGCGCTGCACCCAGTGGAAACCAGAGGACTGCAGCTCTGCAAGCTGTGAGTATTGCCTCTACTCCACCCGTTTCCGTATGACTTGCAGGGACGCTCTTCTGCTGAAGAGAAGATTTGCATGTTATACGAATGCGGTAATCATTCATTGAGTCTATCATACTAACGTAAAAATAACTAGCAAATCGACGACACCGTTGGCGTCATGCGCGAAAACATTAACAAAGTCTCACAGCGTGGCGAACGTCTTGACTCCCTCCAAGACAAGACCGACAACCTAGCCGTATCCGCCCAAGGTTTCCGCCGCGGAGCCAACAGAGTGCGAAAACAGATGTGGTGGAAGGACATGAAGATGCGCGTATGCTTGGTCATTGTGGTCATTATCTTGATCATAGTCATTGTTGTTCCTGCTGGTGAGTTGTCAACGTTTTGCGAAATTAATTGTTTCCCCGGCTAAGGTGTCTTCATAGTTGTCGCAACCAAACACTAAGCCCATAACTCCACGAATGTTCCGACGATGTGCTTTCTCGTTTCCTCCATCCCAGCCTTGACCTTTTTTTAACGAGCATTGTTTGTTTTCCTCACTTGGGGCCAGCCAGAAAAAGGAATATCCGGTCGTTTTGAGGGCGCGCTGCACAGATAACGAGTCTGTTGAACGACTTGCACGACCTCATCTTGCAAATACATTATGACCTGGAGTACCCCTCGGATTTCAGTATCAAGTGCATACCGTCATGATCCTCCCTCGACCACACATCCATATCCGCTTTATTATTACCTCTTCCACGATTCCTTTCGATAATCCATACCCGCAAGTCGAGATATATCCCGGGTTATAACGGGCAACTTGTCACCGAATCATGGTCCTCCCTCCAAACCACTCAACCCTTGTACATGATACTTTTGGCGAATGTTTGTGATTTTAGTCTCCTGTTCTGTTTTTGTCGTATTTTCTTTCCTTGCGCTTCTGGCTCTATGCAAACTCTAATGAGATAACCTGGCGGATGCAACATTTCGCGCTATGATTTCGTTCGATATGGACTCCAGACTTTTATCTGTAGTTATTGTACACCGTAAACCTTCCTTTGAAGCGTAAGTACGTACTAAGAGGATGTCCACAATCAGTGATAATTCATTACAATGCAATTTTTCATTGATTTAGGAATATACAGATTCAAAAATTATCTTCCCAGATGCGTCATGTAGTATATCGATCCAAAGAAACGACTTGAGAATTAGTCGTAGCTGTGGCCACGAGCAATAAGCCTTATTATTCAAGCTGATAAAAATCTTTCTCAGCCTGTACTTTATCCATGCAGAATAGTCATCGTCTGTACCTGTATCAGAGGTGAAAATGGAAATTTTACCAATCATGAGAAACCACAGCGAAAACCCCTGAGAAGAAGAAGCATTGTCTCGCGGAACGTCCTCAAAGCAAGTCCTCCTATAGTTCTCACGGAGGTAGTCATTCGGAAGACAGATTCCGCGTCGCTCTAGGAAAGTGTGTGAACAGAATGCAAGTAAACCCAGGCGAATCGCTTCGTTGATGGGATTGGTTGTTGAGAAGTTCATTCCAAGGAGCGCGTACATCACTGAGCCCATGGTGTTTAAGAGGATTTGGTCGCTGAGTTTGATGTTTCTGTCTGCTGCTGAGTTTACGAGATGACAGAAGTTGCTCAGAGTGTCCCACGATTCGGCTAGTTTCTTGTCTGTTATAAGGTCTGTGTATTGATCCTTGCCATAGGAACTAGTCTGTGGTAGATATATGAGAGGTTGTAAAGGCTGGTTGAAGTCAAAGACCGGTTTCGTTCCTTTGTGAATTGCAATGCTGATGTCACACCTGAATAGGATCAGCCATAAACCCGAAGTATTAATAGTCTTAGCTAGGTAGTAGATAAGTGAAAAATCAGCTAACCTTAATAACTCGGTGAGAAGTTTAGGAGCATTTTGGAAAGCAGCAATGCCTCCTCGCAGGTTGATAATCTTGCAAAGACCTGCCAAGTGTAGTTCAGCGGCGATATGATCGCCAGTTAAATGTGCAACGTGTGCCAGAGTCAAGACGATCAGTATTGTGGGATTGGAAATGGATGATGTCTGTTCGTTTCCATTCGAAAGAAGTCTATTGCGAAGGAGCTGGATTGTCTTCAACAGCTGCACTGACGACCGTTTACTGGAGCGTTGACCCGAGACCAAATCCAGGTATGTTTGAGCTCCAAACATTACGGCATTAAGATAGGCCGGATCGAATGTCAACGGTTCGAACATCGATCGGTCCTTTGCGTTGAAATCAAAGCATCTCTCTAAGGGGAAGAACATCTGTTTCGAGGTAGAGGTGACTTTTAAGGTCAGCATCGTTAGTTTCTCAAACACATCTCGCATTGATCCTAGGGTGAGGCCATACATTTCAAGAGTTCCCATAGCGTAGAAGGCTCTACTGAATCGGCAAACCGTAACAAAGACAACTCTGAACCAAGCTTATTGGGGACTGCAGAAGCAGCAGCCTCCAGGTCTAGCAGCTTTTGCACGACTGGCTTTCGCCTACTATGCAGGATTCTTCCGCGGTTTTTGCCCAGCATGCAATGGCTCCTGATCAGCTTACGTATTTCAGGATCCGCTTTGTTCATGCTCGTGGAGATGACGAATGGCATTCCTACAACTCATTAACAAGCGAAAGGTAAAATCGATCGTTTGAAAAATGAAACAACTGCAAACTTACCCGAGGTATCCGTATTAGCCATGTTGCTACCAGACTAGTCAGGAATGTGAATGCAGTGTCAGGGCTTCTTAACATCCTGACGAGACTATCGTTGCGGAAACATTCGGGCTTTCAAGACGGGTCCACCGAAGGAGAGGGACGCATGACTCATCCTTGAGGGAACATCAAGAATGAAATACGAAATATGCAGAATCTTCTAAACGGATGAAATTCTGTAAGGAAATTATGTTAAGATACCATAGTACAGCGAGCTACCCAAATATACATAGTAAGGTGGGCCACCACACGTGACGCCAAGAAGCTAGTGGCCACGCTAGACATGTCCTTAAATTTAGCGTGCTTGAGATTGTTTCCCGCTTTAGGAATAGCCCGAGTAAACATCTTCAGTCACCTTTGCGCTCTGCGTATGAATTCTTCCTTGAAGACACGGTTTGACCTTCATGTTGAGTAGTGTGGAACCTGTGGCTGAATACATCCTTGATTGCTGATGCACATCAGTCCGGAAATAGGCATCAATGTCCTCCGAGTCATTCCGCTCTTCGCGGCAGGTCTACGCGCCTCCTATTGCATGCTCGGGTGGTGCTGACTGAATAATTGTTCGAGTAAGTACACAAAACCTATATAGGTGGCAGCATTTGCTTCTCAGTCTGTCAAGTTTCAACATTCCTTCTTGACAGTGGCTCCTTGAAAAATCCCTCACTACGCTCTGACTAGTATTTCCACCTTCCAAGGTTGATTTCAACATGGCTGCTCCAAAGGTTATAGTATTCGGACCATCTGGAGCGGTTGGATCGGCCACCGCACGGGGTGCCCACGAACTCGGAGCAAAAGTTGTACTAGCAATGCGAGACACATCAAAGCCTATTCCAGGCCTCGACGAGGCAACCTTGAAAGTGAAAGACGGTAGTTTCGAGAAAGTACAAGCCGATCTACACAAGCCCGACACTGTCCGCGATGCTGTATCTAGCACTCAAGCAACGCGCGCTTTTATTTATATTGCACACCGCTCACCGGACAATATGAAGTCTACCATTCAGGCACTCAAGTCTGCCGGTATCGAGCTGGTGGTGTTGCTCAGCAGCTTCACCATCCAAGGTGAACCAGAGGACGTGCAACCTAGCGAGGTTATACCTTACCTACACGCTCAGGTCGAGATCAGTCTGAAAGAAGTCTTTGGTCCCGGCGGATACATCGCGGTTAGACCAGGTTCATTTGCCAGCAACACAATTCAGTATAAAGCAGGCCTCGAGAGTGGATTGGTCAAGATTTTCGCTCCAGATGGTACAATTGATGCTATTGCTCAGGAGGATATTGGGAGAGCCTGCGGCACGGTTCTTGTGAAAGGACCGCTTGAGAAAAACACGGCAGCCATGTATCTGTACGGCCCACAGTTGATTTCCCAGGCAGACTGCGTCAAGACACTCGCAAAGGTGTTGGGCAAGAATCCTACTATTGAAACGATGGATAGAGAGGAGGCATATAAGAAATTTACGGAAGAGCGTCATTGGCCTGTTCCTCTCGCGGAATATATGATCAAGCAGGCCGGGGCTGTAGACCCTGAACGCAGTCTGGTTTGTGGCTATCCAGTCGGCGCTGAGCAGCTGTTGAGTGTTGAGAGATACACTGGTAAGAAAGCGATGACGTTTGAGGAATGGGCAGAACAGAACAAGCAGTTGTTTCTCTCTTGATACCTACCTAGGTAGATGGCTGTGGAAACTATGTTGGGACAGTCTCATCCCTGATTGACCATCGCGCCACGTTCGTGTGTTAGCTCTAGCGAGAGCACATATTATTTAGTTCCAAGCCCCCCTGCCTCATCCTTTCTCTTACCTACAGTAATTCTCCCAATATACGTTTCTATATGACATCTGGTCTCAACAGATAACGTTCCCATTATGAAAGATGGAAATGCCAAGGACGTTTACATATACTCTTTGCACATCTGACTCGGCTCAAGGATCGATTCGGAAATGTTGATGCTGTCTTTTATCGTACGTACCTAGCGCCATCTCCGAACGTCGGAGCATACCGTACCGTACAGAACCCACCTGCGACCATCATACGGTCTACAATGTATGTACTCCGCTCCAGAAACAACACTGGATATACATTTGTATATTTTCTGATACATCTTCATGATTGCGAATGTATTTCTAGAATTGGTCATAGGTACGGGCATTTGCCAAAGGGCGTGGATGAAATACATCAATTGATATCTAGTGGTTAGCTACACCCAGGTCTGAATGGTAAAACCCATACATACAATCAGGCTATATATCCTACCTACAAGATGAAACAAATGCAATTAAAAAAGACAAAATAATCAATCAGATAAGATCTCTGACTCAAAGACCTGACTAGACTCACAGTCTAGTCACTCTAGTGCAAAAAAGAGAAAAAATTCAACAAGGGCAAATGACTCCACACCCCACAACCACAGTCACAGACTCCGACACCGCCCAGGCTAACCACTCAAGCAAGCCTAGAGGCATTTTTCACCTTTCCCTGCTCAAACCACAAAGAGGGACATCCGCAGAAAATCCCTCTGTGCGCCGTTTATTTACGCCCAATTGATTATTTTGCTGTCGAAGTCGAGTATTTATTTCGATCAAAAGTCCATCGCTTCTTCAACGTATTTGGTGAAGCTGCCGCATGCTTGGTGCTAACAAGATGCTTGCTATCCGTCCTGCTGTGCGGAGGGCCATTGTGACTCAATCACGCCGTGCTATCTCCGCACCGCAGGCACTGGCGCTGGGAGCTCGTCGCCCTGCTCGCCTTACAGCTACGACTACGACATACAGCGCATCTTTGCAATGCCGTTCTTACTCTCGTCCCGCTGATCCTCAATTCTCGACCCGTTCGACCGTGGTGCAGTTGTTGAGCAATATCGGTTCCAAGCGCGAAGTCCAGCAGTACCTCTCGCATTTCACTTCGGTGTCTTCTCAACAATTCGCCGTTATCAAGGTCGGCGGCGCTATTATTACCGAGCATTTGCAGACTTTGTCCTCGGCTCTCGCTTTCCTGAACCATGTCGGTCTCTACCCCGTCGTCGTACACGGTGCTGGTCCCCAGTTGAACAAGATGTTGGAGGATGCTGGTGTTGAGCCTCAGTTCGAAGATGGTATCCGTGTCACCGATGGTAAGACTTTGGCTTTGGCTAGGAAGCTCTTCTTGGAGGAGAACTTGAAGTTGGTGGAGGAATTGGAAAACATGGGCGTCCGTGCTCGTCCCATCACCACTGGCGTTTTCTCGGCAGATTACCTCGACAAGGAAAAATACAACCTGGTCGGCAAGATCAACAGTGTGGACAAGAAACCTATCGAAGCCGCTATCGAGGCAGGATGCCTACCCATCCTGACCTCAATGGCTGAGACTCCTGAGGGCCAGGTCCTCAACGTCAATGCTGACGTTGCTGCCGGCGAACTCGCCCGCGCTTTGCAGCCCCTCAAGATTGTCTACCTCGCTGAGAAGGGAGGCTTGTTCAACGGTGACACCGGCGAGAAGATTTCCGTCATCAACTTGGATGAGGAGTACGACCATCTCATGACACAATGGTGGGTTCGACACGGCACACGTCTGAAGATCAAGGAAATGAAGGAGCTTCTTTCCGATCTTCCCCGCACATCTAGCGTCGCTATCATCCACCCAGCAGACCTTCAGAAGGAATTATTCACCGACTCTGGAGCCGGTACCATGATTCGACGAGGTAACAAGGTCCACATCAAGTCTTCCCTCTCCGAATTCGAAGATCTTGCTGCTCTCAAAGACGTATTGATCCGCGAACGTGAAGGCCTTGATGCCAAGGCTACTGTCGACCGTTATGTCGAGGGTCTCAAGGACCGCCCTTTCAAAGCCTACTTCGACGACCCTATGGATGCTCTGGCTGTTGTCCTTCCTCAGCAGGACTCTGCCTTTGCGCATCTCGCAACCTTCACCATCACTAAGGCCGGTTGGTTGACAAACGTCGCCGACAACGTCTTCACCAGCATCAAGAAAGACTTCCCCAAGCTTGTATGGACTGTAAAGGCCGATGACGAGAACCTCACCTGGTTCTTCGACAAGGCAGATGGCAGCCTTTCTCGAGACGGTGATGTTCTCTTCTGGTACGGTCTGGAAGATGGTGATGAAGTCAAGCAATTGGTCCTCGAGTTCACTAAAAACGGCCGCCAGATGTTCGGTGACTACAATCTCGAGGCCAGATTGCACCGTGCTGCCCAGGCTGCCCTGAACATTGGCAAGAATGGTCAACAGAAACGCTCTTACTCGACTCTTCGCACCAATGCTCTCCAGTCGCTCCGGAGTGGAAGTCATGGCGTCAGTGGTCGACGATCATACAGCACCACCAACCCCAATCCTCCTCTTGGTGAGAAGAACGTTTCTAACAACCGCCCTTCCAAAGTCGCTTTAATCGGCGCTCGAGGATACACTGGCCAAGCACTGATCAACCTCATCAACGCTCACCCAAACATGGACTTGCGCCACGTTTCTTCTCGTGAACTTGCTGGTAAGAAGCTCGAAGGCTACGACAAGCGGGAGATCATATATGAGAATCTCAGCCCCGATGATGTACGCCGAATGGCTTCAAATGGCGACATTGACTGCTGGGTCATGGCTCTTCCCAACGGTGTTTGCAAGCCTTTTGTCGATGCCGTTGACCAAGGAGCTGACAAGGGTGGTTTGATTGTCGACCTCAGCGCCGACTACCGCTTCGACCCATCCTGGACTTACGGTCTCCCTGAATTAGTTAACCGATCCACAATTGCCCGCGCAACCCGCATTGCCAACCCTGGATGCTATGCAACTGCTGCTCAGATTGGTATCGCGCCTTTAGTGCCTCACTTGGCTGGACAGCCAACCGTCTTTGGTGTCTCTGGTTACTCAGGAGCCGGCACCAAACCTAGCCCCAAGAACGACGTCAACATTTTGACCAACAACATTGTTCCTTACAGCTTGACGGACCATATCCATGAGCGTGAAATTAGCGCTCAACTCGGAACCAGCGTTGCGTTCATTCCTCACGTCGCTGTTTGGTTCCAGGGTATCCACGTAAGTTCTCCTAGTTCCACTAATATCATTCATATCAACTAACCCTTTTAAAGCACACCATCAGCCTCCCTCTCAAGGAAGAGATGTCATCCCGAGATATCCGGAACCTTTACCAGGATCGTTATGCTGGTGAGAAATTGGTCAAGATCGTGGGTGAGCCGCCTCTTGTCAAGGACATCGCTGGTCGTCACGGTGTCGAGATTGGTGGATTTGCTGTGCATTCGAGCGGCAAGCGTGTTGTCATCTGCGCAACGATCGACAACCTCCTTAAGGGAGCTGCCACACAATGCCTTCGTAAGTTCTTGCCTAATAACGATTGAAAATAAGCAACTAACGTTATGCACACACAGAAAACATGAACCTCGCCCTTGGCTACTCCGAGTACGAGGGAATCCCACTTGAGTAAGCGTTTGCTAATCGTGTAAGAAGCTGTCGATATGTGCAATAGAGTTGTTTGGTTTCGCGAGAGATTTTGAAAGGAAAAAGCAAATTAATTTATGGTCTTACGGACGTATATGTTGTCAACATACCCGGTATATAGTGTCATATTGGTATTGAATGGAGCTTGTGAAATGTTCAACGGGGCGTGTAAGTTTGATGTCCTGGTGGTGAGCGACTTCCTCCAACCCAACAGTCCCGGGCGCACCTTCGTCTGGTGTCCTTCCAGGCCAGGAGACCTCCTTCCTTTTCTTCTTCCTTCTCTCTTCTTTCTCTCCTCCTTCTTCCTTTCTATCCATCTTCTCCGTCTATCCCACCACGAGAGCCAGGGTGTAGATTTTCTTCGTGTCTACAGACCGTATCTCAGGCGGCCTACATTCTAGATTCGAATATTGCCATATATCCCTGACTCCCTCCCCGATCTATTTTGCTTTGTTGAAATCGCGATCGAATAGACTTCATCAGGCTACGTCCTGCAGACATCAAGATGTTTTATAGTCACGAAAGTAAGCTTTATATTCGCTATGCAATGACCCTCCTTCTCGACATACGTGTATTTCAGCAGGAGCTAACCACTTGTTCTCACCTTCCTTCAAACCACAGTCCTCACGTCCCAGAGACATGGTGTTGCTACAGTATGGTGAGTTTAGCCAGACGCGCTCCTTCCCAGTAGTCCTCATTACTTCTCTCACCTGAATGATGTTTCCTCCCTTGCCCCTTTTTCTTCCTCAATTCTTGACTGAACTCGTCACCTATATAGGCTCGTTGCCACTCTGGGCCACAAGAGCACGTCCAGAAAGATCAACAGGAAAGCCATTCTAAACGTGGATGTCCCTCGAGCGTGTGATACCATCATGAGTCCCGAAGCTCCCATGGCCTTGCGACTTCAAGGCAATCTTCTGTAAGTGTCGTGTCTGGCAGTGAATGAAGCTTCAGTCTCACTGAGTTTTCACAGATATGGCGTCACCAAGGTGTACAGCCGTCAGTGTGTGTACACACTCGCTGACGTCCAGGCCATGCTCGACAAGATGAAGACTGCACTTAAAGTCGTTCACGGTAGAGGCTTGCAGGCAGACGCTGGCAAAGCAAGGTATGTCATGCCCCTTTCCTGTTCTTGCCTGGAGCTAACAATTTATCAGACCAGAGGAACTCATCGTACCCTACGATCCAGCTTTCATTCCTGATTTCACATTCCCTGGTCTCGATCTTGAATTACTCAATCCTCTTCGCTCACTTGCTCCTCCTAAAGCAAAGCTCGACTCCAGCCTGCTGTCGTCCAATATGAGTAACTCATCTCACTCTCAGCTCGAACTCATTACCCTTCCCCAACTCGATGTTGACACTTCCAACCCCACTGTTGCTGGATTCAGCGGGTTTTCTTTCGCTAGCGGCAGTGCTCATTCTCCAGAAGGACACAATCTGTTCGAAGGCCTCGATTTAGGTGGAGAAGAAGAGGGAGTTCTTCTACAGCCTGACTTTCACTTTGATGAGGACGGCAATATCGTGGACCTTGTAATGACAGGTGCTGCTGCTATGCCGCCCGCAACACCCGTGAGAGACAGAGTGAGCAACGAAGACACCGAGGATGTCCTCCAGGGTCCGCAGGTAAGGACTGCTTTTTCAAGAATCAAATCAAGTCAACTCACATTGAAATCCAGGATGTTGATATGATGGTCACGATTCCCGTGATCAATGCTCTTGATGAGGTTCAACAAAGTGATACTCAAGAGCTCAAACAATCATCTCCAACCTGGGGCCGTCTTCCTGATCCTGACTACGTCGACGAGACAATGGAAGAAAACGTCGTTTCCAATCGGAAGCACCGATCCCCTAAGACGATGAAATTAGACGTGCTTACCCAGATCAGTCGCGACGAACTACTACAGTGGGATCACGATTACTTGGAAAGCATGTCTCGTCTCGATGGACAGAAGGCAAATGCGAAGAGTCAAGCTCAGGCTAGAAAGAATGCAGCAGCCTGGATTGTCGGGCGCGGCATTGGTGCTGTGGGAATGAGTATCGGTAATCACGGTTTTGCCCATCCCCTAGAGTCATTTTGTGGCGATTCGCTTCTCGTTGCTCTCTCAGATGAGCCACCTGTCAATGAACAGACTCGCAAGCGCAGCTCCAGCCATGTGGAAGATGATGAAGGCCATGGCAGAAACGTACGCCGAAGGGTTTCCGACGATGGCGTTGAAATTGGTTTGACTCGTCCGTATGAGCTTGCCATGCAAGAGGTTGGTATTGCTAGTGCTCCTTGTCCGGACAGCTCTAACATTATCATAGGACGTCGAAATTGGCCTTGATGCTCCTCCCTCTCTTCCCGACGACGCCTCATCTCAAATGCCATGGAATATCACAGCCTCCCTTCAAGGATCCGTCGCGGGCTCCTCAAGTGTGCCCCGCCCATATGACGCTTATGATCTCTCATCGCGACGATACAACCGTGGCTTGGGTAGACCAGGTAGTCGCTTCTCTAGCGCGAGTCCACTGGCGAGACGAGGTCTCCCTCAGAATCTATTTGGCCATGATAGCCTCAGTAGCCTATCACTCGGAGACTTTGGGCAATTTCATGACGATGACCTTGGTGATTTTCTTCACGGGGCTGGCTCTGATGGGTTCGCTGAGGCGGATGACAATGCTTTCGAGAGCCAAATCACGTTAGCCAGTCTGGACAACAATGACAGGAACTTTCTTGACTTTTTGCAGACACGTGTGCAGAATTCAAAGGCTGACAAAGGATCGCCTGGTATTCAGAAGACAGCATTCTCCGAATTGCTGCCACAGGTCTCTACTTCTCGGGCTGTAGCAACGCAAGCACTGTTGCACGTGTTGACTCTCGCGACCAAGGATGTCATTCAAGTTTCGCAGGGCAAACGCTGTCAAGGAGCGCCATACGTTATTGACGATCTCGACGAAATTCGCCTGAGTGTCAGAGATTAATCGAGAGGATCAAATTGAGGCCTTTCTCTAACAAAATGCCCGTTGTGCTATTCTACTTGAAATATGCGACTGAGAGCTCCCGAAATATATTTACCGAATGAACTTATGAATGAGATGGATTAATATACCGAGGGAGCTTTGATATGGCATACACGAACGCAAATGCGCTAATACGTTATGTTTCGATTTGACATTTCAGTGATGAAGCATCTAGCTACATCTTTATTTATCTTTATTTATCCTGTATTTGTTGTTCTGCGATGGTATTTCGAGATTGAACTAGTTGATACTCATTTCAGTTATGTATGTAATACCACATTCTCGTCACGGTTATTCACCAAACGGTCCCGCGTAACTATACAAAATAACAGTACGAAAATCGAGAAATCGAACAGTACCGCTAAGAACGACATGCGAGTCTAAATTGATCGATCCTTATTTCAACGACAGTTGTGATTTCGACTTTCACATACTACGCGACCGTCAATATCTGTTGAAGCTCTCACAACCTCATTATCTGACCGTAGAATAAGCCAACACGATCATGTTCATTTGTTCGCTCAGTCTGAATCAGAGATACACTCGGGCGCCGGTGGCCGACAAATCAGAAAGCCCACTTGCAGCACAGCCTTTCCGGGACTGCGCTGTACTCGCTCAGAGCTCACACAAAAACAAGCAAAACTGCAAAAGCGTCAAATCGCCGAGCGATCGGTATGACCCTTGCGGCGGTACGCACACTCAGTTATTTGCTGAGTCGCTGGATTCGCGGGATTTGAAGGATCCGACCATCCAGCTGATCGTGGTATAATAAGATTTACCTGGCTTACAGGATGGTCTGAGGTTGACTCAGATCGTGACGTCTTATCTACTATGAAGTAAATAACACGAGGATGGATTGGCTGGCTGAGATCGACAAATGTCAGACAGAGCATATGATACGTGCGATACGTACGGTCAGCCGGATTAGCTTCCATTGTAACCACGTATTCGTAATCAACTGGAGCGACACCGTAAGACAGACATGACGGTAAGACAGGCCAACCGCCAATCAGCGCCCGTGGTCAGACAGTCTTGGCGTTATTACTGCTCCGTAATAACCGTGTTGGTACGTATTTCTGTTTCGGGCCTCGTGGGGGTACCGCACCAAGTTCAGGCAGTCACGGGTCACAAATACGCCGACCGCGCCCGGTTTTGTTCCAGTATTTTCCACCTCTTTTCAATTTTTTTCTTTCGCGTTTTCTTTCCCAACCTTTTCTCTTTCTGCCTTACACACATTACACGCCTGCCTTTCTATTCATTTCTTCTTCTTTGTGGTACAGATCGTGTTATCGAGTCTGTTGACACAAATAAAATAGTTTGGTCGACTTTTTCCGGTCTAAAACACGAATATTTCGACTATTTTCAGTGCGACACGCAAAATAACAGCACAAAAACAATGGGTCGTACAGTCGATCAGGAGGTGCATGCAGCGTTCGTCGAGTTTCGCGCTAAGGAAGACGACAAGGCACGTGACCATGTATCTTGGTAATTAAACACGACAAACATCAATACTGACTGAGTAAAATACATACAGTGCCTCTCTGTACAATGTATCTACTGCCAACAGATCCGCGCCAAAAATACTTCGCGTCAAAAACAACATTTGCTTGAGTGTCCCGGTCTGCGAGGCCACCCTTCTGCCCCTCAGCCTCAGGCGACTTCAACTGGCCCCAACGGCATCGGCGGCGCCAACGGATATTCGTCCACTCCAAATGGCCCTTCCGGCGGCGCCGGAGGTGCCGGCCCTGGCCCAACCAGCGCTCAGCTCGGCACTCCCAATGGAGGCATGATGTCGAATGCAGTCAACCCGCACGCAACACCAATTCAGACACCTCTACAGAACTTGACAAACCGTCCCTCGTTGCCTGCGCCTGGAACTTCGCAGGGTGGTGGTCCTTCTTCTACTCCTTTGTCGCATCAGCAACGCAGTCATTCTACTCCCAAGCCCAAGCAGAATCGTCAGAGCACCTCTGCTCTCCCCGCTCCACCGCTTGACGATGTCCACGCCGCCTTTGTGGAGTTCCGCGCGAAAGAAGAAGACAAAGTGAGTTTCCCCTTTTCTGTTGTGTGTTGGACGTATTACTTACAAGTATAGTGCTTGTCTGTGCAATGTATCTATTGCCAACAAGTGCGCGCGAAGAACACAAGCCGTCAACGCCAACATTTACTCGAGTGCCCTACGTACTTGAACGTTATGAAAGATTCCATCCCTGCAAACAACTTGCTTCACACTTTCCCCGAGGGCGATATTGCGCGTTCCTTGCAGATTCCCGTCCCTAGTATTGAGCTCGATTTCCGCATGAGCATTAAGCTGAACCCCAAAGTTAGCATCGGCAGCAGTCTGTGGGGTGGACGCGATTGGGTTTCGTTCCTCGGAGGTCAGTGGGCTGGTCGATGGGGTAAGGGTATTATCTTGGTATGTACTCAAGTCGCGTCTATATGCTTAGTGTACTAACGTGTCATACAGCCCGGTGGACAAGATTCCCAAGTCACAGTCAAAGAAATGGCCACATCATTAAGCGCCAACTATGTCCTCCAATCATCCGACGAACCCCCAGCATACATCATCGTCAAGGCCCAGGGCTGGTTAACCGGTGCCAAGGATGTTCTCGAGAAACTTCAAGACCCCAGCCACGCCGATACTATCAACCCTACTTCCTACAAGTACCGCCTCAACCTATCCATGGAAAGCGGTGACGAGCGCTACGCGTTTGTCAACACTGTCATGTGGGTTGGTTCCGGCTGCCGTCGCGGCCACGAAGTCATCCTCGACGCTTTCCGTCTCAACTAAGCCTCATGAGTGAGGAGAATCACGACAGTCTCGATGCTTCTTATGAAACAATTTCAAATATACTGCTGATATTCTTACTCCATCTCCTCCAATTTTTTCTTCTATGACATTGAGCCTCGACTTTTCCAGATATAGTGTACGTCTCACGATGAATTCTTCTTACTTTTGTCGCTTTTGTGGCTTACTGTTTTTTTAACGGTGCAATACGGAGAAATGGTACAACTGGTTCTGGGTTTTTCTTATTTGATTATTATATTTTTTTCACTTTTCTCGTCTCCTGCTTTGAGGTTGTGTGCTACAATGCAGACTTTTTTCTTCTATTGATTTTATGAACTGTGTGGTTGAAGGGATGGAAAGGGGTTATGTAGTGGGTAGAATATGGAATTTATGAAGTTTTGATAATCTGTTTTTTCCCCTCCTTCTGAAAGTTGACTTTGATAATGAATATTGTTCTGATTACGCGTTAGTTAATCTTTTCAATACGGTTGTTGAACTATGGTTCAAGTTTCTAACAGGTATATGTACCGATTGACAATTCTATGTTATACTAGGACTGCATGTATGTACTGTATCATTAGGAATTACGTCGACCCACTGACTTGGTAGTTACCGATGATTATGATATGTAATTGCAGTCGATGTAACTTTACCAAGTATACGGAGTAGACAGACGTGGTATTATGGTCAAACTTGCCTGTATTGATGTAAAGTAACTTTAACTTTGGGTTGTGTACCGATTTTCTTTATATTACAACGTCGTTGTACCAGCCTATATGTAACTAAATAAGGATGTATTTGACACAGATTCCATACCTGTATTGGTCACATGCACAATCATACATAGGCAGCTGTTTAATTCAACGTTTGAGTATGTATTATTGAAACTAAACTTGTATACGTATCTGACTACCATCCAAGGTGTTTATGGTAGATACAGGTTGAATTCGGTATATTGACTACGTACTCAAGCCGGAACCGCCCTCCCATCAGTCCATAACACCAAACACCAGTGCCAACGATCCATCCACCGGATCAGTAGCCATAGCCGGTATGATGGTATAATAAAGCCCCCTTCCCAGGAGCAAGAGCATTTGGGTGATCAGCCTGCAACGAAAATTCGCGCCTGGAGACTGAAGCGTGAACCCACAATCCCGTGGGATCAGGATTATGCCCGTATTGAAACCGTGATAGTTGCTGTTTACGAAGGAGGCGATTGCTGCTCCTGTTGTTGTTGCCGTGGTTAATATGGTGCGAGGCAGATAGGGGTTGAAGTATTCGTTGGCTCTTTGAGACAAGTACGTCCGACTCAGGAGATTGGGGAGATAATGAGTCGAGTCGAATCGTTCGGGGTCCGTAACCAACCAGCATGCATCCGAGAAGGCGATGCTGGATGTACTCTGCTGAATTGTGTCTCACACTCGAGAACGGGGGGGATCTGCTTGGTGCACTAACAACCCAAGAGAGCTGAGCGCGACTATTCCCTGCCCGTTAGGCGGATGCTCCCATAACGTCGACGATGTCGTTGAAGCGGATACAGATGGGATCGGGTGTTGTACTGCCTTTCTCGGCATGGTATGCCAGATCTGCGAGGGAGAGGAAGCTGCCTCGGCTCTGGACAGCGTCGGTGATAGCGTGCGCAATTGGGCCGTTGAAGAATCTATCTTTGCCTTCTGTTGCTAGGGTTCGAAATCGTCGCCGCAAGTCCGGGGTTGGGGTCATTACCTCGCCCGGAACGGGTGCACGATAGCTCCCATCAGCATTAACATCAGGGAATAGTGATTCGCGATAGTTATCCAGCAAGCTCTCGCGAAGCGCCTTTTGGGTTTCCCGCCACTACTTCATTCAGTCCCTAGACCCATCGAAAGTCTCTGTCTGTGTACATACCAACCACAGAAATCTCACTAATCGGAAACCCCTCACACAACGCAATCGCAGGCTCAAGAATCTGCTCCATCGTCAACTTTCCCCTTCCGAAACTCTCAACGGTATCTATTCAGCCAGCCGCTGCGCCCGGTGTAGTCACAGCCAGGACACTGGTCAATGGGATACTACCGATCTAATCAGCTGGTATCTTAAGAGCATCTCTAGCGATATCTAGGGTGAGATGAAGGGCGATCACCCGGAGCCATTGAGCGCATAGACTCTTTGTCGTCGGCGTGGTAGAAGAGGCAGAACATATCCCCACCGATGCCCGTTGAGCCGGGTTCGGTGACGTTCAGGGGCTGCAGCTGTTGATCAGACCATTACTATAAGTGTTGTACTGGCAGGAAACGATCATCGAAGTCATACCGATTGCTACCGCAACGTTCTGATCGGAACAAGTGCACAGACACTAGTAAAATCCGATCTGCTCTGCCTACCTAGGTACCTATGGAGATTGGTTGCATACGACTTACAGCTGCATTCCCCCCATCTGCCAGAATATTCTGTCCCACAGTCACAGCAAGTAGCTGCGAGCATGCCACCATACAATTAAGACTATGGACCACACGTCGTCGCCCGGCGAATTGTGTAAACGACGTTTTCAAGAATGGGAACGTCATGATTGAGCGTACAAAATGATTTGTATGTCTCGTGCTCTCTGTATAGAGTCAATGTGTTGTATTGCGTATTGATGATTGAATACATGCCCGGATCTATCAATATCCTACATACTTACCCTAATAGGTAGGCGTCTTCAAGTGCGGACCGGAGTTGGCGTTGAGCTGATGTCCCCGGCCCTTTTGCTAGTATCATTCTAACAGACTATATCGCTAATCCTTAAGGGCTATTTACTATTTACCTCCAATAAGATACAGCATTAGGTTTGTTCTGGCTAGCCTAAAAGGAAAAGATACCAGCCCTCTTTACACTTTGTTGACACTAAGGTACATGTGTGGCTAGACAGCTGAGGGCTTTAGATGGATACGTGATATTGATGATTAGTCGACGAGAGTGACATCTAGAATCAGACGAGTAGGTAATGAGTCACGTCCAAGCTTGAACTCCACGTACTCTTCTAAAAGAAGTAAAGCAGTACGGAGAATGTCAAGGCTCATACGTTGATATTCATATCTGGACGTATCAATGTACCCAGGTCGCGATTGCTATTACAATGAATATCAAAAGTACTAACATACACACAAAAAATAAAAGATACAGTATTCAGCTATCCTAGTCATGTTATTTATCTATCTCGGGGCACCGCCAAAGTCTCAAAGTTGAAATCACCGGGACTACACTTACCAGTTGACACATACACACTCGTCGCTCTATTCCATGATTAACAACATTAAGAATCGGAATCTCTCCAGCCGCCTACACAAACTTTCTCTTTGAGTATCAATGAGGGTTTTAGCACGGGCATGGGATGCCATTGACAACCCTGCCATACCCCAACAGACAAAAGCTCCAGCACCAAATGTAAGCATACCGAAAACTGCGAAACCGCCCATACACGCAAGGTGTTTGTGCTTCATGTAGTCAAACTCCGCGACTCGAGCTCTGTTTTCTAGGATATCGTAGATCTGTCGTAAAATAGTGCAGTTTTGTGCAAAGGAGTGTTCGTGGAGGATGGTGGCCGCGAGAGTTAGGGCAAAGTATTGTCTGTTCCATAGCAGTGGATGGTCCTCGCCCCAGTGTGTATTCAGGTCGACTTTAAAAGATGAAACAAACTTTATTTAGCTTTGGTATTTGCACAAGGGGGCTTGCAATTTTATGCACAAAGAGAAAGAGAAGCATACCCGAGTTGGCTCGTATCTCCTCATTTGAAAGGTATGTATAACCCACATTCTGGATCCTTTCAATCCTGTCGATTCTGAATGCCTGCTGATCAGCCCCATACCTTGGCCAGTCAAAACATTCGGAGCGGTTCAGGATCTCATTTCGAGTCGGAGAGTCTCCGTTCCAACCGGTCTCCATGACCATGACGATCCAAGTACGATTGGCCTGGATGTTATCGAACAGTTGCGGCCATGGGCCGGCGGTTTGCCCTCCAGCCATCATCGGAACACCTTCTTTCTGACATGCCCAGAATTTGCCTGGGAGACAGATGAGGAATACTTGTCGGCGACCGCTCGTCTTGGGACGGACATGGGCCTTTTCTTCGGTACCGTTGGCCTTCTCGCGGGTACGGATCAAACCAGCCCAAAGAGTTTTGTCTTCTCTAAAGGCTAACTCGACGTGATCGAAACGTTGGTGTGCCATCTCAAGGCAAGATAAGCAGGTCTCATGGGCTTGGGGATAATGAGAGGACGCCGCCTGAGCCTGTGCTGAAGATAGAGAGGATGCTACTGCTGATGGAGGGGGAAACTCACCCTTAAAAGACATCTTCTTGACAAGGCAGCGTAGGCTAACTTGGACTGGAATAGCCAAACATAATGAATGGGAGAATATATGCGAAATTCAGTCTGAGAAGCTGTCCCCACGAATGGAAATTGAAAATTTCTTGGAGCACTTGCATTAGCGTAGCCTTGCAACTTGCAACAGTCCACTGAGAAGTACGACTGAGTGACACAAAAGATGTACGTATATGGCTGCGTGACTTTCTGATTTCCAAGGTTGTTGACATAGGTAAGTTCTAACTGCTTGGGTATCTAGCCTATGGGGTATCCTGAGGGAGCCTCCAGCAGCCGCCAATATAGCTATGGATTGATCCATGGATATATTAGCCGCTGGTGGATATACGCCATATAGATTCTGTAAGCTATTAGAATGGGACAGACTGTATTATGCGGAGGATTGTGATTGTGAAGGGTCAACTCAAAGGTCAAGGTTTTTGCAAGAGCATTATAACGAATTTGATAGTTCATTTTTTTGTAACAGGAGTGTCTTCATTGGTTAAAAAGATTAGTAATAGTAATTCCTGCAAAATGACTGTCAACTGCATGCGGTTGGCACATATTTTGTCAGGTAAGTAAAAGGCACGTGTGTGTTTGCTTATGAGTGAGGCCGAGCAAGGCTGTCAAGTGGCTTCAGATATTATGTAGTAAGGAAATCTTACTCTAGGTGAACAGAAAGTGTCCATGAACCATACGTTCATATCCATTTGGGTGTATCAATGTACACATGCTGTGATTGCTATTATACAAGGATAATCCCTACAATTACACAATCCTCACAATAACGATAATACTCGCCAATCGAATCAATCATAACTTTTTTTCGTTTTCATACTGCATTAACGTCTGCCCAAGCATGGCCAGGAAAGCTAACAGCCAAATGGTTGATGTTTCATCCCATGTTCCTGCTCCTCCTCTACCATGAGCACATCAGCCGGGATCGAATCCGCTATTGACGATCGATCCGCACCACCGTCTCCATTCGCAGAACTGCGACTTGATCGTCGTAGATGAAATGAGTGGTTCGATAACCCCAACACCTTTTTCACGGCGCTGGTGGCTTGGTTACTGAAACTCGTCTTTCGGCCATGAGTAGTAGCAGGAGGAGGTCGTCCAACGACACCGGACGCCGTCGCGTCGTCGTTTTTGGTAGATGATTGTGCTTTGGTACCCTTCTTCCGTGCGGGGACGTCAGATCCGGGAGGCGGAATAGTTGGTTTCGGGGGCCATTGACCGTCGGCTTTCCATCCTGCGACTAGCGCTTTTGTGACGTCTGCTAGGTTGATGGGGATCGTGGGCGTGAGACCTTGGACAATCACTTTGCTATACAACGAGGCGTATAAAGCTGGAGTTATGGACGATCTGACGGGGTTGGAAGTGTCTATGAAGGATTCCATGACGGGGACCATGGATTCGTCAGAGTCGAAACTGCGGTCGTCGTCGTAGTCGTCAATATCTCCATCGTCGCTGGTGCTCCCGTCGAACCCGCAATCCTCATTTGAAGTGTTGTTGTCGGTTGTTGAGGTAGTATCTCTCGACTTCTTCTCTGACAAACTCATATCTTCAAGTAAGTCTCTTGACTGCTGTGTGGACGAAGTAGAATCTTGTAGCGACGCAACTTTCTCATCTGCGTCTCCGGTCAGATCAAGAGTCTTCGAATTGCTCCGCTCCCTTGACAGAATATGAATCAACTCCCGCTGCCGCTTCGTCGCTCGCTGCTCAACATCCCGCCGCTTCCTAGCTCCAGTCCATGCATCCCGTCTCTCCATATAAAACCGCAATCCCGGATTCCACTTCATCTCCTGTTCCAAATCTGCGCGACGTCTTCGACCACGCTCTAGTACTGAAGTCTTAATAGCATCCGGACTCTCAAAACGGTACGGATCCCCCTTTCGACTCTTGTGACATTCAATCGCTCTACGCAATGCCGGGTCAAGATCCGAATCTGACTCGGAGCTCGCAGGTTCCCGAATTCGCCATTGCGCGATATTTTGTGGACGCAATTCAATCCCGGATTGCGCCTCCGCACTCGTAGACGGCTCTGTTACTACAGCAGCAGCAGCTACAGCTGGCATCGGCAAATCCGCATACGACGAAACCGTCCATAGATTCGACGGCGGCTCAAACGACCAGTCTGTACGGACCACATCTCGCACATATTGTTTCGCTTCTCGGACGGCCGATTCTCGTTTCTGTTTCGCTTCGGCATTTACCACTTTACTTGTTGATTTGCGACGAAGAGATGGGAAGACCGATGTTGGTGAGGAAGATGGGACGGTGGTAGCCATGGTGTTGTGCTGTGCTGGGCGGGATTCGCTAACAAAAAGCGGGGAAGGCAGGGTCGTGTGCACTGTTTGTTCGCTCTGTACTGAGACTGTAAGAATGGTATGTTCACCCCTTCAGGGCTGTTAATGATCGTATGATAGTCTCTTCATAATGGATGTTGTGAGTAAAAGCGAGAGTGGACAAAGAGAGGCGATGTCGATGAGTGTAGAGTAGTTATATACGTAGTTTAACTAGTTGAAAAAGTCAGTTGATGTCAAAGTCAAAGCTTGCTCGCGCATGACGAGAGACTGTCGATTCTGGATCGCTCCCGCCCGGACCACAGCGCCGTCCGCCTTTGCCGCTTTGGGCGTAATTACGTATTATTACGATGGATACTGTACGTTGTATGGTATGTATACGCATAGTCCGTACAGAGTACGTACTTCCTAGTACGTGGTTGTAATGGTATGCAGACAACTTACGAGTCTTGTATGATGCATCGCGTATATAATACTAGGGCTGATGAGAAGAACATGTAAGTTCATACGCAGCACGTACTGTCTAAAGACATTTATGTGACATTATAATACAAAGTAAAAATACAGGTCTATAGGTACTTTACAATATCGGGCCCATATATCAAAATAGGACGTTTGAAAGATCAAGTACGCACCCGGGTGGTATCCAATGGTGCTTGCGTATCGTTTAGAGGCATAAATCCCCAAGATGCCTTCTTCTTGCGTCTGGCCTTGCGATCACCGAACTTTTCGTCAAACTTGCGAATCTCATCGAGTGACGACATGTCCTCACTGATTGATGCGCTGATCTCCTCCATGGCGCGCTCAAAGTGTGCTTGAGTTAGGGTGCGTCGTTCGGCGTATTGATACGGTGTGTCGCCTGTATGTTGACTCTTTTGCTCGAATTCTTCACGGACACACGTCAAAGCAGCGGCTACACAGACGTTCTTGAGGTCAGATCCCGAATAGAATGGAGTCCGACGCGCCAAATCTGCAAGATCAACCGAAGAGTCTAATTGCTCATTCTTCAAGTGTATCTTGAGAATAGCTTCACGGTCTTGCTCAACAGGTAGATCCACCAAGAGTCTTCGCGGAAGTCGTCGAAGGACAGCGTCGTCGAGATCAAAAGGTCTGTTCGTTGCCACCATGATGAAAGCTGACATATCATTCATACCATCCCATTCTCGTAGAAACTGATTGATGAGCTCTCGATGAGATGAGGAACGACTTCGGCTCTGATTGCGAGATCCAAAAATGGCGTCTGCCTCATCAATGAAAACCACACACGGACTGAGCTTTTTCGCAAGGGTGAAGATCGCTCTGACGTTCTTCTCGCCTTCGCCAACATACATGTCATATATATCCGACCCACTAACCTCCAGCACTGTCGCACCACTCTCTCGAGCTACCGCTTTCGCGAGCAATGTCTTTCCAGTTCCAGGTGGGCCGTAAAGAAGCATTCCCGGTATTTTATCAGATGCAAGCACACCATAGGTGAACGCATCTGGTCTCTTCAATGAGAGAGAAGTCAATGTCTTGAGAGCCTCAACCGTCTCAGAGGGCACATGAACGTCAGAAAAAGTCGTCCGGATACTGTCCGCGTCGACAACGCCACTTAAAAGTTTCTTCTCGTACTTGTTACACTCTAGTTGCGAGATTGTATCCAACTTCGAAACCCTGAGTCCTTCGTCGAGTTCAGAAATCATCGGCTTCTCATTGGTCCCCCAAGCTGCTAGCCCCGACGGTCTTGAAGGTGAGTACCAATTTTCACAAGACCTTCTATGCTTGGTCTCGGCTGAGAATGCTAGTCGAATATGTTCGAAGGTCAACTTCTCGTTGGGCTGCACAGCACCCATGATCATCGAACTAAGATTGTGTACACGAGTATAGCCCAAATAATCATTATTCAGACCAAAATGTGAGGTGGAGGCGTCTATATCGTCGGGCCAAGCGGCTGTATTGAAAATGCTGTCATCTATCGGGTTTGTATCTGTATTTACTCGCAGGCGGAGCATATCTTGTAGATGCCGTACGTTGATATCTCTGATCCGAGAGCGCCGATCTTCCGCAAATTTCACATTTAGTTCCCTCAGGTCCATCGACGGGAAGACGGCGATGGGGGAAGCAAAGGGTCTAGCCGAGCTATCAAGGTAAAGTCTTGTTTGCTCAACGATTGGTGGCACCTCCCTATCAATGGATAGGTCTCGATATCCCGAAGACGTTCCAATGAGTAGTAATTTGTGGCCTTGGCGTCGGCGGCTGTGAATTGCATCCAGCAACAGTCTAAGAAACTTTGAGCCTTCTCGAGTGTGCATTAGCTCCACGTAGTCTTGTATATGAACTATCATTTTTGCCGATGATTTGGCCTTTTTCTCAGCGTCGGTGTTTGGCGTAGGGGTACTCTCACTGGGGACGGGCTGATTTTGTGAGGGCATAGACGTTAACTGATTGATAACACGCATCCATGCACCAGTCTCTGTACGGGATGGGCGAGCACTGTCCGTACCACCCCCGAAGGATGATAATAGCCAATTGGGAAGTTGCGTATCCGGAAGCGTGACCTCAATAGGCATTATATGCGGACGTATGTTGGAGCCTGGAAGCGAGATTGAAGAATCGGCGTCGTCGAGGGCGTCCTCCTTATCAAATATTGACTCCGTGTCCAGTCGACGCTTTTTATTCCACGTATTATAGATCTCGTACCCTAGGTTTCGTATTGACGAAGAGGTCTTACCTTCTACTCGAGCTTGTTCACTGCACAGCCGAGCAATATCCTGCGCGTTCAGTGTCACCAGGTCTGCCTTTTCCTGCTTCGCTAAACTTTGAACCACGGCATGCAAAAACAGGCTTCCACCAATAACATCAATATTCGCCTCATTTTTCCTGTGGGGGTATTGCAGAAGGATGTGCGACTTTTCCGTTGCTGGATCATTGACATATTGCGCTGCCGGGATTGTAAATCCTGCTCTGACTGAAAGTTTCAGTCTGGACCAGACATCGCAATCTATTGTATAACGGCCATTGATAGCAGTTGGCTCAGGCGCATCACCGCTTGGGCCCTCGTCCTTACTTTCTCTATTTTCCAATTTCTCCGAGGTACTTTGTTGTGAAGGGCTTGTGACATCTTCAGATGGTGGTGATACCGGGATGGGTGTTGTCTGCTTCGAAGAAAGATGCCTTTGCTTGTCAGATCGAACAGATAGCTGTTGAGGCAAGTTGACAGCCTGGTTGTACGTGATAATGTTTCGGTCTATAAACCATTGAGGAATCGTGGCGGTGGCCGACGCAACCTCCGGTGGTGATTTTTTATCTTTCCATGTCCGCCGTAAACCTGATATATAACTTTTTCGTCCGGCTGGTGACTGATTTGAAGTAGTCGAATCTGGAATATGTCCCTTAGGCAGTGCATTTACATCGATGGGCTTTACGCCATTCGCGGTATCGGGATTTGGATCCGATGCGGCATTGGACTCGGAAGATGGTTGAGAATAACGAAAGAGAGACTGATGGAAATGGCGAGATGAGACCGACCAGGCGGGCGCGTATCGACGACCGGCGATTAAGCGACAGGATCGAACGATATGCGAAGGCAGGAGTAGCGTACTTTGCATGGCAACGATGGGGAGACCGGCTCGAGATAATTGGCAGAAACAATGCAATTGACTGACGGACGTATTGTTTCTGCTACCAAGTGCAAAGTACGGGCATCCGAAGATGCCGGGGGAAAGGAGGTGAGGGAGGTGTCGAACGAATGGTGGTGATAGTAGGTTAGTCGTCGGATGAGAATGATCATATGTATAGACAGGCTAACTACTTTGGAACTAGCGTGGAAAATAATGCCAAGAACATGATCTACGGAATTTTGACGTATGATGGACACCTGAGGCTCACAGGACAGAAATTGCAACAGCCAAAAGCGAAAAGACCAAGGCACCATAGTTGACTACCGATTATTGAATTGACTGCCAGACTGTCATGTCTCTGTATAAATAGAATTCATTAATATAAATCTACACTACCACTTCTACCAAGCGTTTCATAGGATCGCCAACACAACGTAAACCATGCCGCAATGACACCAAGCAGTGGTCGCACAATACAATCCGTGTACAGATGCAGATAGCTTCCAGATTGACCTTATACCTTACAATACTCGCTATATCCCACGGCACCGGCTTGAAGGTAGTCGTCGAAACCTAACATTCGCGATATGTTAGCGATTGTCCATGTCTTGAGGCAATGAATGAAAATACATAGGACAATAATCCATGAATCAGACAATGTATACTGGCAAGTAGCAGGCCAACCGGGAAAGGAAGGCCCGGATATCTCTTCAAGGGCGACTCAGAGAGGTAAGAAGTAAAAAGAGGTTTGTCATCTTGAGATGGAGTGGATGTAATGCGAAGGTGAAAGAGAGAATATACTAACCTGGTGCAGTAGATATGCCAATGAGATTGATCTGCTAGCTAAATAACTGCTTCTCAAGAATAATGAAAACTTATTGACGTGAGTGAAGAGGGAGAAAACAAACAGAAAAATCCCAAGCAGGAAGGAAGCACAAAAAACTTAGCGTGACAGCACGTGACTTCCCATTGCAGCCTGGCGTGCTTTGCTCAACGCGCGGGATGGCAAGTGCGTAGGCAGGACTGCGACTTCCTCCAGGATGATGGAATTTCCCTCTCTTCGTGACTCTCCCTAAAAGTCTCAAGATCTCCCTCAGCTCTGGCTTTTCTCGTATCAGTCGGTGGCCAGGCAAAAAGTACACGACTACCTGACCTCTGTTGGTCACGCCACGCTGCAGACTTTTCTTCTGTTGGAGCGCGCGACTGCTCTACATAAGGTGATCTGAGGTTTCCCGGTGTCCGCTGTTCGCCGTTCTTGGACCACCTAACGTTGGACTGGACTTACTGGCCCAGCCCCTACTTGACTAGCCCCTCCCCGAAACCTTCGCAGTCTCTCCCAGTCTCTGCAGTTTGTCAGCCGTATTCTCTTTTGGCCTCCGGCCTCAGCAATAATCAAAGAGGTACTCTCTCTACCTGCTGTCGGTTCATCTCCTTCGCCCGTTGTGTCCGATTTACTTCCCGCCGTCGTTCGTTCCTCAGAATAGCGTGTGTCCACTCTCAAGGCCCAGCCTGACCGACTAATCACGAGACGCGACTGATTACCCGGTCGTGATCGATGCTTTTGAGTACATCAGTTCTTGGCCCGTCTTGACCCAGGCTCATCGCAAGCCTGTAGTGTCCTCACTATCAGACCTTGATATCATCGGCTGTCTGGTTGATCGCGCGAGCTATCGGCTTTGGTTGCTAGAAACGCACGTCGCATCATCCATTGGCAGGCCTTCTATTGCGCAATTGTGATCGTCGGGTTCGGTTGGAATAGTCCTTAAGCCTTCGCGTGGCTGAGGGCTTTTTGGCATAGCGATGATGATGACCCAGCCATTTCCTGCCCATCAAGGCATTCCCCAACATCCTGGAGTGCCTCCTGGCCATCCAATGGCCCAAGCCCAGCATCCGAATATGGTCCAGCCCGGTATGGTTCAACACATGCACCCTGGCGTGTCCGCTGCTGGCGGTCCGCAAGTGAGTCAGCCTGGACCCATGATGGCTGGTATGCCTCCAGGCGGGACCACTGGCCCCGGTGGTCCGGTACCAAACGCACACGCTCTGCAACACTTGAACCCAGCTGCCCAAGCGCATCTTCTTCAGCAGCAGCCATATGGAATGAGTAAGTCATCTTTTGTATTGTCGGGTGCATTGTGAGGCATATTCTAACTGAACTGTGTAGATGTGTCGAATAATAACCAATTGCTCCAACAACAAGCAATGGTCAGACAACAGCGAATGCTCCAGCAGCAGCACTTAGCGCAACAGCAGCAGCACCATGCAGGTGGTATACCGGTCTCGATGCCTGCAGGAACACAGGGTCTCAGCCAAGCCCAGTTATCCGCTATGCAGAACCCCAACATGCGTGGCCCGGTCAATATGATGCACTTCCAGCAACAGATGCAGCACATGCCTCCGAATATACAGCAACAACAGTTTCTTCATATGCAAGCCCAGGCGCAAGCTCAAGCTGCCGCCGCACAAGCGGCGCAAGTTCAGGCAAACAGTCAACAGGGCCAGCATACACCTCAACAACGAGCTGCCGTCGTACCCCCTCAGAGCGTTACCCCCCAGCCGCAACAGGCCCCCCCAGGACCCCCTGGAAGTGCTACGCCGTCACAGCAATCTAACCCTCCTCAACACTCAACTCCGCAACCTCCGTCTCATCAGGGTTCACAACCACCACAGTCAACTCCCAATCCTCAACACCAACAGATCCCTCAAGCTCAGCAGGCAATGGCTCAGCAACAATCACAACAACAGGCTCAAGTGAACCAGCAGCAACAGCAGGTACAACAGCCCCAAGCGCCGCCGCAGAATGGCCAGCCACAGGTGACACAGCCTCAACAACAAGCTCAATTAAACCAGCAGCAGCAAGCTATGGCCACCCCGGAGCAGTTGAAATTGCAGCAGCAGATGATGATAGAACAGCAGAGACGAGCGAATATGAACTCATTTTTGCAAAACAAAGGAACATTGACGCACTATGTCAATAGCTACTTTGAGACGCTAAGCACATTTCAGGTGAGTTATGCACAGCGTTTGCAAAGTAAGAAATAAATCGCTAATTATTCTCTCTGCAGAGCAATGGTGAAGATGCGGATCTTGTTTATTGGCAGGAAGTCGTGAACAAATACTACAACACCACATTTCAGCCAATGACTGGTCAGCCCTGGGGTGTTTTGCGTCAAGGTGTTCTCACAGCAGGCACTGGATTGAAGTCTTTCGAAGTCAATGCAACCATTCTGCCTCGCTATTACGTCACGCTCTTCAATAATGGCATCAGGCGGATACAAACGCACATGGAAGCAACGCAAGAATTCTCGCCTCAACATGGTTATCGCGTGGTGTTTAGCCCCAAGGCTAGCTTTATCTACTGGTTCGCCAATGACTGTCAGCTTTTCGTCAATGGGTCGCTCAAGGTTCTCGTGAATCCAGATTACAAGTTTGACTTGGTCGATATTTCGGTATCAGGATTCCGAGAATTCATACCCCGCAACCTACTTCAACAGCCAGAACCGATTGATCAAAAGCCGAGCCCGCGTGTGGCTAAGAATGCCAGCAAGAGAATGCAGAAGCAACAGCTGGCCCAACCCACCATCTCCCCTCCAGAGTCATTGGTGAATGAAAACGGACTTCCGGCTAGTGTCCAGTGCTTCCTCGAGGTATGAGTAATCCATTTCCATAGAGATACTCGGTAACTAACACGACTGTGTGATTTAGATAGCAGAACCTTTGTCATATATGACGAGTTTGATCAGTCACAGTGCCAGCAACCCTCACAAAAGTGCTAGCGAGCTACTTCGAGATGTTACTGCATTGATTAGTCAAACAGGGATGAATGCCGGGGCTCTCCAAGCTCAAGCTCAAGGTCAACGCACGCCTAGTCTCAATGGACCCTCTCAATTCGCTTCCCCATCCGTTGTTAATATGGGTTTGCCAGGGGCACAAGTCTCTCCACATCTGGGAAATTCAGCCCACCCAAGTCCGGCTCAAAATCATCTTATGGGACCTGGAATGATACCCCAACAAAGCCAAGGTTCATTGGCAGCGAACGGTAGCCAAGGTGCGAGCGCAAACACGAGCCCTAACGTTTCCAACAAACGCCGCCGCGCCAGCACTGTGAAGACCGAGGGCGATGACGGTGTTGAAGTCAATGGAGCTGGTCCCACCGGAGCTGCGAAAGTCAGAGCAAGCCCCAAGGTTGGTGGCAAAAGACATAAAGGCACTGCATAGAGATTTTCTTGCTATTACTTTGCGTTCTGCCGCTTTTCATTTCTTTCTCACAAAAAGGGGGAAATCGGAGACTGGCGTATTACGGTTTTTGTCATGTTTCATCTCACAACCTTGGAGTTTTGCTTTTGCTTTTTCTTTTCGAATGTCCATTCATCCTTTCATCCGGACATATGATTCCCTATTTTCCTGTTATTGACTACGAATCGTTGGCTTTTTTCTTGGATGCTTTTTGATCCATATTACGCATGGCGTCTAGCAAGGGTCTTTACTTTGGCCATCATTCGCGGCCTTTTTCTTGTTTTGATACGCATTTCATTGATACGTTTCTGGGCTATACTCGGAAACATGATACCATGGTTTTTCATCGAAGCCCCGATGGTCGCCATTAGGCGGTCATGTATGGCTTTCATTCTAAACGGCAGATGATTCAGCGATTTAGATGTACTGGGTTTCTGCATTTTCATGTATCTTTTTCATTTTCTCTCCTCTTCGTGCTACATTTGTTCTTTCTCTTTTTCATTTCATCGAGTGAGGTGTTCGCAGGTTTGATGATTCTGCGTTTCGCTACTAGGGTCTTTTTCTTTCTTTATGACTTTCCTCCGTGCTGTATCATCAATCGCTACTCGCTGTCGTTGTAAATTTGATCGGTTGACCTAATAGAAGTTTGCTCCTTGTGATGGTTCTGAATGATGATTGCTTGCATATTCCATGAAATTGTCTAGTGATATTGCTCTTATAATATAGCCTCCTTGACGTATGTCTCATTACTAAGATCAACTCATCTTCCAGACTGGTCGATCCTGACTATGCCTAATGATCAGAACCTCTCCTTATCTACATCAGGTCAAATTCCTGGAAACAAGATCTATAAACGTGGGGGGGCTGGGGGTCGTCTGATCGTTATAGGCAGGTTCTACTACATACGCATGTATACAATCAACCCCAACTCTTCTCCACAGCAAGACCAATATACAAATTATCATACAATTTCCCCGAAGTAACCAGACTCATCCCAACCGAATAATACACCCCAAACATCACCGTCCCCTCCAGATCCTTTTCCGGCAACGCATACAACTCATCTTCCTTGAGCCCAAACATCTCCATCTTAGTCGACCCACTGGCTCGCTCCCGATCTAACTGCTCTTTGCGTTTTTGCTTAAAATAGTCATCGTCCAGTTCGTATTGTCGTATTGTGTCGGTGGGGACGTCCGCTTCGCAGAGCATGTGGCTGTATATTTGCAAAATGTGCTCGGGACCATTGCGCCCGATTTCGTTGAAATCATTGATGTTGCGATGCCATGCGTTTATAGTGCGTAAGTTCGGGAATGTCTGAGGCTTGAAACCGCGGAACATGTTCTCAAAGTCGAGTTTGTTGGCGCCTGGAGGACAGCGAGGGGCTAGGATGGCGACTTCTTTGATTGAGATGGGTAGTGTCTCTGCGAATGGGAGCCACCCTCCCTTGGAGTTGCTGAATAGATCAATGTCGAGAGCCAGACGTTCCAGATTCGTGAATTCGTGCCATCGCCAATTTGTAGTCTGTGGCGCGCAGGGGTTGATGGACGTGTACCCCCCATATGGCTTCAGGCATGGATCATGCCGACACCCACACATGTCACCGTAATCCGACATCTCCAGATGCAGACGTCGTAGGGATGATTTTGAGTGCTTGATTAGTGCGGCGCAGATGGATTCGAGCGTCATGTTCGGTATGGGGTCTACTTCGGGGAAGTTGTTCCAGTAGCGCCCGAATACCTCCGGGACGTGGAAGACGATGTATCTGAATGAGGAGAAGTTGGTGCTGTGCGCGATTATGCGGGATAGGGCTGGCGCGGAGATAACGCCGCGGTCCACGGTGAGGGATTCTAGTTGAGATGGACCTGTGGGAAGGGGGTAATCTGGGTCGTTGGCGTCGTCCCAGTTGATGATTTCCTCGGTGCCACCGGTTTCTGGTCGCGAGGCGTAGTCCATGAGCGATAGGTGGCGCAGATTTGGTAATCTTGTCAAGGATACCAATAATCGTGTAAGTTGCTGCAAATGGTCTTCTGGAATAACGACTGGTTCTGGTTGAGGTTGTTGCTCTTCATCGTCGGATAGGTCATAATCGGGAGGGAGATCAGAGCCAGAATCATCGACAAACTCCAGTCTCGCATGAGTCAGCTGCGAGAGACCCTGGTCATGGAATCCGCTGTGTGATCTCGCTGCTAATCTGCTCACAGCTCTTGCAACGTATGGCATTACTGGGTCCTTGAACCCGATATCGAATTGAATCTTCTTTAACTGTGTCAAGCGGCTGAGTAGAAGACCCAGCGCAGCACCGCCACGTCCATTGGTGACTGCATCCAACCAGCAATGCACTTCATCTTCATCCTGGAGTATTGATGATGCATTAATGAGCTGCCCAATCAGTTCCCAGCCATACTCCGGAGTAATAGTCCTCGCACCTCTGCACGGATGTTCCTCAAAGTTCAAGTCGTTGAGGAGCAATGCTAGACGAGGATACTGGGCAATAGAGACTAGTAAACCAGGCGAACCGGCAGATCTAAAGAAACTCTCCTTAGTTGCGGGAAGTCGGACATTTGCAGGTTCTAGAGAGAACGGTACCACTTTGATGAGATTCGTGAGGAATTTGTGTTCTTCGAGACGTTTGAGGCAGATGGTGTGCGCTTGCTTGCATGTAAGTGAGAATGCGATTATGTCCCGGGGGTCGACAGCGTCTATTATTTTCTGTTGTAGCTCGACAGGGAGTGACAGGAGCATTTTGGCCGGGAATCTCTATCAGTTGAATAGCAGCAGAGCGAGTGACAAAATTGTTGTCATACATTTTGGGAAAGGTCGTTGGCATTTTGCCTTAATAAGACTAAGGACTAATCCCGAAATGTATGACAACAATTTTGTCACCCGCCTTGCTCCCCTTTTTTCAGGCAGCAACATCGTAGGTATCGCCACCTTCCCTGAATCGTGCGATTTCATTGGACCAGTTGATCAATCCTATTTTGACCTCCATCTCAAAGTCGACTTCAGCTTTGTCCATCTATGCTTGAAAGATCTCAGAATACGAGGGAATGAGCACGCACGGAAGCTGTTGGATCAGTTGCTCAAGACGTTTTCCCCGTATAGAAGCTAGCACGAACTGCAAACCGTATGAACTCCGATCGCGTCTGCACCGCAGTTGTACTATACGGCCCGTATACCTAGGTACTCATACAAATGGCCATACATAGCACATTACTCGATTTGCCATTTACTGATCTCTCTAGCTTATCCATTATAACTTCGTACTGAGTTGGTAGCAGCTACAGACTAGAGTGCGCCATTTCCTTGGATTGCTGTCAGTGGGTATGTACTGCTTACGATACTTATGTACCTATCCTTTTTTCGAAAACATCGTGTGTAAGTCGCGTCTCCTGCGCCGCATTTCTTACAGTAGGTAGTACCCTAACTTGTAGGTTACCGGTACAGGAGCAAAACATGAACAATTTTGAATACTGCTAGAACGCTCCGGTCAAATTATTCGACAGTATTTCCGGGCTTTATCTAATTTCAATCGTACTGTGCTAGCAATTATACGCGTCATTTGCATAGGAAGAGATTTAGTGTCTTGTCGACTGCCTCATTATCTAGGCGTCTGGTTAGATAAGCAAGGTGGGCTGGTGGGCTGTACTGATTAAGAGCACACCATATCTCGATTTTCTTAATACCTTCACGATCCCATGGTCGATTGCGATACTATTGAGTTCAAGCGTTAGGCGAGTTATTACATACCAATCCCAAACATTTCTCTACCAGGATAGCTACTACGGAGGCTGAAATCAATCATCCACACCTGATCCTTGAGTAACCTACTTATCTACCCCTCGAATCCAAAACACAGCCACCATGTCGACAGGCCACACCCATTCACACGACAACGGACTGTCACACTCACACGGCGGCAGCGACGACTTTGGTGGCCACGGCCACTCTCACGAAATCTACGGTGGACCAGGCTCGTATCTGAACCGCGAGCAACCACTTTCTCACCATGAAGGGCGGGACTGGAAGGATCGGGCTTTCACAATTGGCATCGGGGGGTGAGTCCTACTGCCCAGAACCATTTCCATGTACAAGATGGTTGCTAATATACAGTCAAAAAGACCAGTTGGGTCCGGCAAAACAGCGCTGATGCTAAAGCTCTGCCTCGCATTGAGAGATCAGTACAACATCGCAGCTGTAACCAATGACATTTTCACAAAGTACGTCCCCATTCTCCCCATTTTTATCGATTGAACATAATTGACACGATGTACAATAAATAGAGAAGACGCCGAATTCCTAACCCGCAACAAAGCGCTCGCCCCCGAACGCATCTCCGCCATCGAAACAGGCGGCTGCCCTCACGCCGCCGTTCGCGAAGACATCAGCGCAAACCTTCTCGCCCTGCAAACCCTCCAACGCAAATTCTCCACCGATTTGCTACTCATCGAATCCGGCGGCGACAATCTCGCCGCAAACTATTCCCGCGAACTAGCCGATTTCATCATTTACGTTATTGACGTTGCCGGCGGGGACAAAGTACCCCGAAAGGGTGGGCCGGGCATCACGGGCAGCGATTTGTTGGTTATTAACAAAATCGATTTGGCGGAGGCTGTGGGCGCGGATTTGAGTGTTATGGAGCGTGATGCTGCCAAAATAAGAGAGGGGGGTCCGACGGTGTTTGGGTCCGTGAAACATGGGAATGGAGTGGATCATATTGTGAATTTGATTATTAGTTCGTGGAAGGCGAGTGGTGCGTATGAGACGAGTTTGGAGAGGTGGAAGAGTGGTGCCCCTAGGAATTCGGGGAGTGTTTGATTTAAGGTCTTTGTATCGGACTTTCTATTTGGGCTTGGGAGAAGCAATGTTATATATGATGAAATGGCATATAGCAATTGGAATGAATGTTTGAATATGTATCACTTTTATTCAACTGACATCAAGAAGTCAATCAATATCTCATCTATATAATCATGACATGTAATCTATCATGTCAAGGGGGTATGCATTCGTCATAAGCCATCGTCACAGGAAAAAAAAGAATAAAAGATAGACAGGCGCAAGACCAATTATGCAACAGTTTCAACCTCCTCCAAAGCCCGAGCCCTGCGTGGGAAGACTCTCTTGTATAGACTAATTCCTACAGAGTCCTGAGGATTAATCTTGGAATCAAACATGGCCTTAAAGTAACCGTGAGTTCCCAGACTCTCCTTGATGAAACCACTACGACCGCGTCTAGTCCAGAGCTGAAGAGCCTTAAACCAATGGACATCTTCGGAGTTGAAGAACATGTAGCGCACCGTAACGACCTTTTTGTGGATCTTGTAAGGATGGCCGGTCAGGATAGCTCGTTTGGCAACTACTCGAGAATGATCGGGTGCAACGACTGTGCCTGTTGCAATGAGTTCTAGACGGCTGGATGTCTTTCCAGCGGTGGTGCCATCGGCGGAGTCGAGGACTTCTGGATCTTCAACGGCCTGGTTCTTGAAAACAAGCACCGGAACCGCACCCCAGATTACAGGACCGATAAACGAAGCAATGGCGCTGCGACCTGGATGGAGGTATCGATCAAATTTGTGTACATTGTTTGGCGTATTTCCGGCTCCGGAGTAGATTGGATTCACAACAAGGCGGCGAGGTCCGCATTGAATGATGACTTCCTCCTTGGATTTTATAGGCTTCTCCACAAAAGAATTCAACGTCATGTTGATATTGATGACAGTGTGCTTGTGCTCATGTCGAAGCAGAGAATATAATGCAACTGGCAATGGACTATTGCGCAGTACCGACGGCACAGCCTTCAAGTGCACATTAACTCGTGTACCGGGTATAACACCACCAATAAGAGCCTCACGAATAAGCTTATTTTTGATTCCTTTGTAATCGTTGAATTGGAGGAGTCGTCGCCAATCCTCGGGTTCAAATGGTCGATCTTCTGATGTCTCCCATCGACTGGTCTTGAGACTCCTCAGGCCACGGTACTTTTGCAATCGCTCCCTAGCAAGGACATTGGGGTGTAATTCAATCTCATCAGGGAACTCCAAATCATCTTCGGCCTCAGTTCGACGACTGGCACGGTAATTCTCGAGCTGATCTGCTTCATCTTCCGGTGATGGGTCCAAGAACATTTCTGATTGAGGATACTCTGATGGGCCACCCTCGGTCATGGCATCGCCGTGGTCTGGGAAAACACCGTCCTCAGGACGACCCTCGGTTTCGTCAACTTCCATATCCATATCTTCATCTTCATTGTCCATCATATCGGATGCGGAATCAGAGTCATCCTCAAGAAACCAAGCAGACTGATATTCTGAAGTACCCTTCGGCAATCTTTTTGGGCGTGCCGGGATGTGGGATTCGTCGTCGGAAAAGTAATGGTGGTCGTCAAGTAGTACTCCTCGTCTTTCCACATCAGGGTTTGATAGCATGTCATCATCCATCTCAATCTCCTCAGGTGCGATAACCGCCATATCATCACGGTCATCGGTTGGCTGATCCAAAACTTGCGGGTTTTCGTTGTCGTCAATGTTCATTGAATCCTCCTTTTTGCCTTTTGTATTCGGCAGTGGTGCTGCTGTTATAGATGCTATCTGAAAGTCGCCCCATCCTGGTATATGCACAATTCGATCTGCTTTCAATCCTTTACCCCGAACGACACCTGTGACCACGACATCATCGATTAGACTTCCCTGTACGTCCGGCCACTTGACATCTTGAATTGTCATCCAACTCCTGTCATCCCTCCACCTGATACCTTTTGGAGTAGCTGTGCAAAGACTTCGAACCACATTCGAGCACTCTTGTCGGGAGTCCAGCGAAAGCACTTTTTCGATAGTAGGGAAAAAGTGATTCATGAAAGACACGAGGGATGAAACGATCTGCGGACGTTTCTTATGCGGGTTCACCTTATCCAGACCTTGGGCCACAACCAAAACGTTGGAGATACCCTGACTTTCAATTGATCGCAAAAGAGTTTCTCCTTCCTCCGTCACCTCAATGTCCGTAGGGAGAACCACAATCACAAAATCGGCCACACGACAGACATCCAAAGCATGGATCAAATCGTATTTTGCTGGAATGTACATAATATTCTGCTTAAATCGGTCGACGCGGATACGTACTTGGCGATCAATGGAGACTTCCTCGGAAATATCTACACTTTCGTTCAAAGCGCGGATCACGGCAGCGACATCGATGTTATCAGCGAGGGGCACGATAGCCACTTGACGGGGGGCTCCATTCTGCCCGGCAAAGATACTGGCAGCTTGAGACTTTTCCTGGCGTTTCACTTGTTGTTTTTGACGAGCTTGGTTTTTGCGATCGAGTTTCGACATGAGTTGTTGGTGGGGTGTTTTTCGGACTCCTCGCTCGTTTGTCTCAATTTTGCCTATCCAGCTGGTCAATTACTTGTCCTACATCGTTGTAAAGGTATAAGGTATAAGCAGAGAGCATACCTCTTGTTCGTTCTTTGAGAGCACTCTTCGTAGCGTGCTTGCTCTTGAATGGCTTGTGGCTTGTTTTTGTTGTGCTCCGGTGGTGATGCACCGACGAAGTGATTGGCGCCATATTGGCCGCTTCTGGCCTTTTGAAACGGAATGCAAGAGCCGCCAGAATGATATATGTAGTATCAAATCCGAATCCTCTAGTTGATCAATCAATTAATCTGATGATTTTTTTGAAGAAAAAATAGACTAAATTATGGAAGGCGGGGACCAGCTAATCGATAAGAAAAAAAGTTGTGGCGGACAAGCGAAGGAACTCTTGGCATGGAAATTTTTAGTTTCCCGTTACTTCTCCATACCCTTATCGAATACAAGCTCAACAGTACTCCAATTTCCAGGATTACATTCATTTCAATTTTTTGATTACTCTCAATTTCATAGGCGCTTGAATTGTTGCAACAGCTATGGCCGCAGTCGCCGGACCGGTCGCGAAGCGCTCGCCGCAAGACTCCATTGAAGCTCGAGAAGCCAAAAGACGCATCACAGAAGCCACCGAGAAATACGGACGTGGAAAGGCAGTACAAGTGAAGAAAATCAGAGACAAAAAGCTCCGAGGAAATCTCAAAGCCGTCGAGGACCGATACAAAACAGCAGCCCTACGCGCAAAAGATGCGGAGATTCTCCTTGAGAACGAGTCCGGCTTCCTAGAGCCCGAGGCGGAGCTTGAACGAACATACAAAGTCAGACAAGATGAGATCAGGGAAAATGTGGGAATTGAAGTCGCCAAGAAAGGCTTTGAATTGAAATTGGAGGAACTCGGCCCATATCGTGCAGATTATACGCGCAACGGCAAGAATCTACTCTTGGCTGGGAGGAAAGGTCATGTCGCAACGATGGACTGGCGAGCCGGAAAGCTGGGATGTGAGTTGCAACTTGGGGAGACAATTCGCGACGCGAAGTGGTTGCACAATAATCAGTTCTTTGCTGTGGCTCAGAAGAAGAATGTCTATATTTACGACCACGCTGGTGTGGAACTGCATTGCCTCAACAAACACGTCGAGGCTAAATATCTCGAATTTTTGCCTTATCACTTCCTTTTGGCCAGCGCCGTGAGTTGCTCCTGAGCATCTACTACGTTTTATGCACTAACAGAGTCGTTAGGCAAACAGCGGTTTCCTCAAATATACAGACACTTCCACAGGCCAGCTAGTCGCCGAACTACCTACTCGACTAGGCTCCCCTACATCACTATGCCAGAATCCCTGGAACGCTATTCTTCACGTCGGCCACCAAAATGGTACAGTCACTCTATGGTCGCCTAATTCACAAACCGCCCTTGTCAAAGCTCTTGTACACCGAGGCCCAGTACGATCGATGGCTATTGACCGCCAGGGTCGATATATGGTTTCCACTGGCCAGGACATGAGAATGAATGTGTGGGATATTCGAATGTTCAAACCAGTTCATTCGTATTCTTGCTACCAACCTGGGTCAAGTGTTGCAATTAGCGACCGCAATCTCACAGCTGTCGGATGGGGCACACAAGTCAGTGTCTGGAAGGGACTCTTCGATGCTGCCGCTGCAGACGCCGGAAAAGTGCAAAGTCCTTATATGGCATGGGGTGGCGATGGGCAACGCATTGAAACAGTCAGATGGTGTCCATATGAGGATATCTTAGGTGTCACACATGACAAGGGTTTCGCTAGTATAATTGTCCCTGGCGCCGGAGAAGCGAACTTCGATGCCACGGAAGTCAATCCATACGAAACAACCAAACAACGCCAGGAAGCTGAAGTCAAGGCATTGTTGGACAAATTGCAGCCCGAAATGATTTCACTCGATCCAAACTTCGTCGGCAAAATTGACTTGATCAGCGACAAGAAACGACGCGAAGAGCGCGAAGAAGACAACAAACCCAAAGACGCAATAGAGAAACTGAAGAACCGAGGCCGTGGCCGCAACAGTGCACTGAGGAAATACCTCCGAAAGAGAGGAAAGACGAACGTCATTGACGAGAAGCGTCTCAAGGCCGAAGCCATACAAAGAGAACGCTCTTCCCATCAAAATGAGACGTTGCAAAAACAGCGAGAGGAATTGGGCCCTGCGCTTGCCAGGTTTGCTTCGAAGAAGGATTTATGAGAAAACCATGCTTAGACCCCCCCGTCGCTTTTTGATGATACCCGAACGGTTCTGTACAGTACAACATGGCGTTCTATCTGATGTATATTGATCATTGCATAGCTTAATGAGCATAGTGGTGTCGTTTATAGCAAATTGTGTTGATTGTATGATTCTCTTTGCAGTATGCGTAACCCTACGGAATCGTCTGAGCCACTACTTGGTATTCTTCTCGCCAGAACACTGCAACGGAGCTCTGAAGATGCTTTTTGATTTGGAGAGCTCGGAATCTAGTACGGTCGAATTTAATCAGGTCTCTCCAGAAACCTAAAAGATTTCTTTTGTCGATCTAATAATCTCTACATATAGCTCGATTAGCTAAAAATCTGATTGATTCAGAAAGCGAAGTTACTGTATGAAGACATACATCACCGCCAAATCATGAAAACACGCGAAATATCCAATACGCCTTGAAATTGCACCTACACCAGGTTCCCGTCGAACAAACCAACCATTTCCAGACTGCTTCCTATCTTTTTTCTTTTTTCATTTTTCTATTTATTCTTGAATCTCCTCCACGCGTCGCCATGCGATACTCCAATCAGCAATAGAAATTGTACCTTGAGTTTGAGAATCGAGCTCACAACTGTCAGACATCCAGCAGTCACTCTGTCCACAGAAGTAGAAGGGACGTCAGACTTGTCACACAACTCATCCATGGGTTCGAGATTACACTTGGCAAGAAACTCCTTCAACCCTGCATGCGGCATGGGGATCTGTTCATGAAGCGGTCTTGCAGTGCTTGGATTAAGGGGATCATAATGCCGAGAGGGCGTCCATAATCCGACACAATACCTCTACAACGTATTATCGACCCAAGGAGAGCTCTGGGAATTTATTGTGGCCGTTTCGTCGACATGGCGACTATGGGCCGGCATGGGAATGTCGAATATCTTGTTCTTCAAGAGATCCATCTTGACCGGGCGTTGCTCCAGTTAAAATAACGATAGAAATAGTATACTGCTAGAATTTTGCTAGAATTTTTCACTATTGAGATGTTGTTGCCTAGACGGTCTGCAATTTCACGATTTGGACGAAATTTGCTTATGGTTCTGATGCCAAGTTAGGGTTGCAAACTCGGAACCCTTAACAAAGCCTGCGAGTGACTTATAGTCCTATCTATGCCCAAATAACGGAACTCTTGTTCATTTGAAAACATTTCGAGTATAATGAGTCATGATAATCTACCAACATAATCATCAAAAACCAGAGCCACGGGAATGTGTATCAAAACATGCAACCCTGTAACAAACGACTTCATCCAAACAACACAAAACAAACACGAAATACAGATTACGAGAAATCTTCGCCAGTCTCTTCAATATTACCCTTGATGCGAAGGAACAATGTGGTCTTCCATTTGTCCAACTTGCTCAATTGGTCAAATTGGAAGAGTTTATCAGCGAAAGTGTCTGGCTCGCCTTGCTCAACGGCTTGCAGTAGATCGACTAATAATGCGTGCTCTCTGGTTGAAGCAAATGTGGGGTCGAGGTCTCTATAACTTTCCAATGCACGGTTGGTCGCAACGAGGTCCTAGCCATAGACAGTCAGCTAAGGAAACATTTTGCTTCATGGGGCAAATAAGACAAACCCCGGATGCAAGGTGGCAGATGCCGGCTTTGAAAAAGTAATCCTTTACAGACCACTTCATCAAGTTATTGTCTATAGAGACTTTTCCAACTTTCTCGTAATATCCGATTGCCTTGTAATAGTCGGCTTCTATAGCTGCAAGGTCGGCCACCTTCAGGTAATATTTGTTCGCAAGTCTATCATGCCATATGTCAGTATACTTCCCTTCCGACCCAAAAAATCCGATAGATCAACTCACGCCTCCGCATTGTCACTCTCATACCACTCAGCAGCCTTTTCATATTCCTCCAAGGCCTTCTTAGCGTTACCAATCTCCACTTCGTAGCATTCAGCCAGGTTTTGTTGGTGAGTCGCCGCTCGTCTGAAATTTCCCTTATTGATATAATGTTGAATTGCGCCTGCAAGGACTCGCACTGCATCCTCCGGGTCTGTTTTGCGGTATACTTTGAAAGCTTCGGATAAGCTATTTGCGGCATCGTCGGGCTCGTTGAGATTATTCCTTTGGACGGCGGCGGCTTTCTCAAAGGCCATACCGGCTTCTTTATCTATTCATCATACCGATAAGAATTTAGCATCGTTCCTTTTGTTTATTCGAGCTTCAACAGGGCTAGCGCAGATTAACGTACTCATCCTTTGCACTCGGAATGCGTTCGCCGCCTGAACGTATAGATCTGCTGCATTTTCGTATTTCTCCGATCGACCTCCAAAGAAGCTGAAACCGCCAGAGGCACCTGAGAGGGCTTTGTCGGCCTGGTTTCGAACACGACAACATTAGCCACCAAGCAGGTATTATGAGGACGGACAAGTTACCTTTTGTAGAAGGGCGCGTGGGTCACCCATTATGACAAGAGTACAATATAGTAATTCTGCTGAGTTCGAGACTGATCAATGAATAGACAGCTTCTCGAAATGCAAGAGAGTATGAGGATGAGGACATGGAGTGGCTGCTTTCGATGCGGGACAGCATAAAGTGGGGCCCTCAGCTATGTAATAGCCTACAATCTCACCGCCTTCTATTCCAGCCAGTCACATTGATGACCAAATTTCTACGGCAGAATAATTCAACGTCTCTTTTCTTGCATCTATCTTCGCTCATTCCAAGTCATTATAATCGTTTCTTCATTACTTGTTGCTGTATTACGATTTGCTATGGATATCTACATTGGCCCTACAGCACCGATATGTCGCTCTCTCGCCTTCACTTGAAACCATATCGTTAGTCATAAGCATCGAAAGAACATGACCGGACTGGAAAATGATAATTGCGCTGGGGGACATACCTATCAAAATCATGACCATACCAAATTCATCTACCTCCTCCAACCACCTCTCCGTCCGCACACACAGCCCAATTTCCAGCCGTACCTTGTCAAGCTCTCTCTCTGCATATACCCCTTTCCATCCACCTAGCAAGCCATGTGATATATAGCAAGCTCCCTTCTTCAGTCGAATGACTCCGCCAAAGCAGTTTGCTGCAGGCGCAGGTATGAAACTGAGCTCCTGACAATCAAACGAGGGAATTCTGACCAGACAGCATACGCCTAGTGAAGTAAATACATGTCCAGGACTGCTCGTCTTTTGGAAGTAATATCTATCCAGGTTTCCCATGTAGGAAGGGCGCCTTTTTCTAGGTTTTGTTCTCTCAAGAACTAGGCCGGTCTTTTCAGTCATGTGCCAGGCGCTTGCTGGATGTTTTAGAAAAGTTCATGGTTTGTTGTCAATACCGTCCCAGGACGAATGGGCAATAGGAGCATGATTGTATATATGACCATTGTTTATAGGGTTGCAAGTTAATCTGTGTCATTGTAAGTTTTGTACTGTAGATTGTGTTAGCAGCCTGGACATAAAGCAATCTATAGGAGTTGCGTACACCTCCAAGAAGATAATCCACTTCTCTCATCATAGTCGTGTTGACAATCTCCCCTGCCCCTACGGCCTCCTTGTGCAACATCTTGGCTAGCGTAAAGCACTTTGCTAGCGGCACTGGCAAGGTTTTTTGCAGGCTTGTGTGTGATGGAATAAAGGCGGAGACTGAAACTCATCCGCGATCATGCGAGGCCAAGTGCGCAGCACACGGAATATGAGTCCCATACCGTTGTCACATGGAGTTTTCTTCAATAAGCTGGTATACCCATATTACACATCAAAATATCATATTAATGCTAGAGATCTCATCTAGCGACATAATAAGATGCATCGCGAGGACGGACTCTATGCCCGAACTCCAAGTTTTGGGCAAATGCCAAGTACTAGGCTCTGATTTCTTATTTTGTTTTTGAGAAAATTATCTATCTCTAAATCCGTCTATTGAAAGACTGTTATTTTCATTCATTCAAGTCAAGAAGACGAGATTTGTGTGGTTAGATACAGAGAGCCAAGAAGTGCTTGCTATTCATACAACAGATTGTACTAGATAAACCCTAACTATTGATCTATGCTTAGTATCCTGCTTTTGACCATGTAAACATAGCGACATAAACTCTTTCTTAGATCCCCTTGGAGCTTCTTTCTCAATTCGGAAAATACACAGCATAGGCTGGCTGAATGTTGTTAATTTCATAGGGCCGTAACTTAATGCGTCCACCGGTGTCAAGACATGACTTAGAGCATTTTAAAAGGGCATATGTATGCGAATCAAGTAGCTTCAGTCTCAATGGACCTCCAAGATACATCCTAGGAGATCATTTTGACCGTAGGACTGACTGCAGGCCACTTTTAAATCTTCCCTTGAATCTTATTCAGCCTGCCCCTAAACTGACCGGGGAGTTGATTGTGATGCAGAATGTGGCATCTGGATTGCTTGTGACATCTGAGTTAGCGGGCGGCGACTCGGCGCTTTCGTACACGAGGAGGTCATGATGATCTGGCTCTGGGGGCGTCTGGGTGATCGTTGTCTCTATTGGCACGAGGCATTCCCTACAGATTTCATAAGAAACTTGACTCGAAAATAATGGATGATCACATACTCAGGGGCCATCGTCTCCCCAGACTGCTGCAATCGGAGAGTTGCCTCTTGCACTGCCAATCGAGCCAATCCAATCTCATGCTTGTACCGTCTGTGGGAAAGTTTAGACTCGGCGACATATGTCAGTTTTTGAACAAATTAATGAAATCGACTCACGGCTTCAAGATCAGCTGGTAGCGAAAGATTTCAAACACGTCCGAGATAAACATGTGCGCCAACACGAGAAGCTCCAATATCAACACGATCAACACGGCGCAGGCCCATGTCCCAGCGGCTTCCATTTCTAGCCATTTGATGGATATCAGGGGCTGGCATGGCGTGGCGGGCGGGATGCAGTTGATGGAGGTTTGATGCGTATCTGCCATTGTCCCTGACGAAAATCGAAGGAAAGAGAAGACTCGACGGTAGAGTTTTTGTTCTTATTCAGAAGGATGGCCGTTTTTCTGGATTGTGCTGTGTAAGGGGGAAATAATTAAAAACCGGAAGCAGAGGCAGAGAAGATGGGAGAGAAAGGTCAAAACACATCTGATAGACTCCTTCCTGTTTTGTGGTGTTCATTTGGTCCTTCCTTCTTCGGAGTCATCACACACCTTCTCTGCCTGCTTAGATACCAAGGTAGGGCAATCAATTCTACATTGCTTATCTCAGTTGGTAGTAAAAAATACATTGATCTCAAGTCTTCACTTCGCGCTTGACTCCAGGCACGATCTAGATACTTCAGGAGTTGCTTATGGCTTGCCCTATGAATCCATTGAGCTCGCAGCGTCGACATGAAATCGAGCCAAGCCTGGCGCTGAGAACAACTGCATAGACTACTAGTAATTCACAATCGTGACGCGGAATTGGAGCTCAATCTGTTATACACTTCCCAGAATACATATGTAACTAGTTAACAGGGGATGGCACTAATAGAACAATCAAAACATGGTCAAAGTCGAAGCCAGATTTTGCCTACATACTCAATCGACAGAGCATCCTTTTTTTCACGGTATCTCATGACATCTGAGCAAGCTTCAAGTCCAGCGATACCGACAAATTTCGAGCCAAGATAAAAGCCATATCTGACTTTCTCCCCAGATATTGAAGCGCACGAATACAATCTTCACAACCGCTTAGGAAGGAATTAGCTTGCACACTGTGTCCGTCGGCGATATCCAAGTTTTGCAAAAGGATATATGCCGCTTTGGCAAATGAATGAGTCAGAACGATCGTCCAGGGCTCGACCAAGAACGCGACTTCGTTGAGCGAATCGTGGAAATGGAACTGCATGGATGGGTTCTGCCCGTAGAGTGAAGCGCGACACAGGTTGCTAACCGTGAGCGCATGCTCTGTTCTTAACTTCGAGACGAATCCGGCAGCTATTCGATCCTCACTTGCAGAGCCAAGTCGCCCGTTGTCAATGCTCTCTAACGTGTCTGCCAGAAGCATCGTAGCGAGATGCCAATGGCCGTCGAGAATGACATACCATGACTGAATGCGAGAAGGTAGAAAGTTGTGATTCTCAACACAATCAAGCATAAATCTTCGATAGGTGCGATTCCAATGCTGATATACCGCGAAGGTCTTCTGGATGACCTCTTCAACGGCATCAGGGTCAGCTCCTCTATATATAAGTGTTTGTAGCTGCGTCACCCGACGGTAGAGTAAGACTTTTACGGGCGTTGCCTCGGAAAGTACGGCTGCAGCCTCTTCGTAAGAGCATGGCCATCTCGGGATAGTTCCGCTGAGCTTGGCAGGCTCGAGGAAGAATTCTCCCCACACGTCTTGTTTCTTCTTGTTGATTATATTAGATTGCGGAATTCTTGTCAGGCTAAGTTGTTCAGAATCAAGTTCCGCTGGCGATGCCGATGCAATCTGACTATCCTCATCTGATACCACCAACGGCCGCTGATACATGGCCGCACTCAACGTATCAAACATGACACCCAACCAAAACAAAAGACCTAGCGTATTGCGATTCTCGGGGCTGTTGAGAATCGGATCGACCTGCAGACGCTTCGACCCTTCCGATTCATCCATAAATGCTGCTCCGATTGATGCCGTTCGAGACTTATTAATCTTTGGATGAGCTTCTCGTACTAATCTGACAAATTTACATCGAAAAGTGAAGAGCTGCCGGTTAGCAGTCTCCATAAATGCTGGAGCGCAATCATTATCCAGAAGCTGGTCTAGCCCTTTATCCTGACTAATGTCCAATGGGCTTTGAGTCAGAGAGAAGATAATGTTTGCAAAGATAATTCGGAACGAGGGAATCCTGGTCGAGTGCTCCAAGCCGTGGCGTGCTTCATTCCAGACATACTCTCGAATAGATCTCTCGTCACGGGAGATATCCGCTGGGACTGACAAACCAGTGCCTCTTTCCGCGTGCTGAGTCCACTGTGATGCGAATGCCATGATGGCTAGATGCAGCACTCGGTCAGCGGTTTTATTTTCTTCCATACTCAAAGCCCTACCACGTATCGAGGAAGAGGAACGATCCAGCCGGCACACCCGGATACACATTCTATTGGACCAATTGGGACCCCATTCTTCTCTCTCGTCGTTTGGCAGGACGCTGCTCACAAAGTCGCTGTAAGGGCAGTTGTGCTCAGTCAGCCAACACGACAATGCGTTTTCCATGCTGTCGTGGTATATGCGTATTAAGTTTCGTTTCATCGTCGTACGAGCGAATTGACTTGCTGCATTCTCAGAAGCAATGCAGAAATTTGGTGTAATTGGTGGTGTGTTAAAGCCAGGCGTCGGCCAGGATTTGAGACCGATCTGATTACTATCCCCTTGGGAGAAGTGCCCAAAGGGGCTGTACCCTCCTTGCAACTGCTCACTGATATCGATTGAATTCTCGGAAGAATTGAAAATGCTTTCAAGTTCTCTGAAAGCATCTTCGGATTGTTCAGTTGCTGCGCCAATTTGCCAGTCCGATGGGAAAGATCCCGACTGACCGGCACTGAACCCTATTTCTCTTGATTTTTCACAAAGCGGGGGAAATTCCAAAGGTAAATTCGCAGGATCTGTCGGAGTAGGTATGTTCACGTAGTTAGAAGTAACGGGATACCATTGCGACGAAGAGCGAGCCTGTTCAACGCCATACGTGCTTGCAGTAGATGAAATATCGCTTGTACTCGTTGCCAAGTTTTCTGAAGTGTAGGATTGGGGGGGTTTCGTCCGTCTTTTTCCCTCCTTGGATGAGAGCCAGTTAAATGTACACTCCTTTTTCCATCGCTTGCAGTTATAGCATGCAACGAAGTCACCATCCTTCCGAGTTTTCTGGATAGGGGAGCATCGAGTCAGTTTTCTGATGGTAGGACAGATCTGGAATATAGGACGGTCACACACATACCGGTGCATTACATCGCCTTTTTCCCTTGCGGCATGGATCACAGCTGTGGAGTTGGCGTCGGACAGGCTCGTCCATGTTGTAAAGTGGTGGTGGGTGTAGTGGATATCTGCAGGGTTTTGCCAACTCTCTATTGAAGAAATTATAGGTAAACTATAGTCATGGGTATCCTGATTTACTTATAAGCCCGGCATGCCATGGATGGTTGAGAAAGACTTTGCGGGGGTAGTGGCTGGCCAAGCGCCCCCATGTTTCGTCCAGTGAATCCGTCTCAAAACACGAAGTTATGGGTCTTTTCCAGAGTCAACCTTGAACCTAGTTCAACCTACCGGACTCCGTAGAAGCCCCGCAGAGTTCCTATACGGGGGAACTCGGGGTAAAAGTGGGTTGATTGATGTTCTGGTTGGCCGGAAGTCAGTATCTGGGGATCATGCTAATGTGGTTCATCTAAGAGTATGCTTCAGTGCTTTAGCTACTGTACTTCATTATTTACTCGGAAGAGTTTATAATTATTTGGATTTTCTTACGATTAGAGCTACGTCGGTAGCCAATTAAATTAATTAGGTCATTTCAAGACTCAGTTTTGATACACAGATCCACACATGATACTCCCTTATTTTGTATCGAACCCTTACCGTGCTTCAATGGATGTGTGTGGTATACGATAGAATCAATAGCTTCGAACAGAGAATATGTATCCCTATCGCAGCCCGCGAAAGAAAATAGCAAGTGATGGCACCTTTCAAACGTTCTCATTTCCAACATTCGCCGAGTTTTCACCATAACCACTGGCGCTGCTCTCCTGTTTCCGAGTCCAGAGTGCCCCCAAATCGCCAACAGGGAGCCGGAATGGGAATTCCAAAGCCTCAAAAAGCTGAACAATCAACAGATAAAGCCCGAATAGACTCGCGACGAATAGTGAAGCTCCGGCACCCTGTGACGAACAATACATATGAATTAGAACTGATTCTTTCCTGTTTCGGATTGTGAGAAAGGGGGAAACTACTTACCACAATGCATCGGCCACCGGTAGCGGTATTTCCCTCTGCGGACTGCCAGTAACCAGCCGTCAAAAGTAAAAACACAACAATCAGCGACAAAAAGATGAGTGTATAGACGATGTTGGTTCGTGTTGCGCAGATCATGAAGATCAGCATGAGGATGGCCATGGTCAGGAACAAGAAAGCTGGAATGTGTGTGAGAATTTTCAAGTATAATTTCAACGTTGAGAGCAGCAGTATACAAACTAACCGAAAGTATTCATAAACTCTGGGTTAGACAGCCCGGAAACCGTATCAGTCGCCGAGGCGGAATACGGTGCTGCATATATGTAAGCATTCTCGTCAAAACACGAACAAGCTTATGGGAACTCACCGGCCGCGTTGAAGGCGGGAATCATTGTTGCTGCAAATGCGAACCAGAATCCTCCTATGGATGGAGTCAGTAACGAAAGACACATCAAATCCACCCATACAAGGATGAACAACTCACCGATGGTACCAAATACGACGCATGGAAAAGTGTTGCCCAGAATAAACTCAAGAATACTCGTGATGAGCAACAGAAGTCCACCAAGAAAGACGATGGGTCCTCTTTCCTCGTTCATCAGAAATTGTTCAACCCGAAAATTCGTTGTTTTCGATATCTTACATGAATGCAAGTCCGTTTCCACCAGATCCGTGCCAGGCCATTAGACAGCACGAAAGCGGAGTAGTGGTGATAACGAATCCACCTAATGCTCTGGAATCATGGTGCCAATTGTTAGAGAAGACCCCTGAGATACAGTCATAAGGAACGAGCTCACAATGGCGTAGGATTTCCCAATTGTTTGGCCAATTTGGGCTGCCTGCGAGTCATCGGAGCTAGATACAGTTTTTCGAACTGTTCCGCTGATAGAGTCACAGGTTTGTAAAGAAGATGCGATGCATTGTTCTCGTCATGGACGGAGTCCGCTGACTTGTCATTGTTGGTATAGGTGCTCATGTTGTGTTTTACCGGCCAAGTTCAGAAGGATGTTTGAAGAAAAGGATAGAAAGATTTTGATTTGTGAGATAGAAAATCTTGAAGGAGATATCTGGGAACCTTTAAACCCTTGGAAAACTTCCCAACAAGTTTGATTACAGCATAGTCGAGAATAAGAGTTAGAGCGACCCCTAACTTACTGCCTTACGACCGACTGCTATAGACAGGTGACTTCAGGAGAATTGCATTGCTCATTGGCCCCGGCCTAGGATGGTAAATACCAATAATCCAATACATTGCAGAGATATGCTCGAAAAATTCATCGTCGATGCTAGTGAACTCTGACACCGGAATAGCTGTCTATTTCGTATTCGCTTGAAACCCATTGTTTAGTCGCTGACATCAAAGCGAGCTGTGTGGTTCGGTCATGCGGATACTTAGGGTATTCATGCGGAACCGCATGGCCGCACAGCTATGGACCGGAATGGTAAGGCAAGGCGGCGTTCGTACGCACATCCCGGCGCCGACACCTCGATCGGTATTGCTCATTCGGCATTGGTGACTGGTTCGCATCTCAAAATAGTTTCCGGTGATGCTTCCAAAGGACTACGTACTCCCTCCACACAACTGCATCAGGTCAATGCTGAGCTGACCATACAAATGACCAGTAATCAAACCGCCCCCAGTCGGTCAAAGGGAAGTTGCCACCAATAATCGAGTTCTGCAACTGGAAGTCAGTCTGGGTTATGATGCATAAAAACTATCTTGAAGTAATTCATGTTTATGCGGGGAGGTAGCTTGATGCGCATCCGCACAGAAGCTTCCCCGCAAACCCTTAAGGCACTCCACTCGTATACTCTACGATCATGGGGAAATTCGCTTGCAACATGTTGCCAAAGTCAGAGGCAACAAGTTTGGAAGCGAGAGGGCCCTTGCGATGTTTTGTTGCCATACCTAGGTAGATGTCGTATGGTATCCTCCTTAGGCCCGTAGACCAACTATATAAGATCCCATCTTCACGCTTCCTCGACCTGGTCAGCGCATCAAGCAAGAATCCGTTCCTCTCTTTGTTATTTAAGACAACACTACCTTCAGGGCTATTCAATCATCCAACTCACCAAAACAATCATAATCATGTCTGTCCCTGAAGTTCAATGGGCCCAAGTCGCCGAAAAGATTGGAGGGCCGCTTGTATACAAGCAGATCCCCGTCCCCAAGCCCGGACCCGACCAGATCTTAGTCAAAATCCGCTACTCCGGTGTCTGTCACACCGACTTGCACGCCATGATGGGCCACTGGCCCAGCCCCGTCAAAATGCCTCTTGTCGGTGGCCACGAAGGTGCCGGCATAGTCGTGGCCAAGGGTTCCCTCGTGCACGAATTCGAGATTGGTGACCACGCTGGTGTCAAATGGCTCAACGGGTCATGCTCAAACTGCGAATTCTGCAGACAAGCTGATGACCCATTATGTGCCCATGCACAGCTTTCGGGTTATACTGTGGATGGAACTTTCCAGCAATATGCGCTTGCAAAGGCTTCTCATGCCTCGAAGATTCCAAAGGATGTTCCCTTAGATGCTGTTGCGCCAGTGCTTTGTGCTGGTATCACGGTTTATAAAGGGTTGAAGGAATCTGGTGTTCGGCCCGGACAGACGGTGGCCATCGTCGGAGCCGGTGGTGGCTTGGGATCCCTTGCACAGCAATATGCCAAAGCTATGGGAATTAGAGTTATCGCTGTAGATGGCGGTGATGAGAAGAGGGCAATGTGTGAGCAGCTTGGAACTGAGGTATGATATATAACCTTGGAACACCACGGGGACCGCCAGCTGGCGGATCCGACTGATAACTTTTGCATACGACGTGGACACTAATCAGAATATAGACCTATGTCGATTTCACCAAGTCCAAGGATTTGGTAGCCGAGGTCAAAGCCGCGACCCCTGACGGCCTCGGCGCTCACGCGGTTATTCTACTCGCAGTCTCGGAAAAGCCCTTCCAACAGGCCACTGAATACGTTCGCTCTCGCGGCACAATTATTGCCATTGGATTGCCTCCAGATGCATACCTCAAGGCCCCCGTTCTGAACACCGTCCTTCGTATGATCAGCATCAAGGGAAGCTACGTCGGAAACCGACAGGATGGCGTTGAGGCTCTGGAATTCTTTGCACGAGGCTTGATCAAAGCCCCGTTCAAGGTGGCTCCCTTGAAGGATCTCCCGGCTATCTTTGAACTTATGGGTATGAACGTTTCCACGCTTTTAATAAAACTTTCTTACTAACTTTTAGCAGAGAAAGGACAGATTGCTGGACGATATGTGCTTGAGATGCCGGAGTAAACTATGGCTTCATTGGATATATCTGATAAAGAGTGGAGTTGAGGTGGTGATGTGTTTAAATGTTGTGTAACGAAGAGTTTTCCTGCTGTTGACATAGTCCAGTTAAGTCTGGTATAAATATTTAATTGGTTATTGAGAAATGTTCTGCTTCAGAGTATCTCCACGCTGTTCGTAGATCTTTTTGTGTAGCCACCGGTATAAATGATTAGGTATACAGCTAGTTAACTTTGATAGAACTCACAACCTCAACACCAACACTACCCAAGTGACAATAGATGCCATTGCTAAAGCAACTTATCAATATCAAGTCAGACGTTGTTCATATAAATATTAGGTAGGGAGTGCTCCGACATCTAGAATTATTATTGGTCAGACAGATTGTCATATCACAGTGCTCTCCTTTCCATATGAACTCGATTCTCTACATATCAGATTCGGACGGCTGTTCGTTATAGCCAGGTTCTACTGTAGTAGCATTTTCCAAAATTGGCCCTTTCTGCAGTCACCCCGGATCTCCGGAATGAGCCTACGATTCCTCTGTCCTCTATGCCGCAGAAATTCATCCTTTTGCTCAAGATTTACCCCAAAACTCGGATCGTCATCTGCAGTTCACAACTTCACATGTTTCAAAATCGTTCCCCCGCTTCTACTCTGTACTACATTAAAGTTTAGCCACCCCCGGATAAAAGGAATTCTGAAGAATGCGGATTGCGGAGTGAAGGCGTAAATGCGGAGCCGCATAACGAAACCCTCACATTCTGCGGACAAAGCGTTCGTTTTCCCCTCACTACCTTGGTAGTACGTATGTAGCTAGTGCTACTCTGTAAAATGTCATAGCGAGCCTGGTAAAGAGGTCATAGATGCTGCATAAATAGTACATCTCCCTCATGGATGTAACACTCTAATCCAGCAAACATATCTTCTCCTCTCCAATACTAAAACTACATACCTAGGCAACCTCACACAATGGCCTTGTTTCAAGAAATCAAGACTCCCCTGAGCACGTATCAGCAACCTCTGGGATTGTATGTCTGTCGGAAAAGTGCATTCCAGAGTATACATGCTAACAAGGTATACAGGTTCATCGACAATGAATTCGTCCCCGGCGTTGCAGGTCGAACATTCGAAACCATCAACCCCCACGACGAGAAACCCATCGTAGCCGTTCACGAGGGCGACGCCAACGACGTCGATATCGCCGTAAAAGCCGCCCGCAAAGCACTAGAAGGAGAATGGAAACACATCACTCCCTCCGAACGCGGCCGTCTCCTCCTCCGTCTCGCGGACTTTTTAGAACGCGACATTGATACCGTCGCTGCCATCGAAGCGCTCGACAACGGCAAGAGCATCACCATGGCCAAGGGAGACGTGACATCTTCAGCGGGCTGTTTCCGCTACTACGGTGGTTGGGCGGATAAGATTTATGGCCAAACTATCGACACCGACTCTGGTAGCTTGACCTACACCCGGCACGAACCCGTGGGAGTCTGCGGCCAAATCATTCCATGGAATTTCCCACTGTTGATGTTTGCGTGGAAAATCGGCCCTGCTATCGCTACCGGAAACACCGTTGTGCTCAAAACCGCAGAGCAGACTCCCCTTTCAGCACTCTATGTGGCTACCTTGATCAAAGAGGCTGGCTTCCCCCCTGGCGTAATCAATATTATTTCCGGATTTGGAAGAACCGCCGGATCAGCAATTGCTAATCATATGGATATTGATAAAGTCGCGTTCACCGGATCAACTCTTGTGGGCCGCCAAATCCTACGAGACGCTGCTAACAGCAACTTGAAGAAAGTCACCCTTGAACTTGGCGGAAAATCGCCTAATATCGTTCTTCCAGATGCGGATCTGGAACAGGCAGTTGAATGGGTTAATCTGGGTATCTTTTTCAACCACGGACAATGCTGCTGCGCGGGATCTCGAATTCTCGTCCACGAGGCTATTTATGATAAATTCCTTGAGCTTTTCAAGAAACGTGCTGAGCAGAATAAAGTTGGCAATCCCTTTGACGCCGAGACTTTCCAGGGACCCCAGGTATCTCAATTACAGTATGACAGGATTATGGGCTATATCTCAGGTGCAAAGAGTTCGGGCGCAAAGGTCATTACAGGTGGTGATCGCCATGGAAGCGAAGGATATTACATCCAACCCACGATTTTTGCCGATGTCACTGAGAATATGGCCATTGTGAGGGAGGAGATTTTTGGACCTGTGTGCACAGTGCAGAAGGTCCGCGACGAGGATGAAGCCATTGCTCTGGCCAATAGAACAAATTATGGTGAGAACCCTTTTCTACCATGTGATAACATCGCTGACGGAGAGATTAGGGCTTGCCGCGGCTGTTCATACTACAAATATCAATACTGCCATCAGAGTGTCCAATGCAGTCAAAGCAGGGTAGGTCTTCTTATCTCCGCGAGCGCGAATTGTTCAGACTGAGCTGACCATGATAGAACTGTTTGGGTAAACAACTACAACACTCTTCACTACCAGATGCCATTCGGTGGATTCAAGGAGTCCGGACTGGGCCGAGAGCTGGGAGCATATGCTCTGGATAACTACACGGAGATAAAGACAGTCCGCGTACATCTCCAACAAAAGTCTTAGTCTGCGAGAGTTGTCAAAACTTGAGGACGTGCTGCTATGATGACGGCTGGACTAATGGCTTGTAAATTTGTGACTTCCACATGCTCTGTTTGAAGTACTGTCTGTTTAGATTGTGAAACGAATATGCAATTGAAGTTCTTGGCTTGAATATACGTATATACGTACATATGTAGTCTCGGGTTTAAATAAAGAAGAAATTGTTGATTGATATTGCAGTTGAAAAGCCACGAACCAATCAATAGACAAGCAGCACGAAAGTGGGGAACTAGACGATATTTATTTTGTCTCCATCTGAGCTTGAGAGCTTCCTCTTGTTACAATCGTCTCCATTTCAATTAAATCACATATTTTTATTCTCTGCTACCCACGTCTTAATGCCTCGATTACACCTGCCATTGAGCCCCTTGAGCTCAGCCAACCGGGCGAACAATCTCCTATCTTGTGCTGCTCGACGACTGTACTCGTCACAACCATCAAAGTACACAAGCAAAGACATAGCCACTCTCCTAGCAAAACCAACATGGTCCGTCCAAAGCCTTCTCCCCAATACACACGATCCGACGATCCCTCTATCGATCACGCCCCAGAAACTTCACCATCTACTCCGTTTGTCGGCGCTTCCGCAACCGGTCGATAAAGCGGAGGAAGCCTCTATGCTCAGGACACTCGAAGCTCAGATTCACTTTGTCAAGTCTATACAAGATGTGGATACGAAGGATATTTCGCCTCTCCGAGCCATTCGAGACGAGAGTCGCGAGGCGATCAAGGAGTCTACGATAAGCTTGGAGACGTTGAAGGAAGCATTAGCCAGGGAACAAGTGGTCGGTCGGAGAAAGAAGATACAACGCCAGGTAACTACAACTGAGGCAGAAGCAAGCCACACTGAGCGCGACCAATGGGATGGAAATGCCCTAGGGTCGGCGACAAAAACCGCCGGCAAGTATTTTGTTGTGCAGAGTGGTAAATGAGACCCTTGCCTGATGGATGTTGTTGTGTTGGTTCTCGGTCTTGGCAAGCATCCCGCATCTACCGACAACAACAATACCTAACCAAGACTTATCTTTCTACAACATTCATTGACACGTCCCTATCATGGATCGATTCTTTGACCGTTTCGCGAATACTCCGGATCGTGGCAAGGAAGAACACAAAAATGAAGAACATGGCCTCTCCGATTTTCTGTCCAAGTCCGAGCGGGGAGACCTGATGGTACTAATCACGGATGCGTTGGAGCAGATGCGGAAGACCATATTGGAAAGCTTCGAAGCACTCCCTGTCTCTCAGAAAGAGTCAAATAAATCACCCAAGCCGAAAACTGAAGATACTGGACGGTGGAACGGAAATGATTATGATGTCCCGTCGAACACGACCCAGGAAGGAATAAGAGATGCAGTGGGCTTGGATGGCAGATCGAGAAATGCAGCACTTGCGTATTTTGACGAATGGCAGAACTCGGTCTTGTTGCGCGTTGGGCAGGTTGTGAATGAGCGGGAGGATTCACAACACGGTCAGGCTCCAATCAAGAAGTTTCCCAAGGATCTTATAGAACTAGAAGAAGAGTCGTCGAATCGACTGCAGCAAGTTTATTCACCTCTCGAAAACCCGCTTCGAGATGGACCCAGGGCGCAACGATTACTTATCTTACGCTCTCTTCTACTCTTGCTTCTCGGCTTGGAGCACTACAACGCATACTCGCGAGTGCTTCTATTGCATGTCACTTCTTCACTAAACCTTCAGACCAGTGACCTAAACGACAACGAAGCCAAGATAGCACGTGGACTACTCGACACTGCAGTCGCCATGACAGCAGACGAAGAAGCAAAAAAGAAGGCAGCCGAAAACCAAGAACTTCGGAAATGGAAAGTTGGCTTTGCGACAGTAGCTGGTGCAGCCCTCATTGGCATTACCGGCGGTCTTGCAGCGCCTCTGGTGGCTGCTGGTCTGGGTACTGTAATGGGAGGACTTGGTCTTGGAGGGACGATCGCTGCTTCTTATCTGGGAGCACTCGCCAGTAGTGGAGTAGTAGTAGGCGGGCTCTTTGGAGCCTACGGTGGAAAAATGACCGGCAGGATGATGGACAGATACGCCCGCGAGGTTGAGGACTTTGCTTTTATTCCTCTACGGGGAACAACGACAAAGAAATTAAAAGATGAAAAAGAAGCTGCCAAGGAAGACCATCGCTTGAGGGTAACAATAGGGATCACAGGCTGGGTGACCGAAGAGGACAATATCACTGTACCCTGGCGAGTCATCGGACCCGAGTCGGAAGTCTTTGCTCTCCGCTGGGAATACGAAGCATTACTGAACCTCGGAAACTCAATGCGCGTCCTAGTCACCACAGCAGCATGGAAAGTCGCGAGCCATCAGATCCTCATCAGAACCGTCTTCGCAGGCATTCTGAGCGCCGTCATGCTACCCTTTGGTCTCATGCGACTCGCCAGAATAGCCGCAAACCCATTCAGCGTGGCTATGGCAAGAGCCGACAAAGCCGGCGAAGTCCTCGCCGACGCACTCATAAACGGAGCTCAGGGGAAACGGCCCGTGACTTTGATCGGATACTCTCTCGGCTCGCGAGTGATTTACTCGTGTCTGCAAAATCTAGCCAAAAGACGAGCATACGGCCTCATCGAGTCAGTTGTGCTTATGGGATCACCCATCCCCGCAAACGCAGCGGAATGGCACTCCATGCGCGCCGTCGTCGCCGGTCGCCTCGTCAACGTCTATTCCGAGAACGACTCCGTCCTCGCCCTCCTCTACCGCGCCACACACCTTGAGGTCGACATCTCAGGCCTCCAGCCCGTCAACGGCGTCCCCAATCTCGAGAACGTAGACGTCAGCGCTACTGTATCGGGCCACCTCCGCTACCAGTTTCTGGTCGGCCAGGTACTGGCGGATATCGGATTCGAGGAGATCGATGCATCCGAACTTGAGATGGAGAAACTGGCGCTGTGGAATCAAGATGAGCAAATCGAGCGCGAACAAGCAGAGAATGAGAAACGGAAACCCGCGACAACAAGACAGGTCAAACGGAAACCCGTACCGTCTCAAGTACCCGCTCAGCCTAAAACCGGTGATGAGGAGCAGCTGCGAAAGAAACCCTTGACCGTTGAACACCCCATACCAATGGAAGAAGTCTCCCACCACCCTCTCTCAGATCATCCTCTCTCCGACCATCCTCTCTCAGATTCCTCCCGTGACCACAGGGAGAGAGACGACTCCACCAACGACGAAAGCGACACCGAAGACCAGCTAAACTTCATAACAATGATCGACGAAGAGGACGAAGCGCGTCTACACACAGAAATCGAGCAGAGGACGCAAGAGCAGATGTTGAATTGGAGGACGAGGCAGATGAGGCTTGATCGGGGGTGATTCTATTCTATATACATATATACGCGTGGCTAAGTAGACAGAATGAGGGATTTTGGGTGGTTTAATATATGTAACTAGATAGCTAGGTAGTCAATCTCGATCGACGAATTGATGTATCTTTCAATGTTGATTTTCTTTGTACAGACTACATACATACCGAATATGATAATACCTCCATGAGAACTAGCAACATCATCCACAGGTGTATCGATAAATCCCAGAAACAATAAAACACAAATCGCTCAACATATACAAACAATATAAAACTCCAAAAACAAACTCCAGAAAGAAAAACCCGATTCCTTCCATCATCACAAATTGCATATTCCTGTTCAAGGTCATGTCATATTCCTTCCATTTGTACATCATCACATATCTTTGCATTGCGAGTAGTAAATATCATCAAAGACCCGCAAAACGAGCCCAACCCGCCGCTCGACCTGTATTCTGCTTCTTCTTCTCCGGGGTGCTCGGCACTTCCGGGATTTCCGCAACCTCGACAATACCGCCGCGTCCCTCTTCAGCAATTTTCCCACTGACGTCGCGTCTGCGACCGACTCCCAGCGCGGAGATGTATTCGCTGTACTGTTCCGAGTCCATGCCCGTATGGAATGCGCTGCCGAGATCAATGCCTGAGTTACTGACGACTCGGCCCTTGCGGTCGGCTTCTTTGGCGGTTAGTGTGGTGTGAGTGGTTCGTCGTTTCGGGGTTGTTAATTTAGCGGGCTGGTTTGACTCGTTCTCGTTGTCGCTTTCGTTGTCGCTTGCTTCGTCTTCTTTAACGGATGCGTAGGTGGTCTTGTTTGATTTATTTCCCCATAGTCGCAGACTGCCGAAGGTTTTCAATTTGGATGGCTTGGAAGGAGGCAATTCTGTGTCTTCTGCAACGGCCGAGTCGGTGATGTTGTTATTTCTCACTGCCGACACATCTGGGATCTCGCCCAAGACAGCGCGACGAAGGCTCGAAGGCCTGCTTCCAGTATTGTTGTTCTCTGGGTCTTCTTTAGGCTGAGGGGTTGGAGGGTTCATTCTCAAAGGATCAAGGGCTCTGTTGAGGTACTCGGTGATATCTTCTTCAAGGTTGTCTTTGTTGATGTCAAAGTGCACATCGTTGTCATATCCATCGTTCGTCTCCAAAGCGGCGTATTGACCGCGAGCTTCCTTGTGCGGGATACCACTTTCAACGCGACCGAATTTTGGCACAGGACCCAACCAATCGCTGGCAACAGGAAATGGTGTGCCGTTTTTAGATCTGCTCGGTGGCTTGGATTCACGAATGATGACATCCTCGTCTGCTGGCGATTCGTAGCTTACCCAGTTGGCTGACGCTTCCGACGGCACTGGACTGCTCCAGCGAAGGTTGGTAGGCGCAAGACCACTGGATGTTGGGCGAAGTACAGGCGCATCTTCAAATACCGATCTGGGCCGAGAGGGGCTCTTTTGGCCTTGAGCTGCTGCACGAGAGTGTGACGTAGGTTGACTGTCGGCATTGTAGATACGTCCTGATTGCTGGCTGGAGTGGAGGGAAGTACGCGATGCTCTTTTAGGGTCTGCCAACGAAGTCGATGATTGCTGTCTGGTGTGCATGAATGGAATTGGTTGTGGTATATCATCAGAGACATCATCCAGATGTGACTTGACACTGAAATATGCCGAGTCCACAGTACTTGTGCTCATATGCTTCTTCTCGGATAGCTCAGATCTCGAAAGCTGGCTTCGTTTGGTTGATGGGCGGGCCGTTAAGTTGTCCTCCAGAGGGTTCATATCAGGGGGTAACTTGGTGATTTGTCTGAAAACGACAGCCAAGTAGACGGAGATAATAAGCGACAGTAGATGCAGGCCCCCAACACCAGCACTTGCGTAGAAAAGTGATTCGACAATATAATGTTGAATTTTGTCGTCATTGAAAAGGGTTCCCCAGTTATAGTAACCATCGTGGTACTCTTTATATGCAACGAAGCTAGTGAAAGCGTAAAAGGGAGCTAAACCACAGTCCATGATAGATGCGAATAGATGGTAGCTGGTCGAAGACCCCGCAGGCCGGCTAGCGGCCGAGCGGGCAAGATGATAGATTGCATAGATGTTGTGAAGAATAGCAACGCTTGGCTGTTACACGTTAGCAATTTGCATATGTTTCCATATCTGGGCTGACTTACTGCAACACGAATGATCCATCCTAAAGCGACATCTGTATGGTTGATGCAAATAACGCAGAACAAAATACCAAGTGCTCCGAGTACAGACAAGACTCGGAGAAAAAGCTGAAATCTTCTTGTGTGCGTCACCCGGGCCTTGGTGTGACGGCTCATAGGATGTATATGAGTGTTTTGACGGGGCGCAACCCACTGTAATCGTAATCAGCATACTTTCTTTCTGCAAGACAGCAACCCAAGAGTTAGCAACACGTACCGTGTCTGGGTGACGATTGAAGTTCACCAGCGGCCCGTCCTGAGGGACGCTCTGTGGACGCGGCGCTCCGCTTGCCTGAGTGACGGCTTTCGGATTGAACGGCTTTCCTCTGTGGTAGTCATTGAATGACCACTGCGACACCGGATCGTAGAGGAATGGAGGGGATGATGATCCACCCATGATGGGAGGTGTAGTATGAATATCAAGAATGCGCGTGCGAGAATCCGGGGTTAAGGAATGTAGCTAACTGATAAGGATGTGGGTGATCAGCAAGACAAACATCAAACGAATGAAGGCTTCATTGACGCGGTTCTTAATTAAAGAATGAATGAATAGATGTGGAAATTAAATGCAAAGCACGGTCTGGATAGTAGGAGAGAGAGGAAGAGGAGAAGAGGGCAGTCATACTGAGAGAAGGCGCGAGGGGAGAGGGTAGGGCTGATCATTGTTTGGTTCGGCGCGGTTGGCCTGGCAACTCCGATAAGATAGAGATAGCCGATAAGCCGATGCCACACGTGCCTTCCGTGACTTCCTCCACTTCATACTCCAATGAAGTGCATCTTGATCTTCCAGACAACCACTCACGGTCGGCTTATATATCTATGAATTTATCTACTGCATCCTCTCTGTGCACACGATGCGCACGACGAACCTTGCAGGTCCCTCGAGTCCGAGCTCGATACAGCACGTCTACCACATTCCATGATCGTCCTTTTCGGGTTGCCGTCATCGGGTCCGGCCCGGCAGGTTTCTACGCGGCGTATCGACTTTTGTCCAAATCGAACGATGCCGTAGTTGATATGTACGAGCAATTGCCCGTGCCGTTTGGCCTGGTGCGGTATGGTGTTGCACCTGACCACCCGGAAGTAAAGGTATTTCTTGAAGATCTCTTGTTGTGTCAATGAGAGGAAAGATGCTAATGAAGTTTGTGGTAATAGAATTGCGAAGAAAAATTCACAGAAGTCGCAACCTCCTCTCGCTTCAATTTCATCGGAAACGTCGCCGTGGGTTATGAATTGCCTTTTTCCACACTCAAACCACACTACGACGCTATTCTCTTCGCCTACGGCGCGGCTAAGGATCGCGAATTGGGTATTCCAGGCGAGGACGCAAAAAAGAATGTTCTTTCGGCACGAGCGTTTGTGGGATGGTACAATGGACTTCCAGAATACCGCGATCTGGCCCCAGATTTGACTGCTGGTGAACACGCTGTGGTTGTTGGTCAGGGAAACGTTGCCTTGGATGTAGCCAGGATACTTTTATCGGACGTGGATGCTTTGCGCAAAACAGACATATCGGAGCATGCATTGGAGGAGCTGTCGAGAAGTAAGATCAAGCGTGTGCGGGTTGTCGGAAGGCGCGGTCCGATGCAGGTGAGATGATTGCCAACTAAAGAATGTAACCATTGATCGCGTGCTAATGGTTCAAAGGCTGCGTTTACTATCAAGGAGATACGAGAGCTCATTCAACTTCCTTCAGTTGCATTCGACACTATCCCAAAGGACTTTCTCCCTCCGGAAGATGTTGTTTCTGCTCTCCCTCGAGCACAGAAACGATTGATACAGCTTCTAGCCAAAGGATCTCCTACAGATCCTGCTACTGCCAGCAAAAGCTGGTCTCTCGACTTTCTTCTTTCTCCTCATTCGTTGCATTGGTCACCAATGTTCCCCTACCGGTTGTCCCATGCCAAATTTACTCGAAACGAATTCTCATCTCCAGACCCGTTCGCATCAGATGCCAAGGTTCGACAACATTTTCTGGCAAGCGGTAATCCGGCCCCAGTCAATATCCCGTGCAATGTGTTCTTCCGGAGTATAGGCTATAAGTCTCTGCCGCTACCCGGCTTCGAGGACTTAGAAATTGAATTTGATGGACGACGTGGAATCATTCCTAACGACGGGTTTGGACGAGTTACCAGTACTAGTCGTGCGGCGGAAGATACTACGACACCGCTAGATCATACACGCATATCTCACTTACCCGGCCTTTACTGTGCAGGATGGGTCAAGCGTGGACCGACTGGAGTGATTGCTTCTACAATGATGGATGCTTTTGGCACAGCGGATTCTATCGCAGCGGATTGGGAGGCATCTAAATCGAGCAGCGACGCCAAAATATCATTCCTGAATTCAACCTCCGGCGGCAGCACGGGCCTCGGTTGGGACGGCGTGCGAGCCGAGGCCATGCAGAGAGGATTATCACCGACGACGTGGGAAAACTGGCAGCGCATCGACACTGTTGAGAAGGAGAGAGGAAAAGCCAAGGGCAAACCTCGCGAAAAGCTCGGCCGTGTAGAGGAGATGCTGGATGTTGTACGATAAATCTCTACTTTGGATATAGACCCGTGTCTTTGTATTTCGATAGACGATACATAGTTGATGATGTAGATATAGATACCCACCTCTCACTTAAGATGTGTCTTAACAGTCTTATCTGATATCCACAATAATAATACCAGATCGCTTATAGTAGTTTGTCTGACTCCGCAGCGCTGATCAGATTTCAAATACAAAGCAGTGGACTGACTACATTATCAAAGTCCAAGATTGTAGACTTTCTCCGAGGAGTGAAACAGAGCAGAGTCTTTGCGAATATGACCATCTACTACGTAGTAAATCCCATTGAAACTTCATACCTAGGCAAAGGTAAGGTCTTGCTCCACTGAGTACTCCGGCATCGGGTTCTATTTCCATATCCCGCCCTCAGCCCAAGAGTAGACTCAAGAGTCAAGACTCTCAGCCTAATAATGTCCTTATGCAGTCTAGAGGCTAGAGAAGATGAAAAATTTTTCATCTTACCTACTACGTACCTACTCCGTACCTAGTAGCTAGTACTTACCCCTGGCGCTAATGTCGCCCGTCCCGAATCCCATCACAATTCAATTTTTGTGATCACCGATCACTAACCAGAGGAAGCGAAGCGGCCGCCGAACCAGAGAAAAAAGTAAAATCCGTACGGAATAGCTTGGTAGGCTAGTTAAGCGAAAACGCTCAAGTCAAAAAGTTCTGTCAACCTTAGCCTTGCCTTAGTGCTGGGACTAGATCTCGAATAGGCTGATAGTGTACGGAGTACGCAGAGTGAGCCCGATAGTTAACTAAACCTACGTATACTACGGAGTACTATTAACTTACCTATGTAGGCACTCCGGACGGGCTGCTGGTACCTGTATTAGCCTAGTTACGCAGCAAAATAGGTAAATGTAATTAATGTGAGGATCTTTTCCGTGTTTGAGATGGTCAGCTTGTTGGTCGATCTTTTTGATTCCTTTATGCTACGTAGTTAGCTGATAGTTAGGGTTACTACTAGTACCTACTAGTACGAACATAGTAGTACTCCGTAGTAGTCACTTATAGGGGCCAGAACGCCAACCCGTCCGTCGAGTGTTGGTACAAACAAAGAATTTTAAGTTAAACGGTCGTACCGAGGTCATACAATCAGATTAACTGTTTCAAATTGTCTTTGTTGGAACACACTCTCGTACGACCGAGTACAATGTCAGTGTTTAAACTTGGTCTTTTGTACGACTACGTCTAGTATTTTTTAACTGACGGCTCGAGTTGACTCGACTGGGACATGAGGATGGTCCACTTGCATCTGGTGGCGTGTATGGAGATGTTTCAGTTCATACGGAGTTGTTCCTTTTCTTTTGTTTTTGATTCGTATGCTCGAGTCCACAGACTCCGTACGGATACTTGGCTGGTATCTGCTCCTGTCTAGAGATGTAGCTACTTTCTAGTCTAACTATGCATTGTCGATTGTTTACCGCACTGCTGGTGCCGATAGATGAGCCCTATGAAGATCTTCTGGCCAGTGGGTACTACGAAGTACTATACTATGTATAGTACTCGCTTTCCGCTGACTCCACGGTTCATACACAAGGCGTATGTTACGTATTATGGTTCTCTCAACTCTGTAAATGTTAAAAAGTAAAAAGGAAGTGCTAGTAAATAAAGTATATCTTCTGGCGCTGTGATTGGTGTTCTGGCAGAGGTTCAGGTACCGGCTCGTCGGGCGGCAGATTCCGTCCGTGTCGTTCCCGTGTTTCTCCACGTTCCCATACAAAAAAATACACTCGAATACAGTCAAGTTCCAACCAACAAGTAACAAAAATACATCGAGGCCCAGACTCATCGTCTGTACAGAAAACCGAGCTGAACTTACTCTTAGTGGCCTTTCCGCCTTAGTCACTTAGTGAATGAACTGGAGCAGCGTCAACCGATTGGCCCGATTGCGCAACGCGATGATGCCTTACGAAAATGCGTGTTCGCCTCCAGTTCGCCCACAACTTTCTCGTTGGACGTTGAACGAACCTGATTGAAACTCAATTGATGTGTATTCGAGTCGTTCTTTACAATATACTCGGATTGCCAGGACTGGGTATCGCAGGTTTCGCTCTCTGACATCACTACTGCGATCAAAACTTTCTTATGTGGAACAGATTTGCTGAAGGACAAGCTCAATTCAGATTTTGTTGATTGATCAATTGATCAATTGCACTCCAATTCCACCTGTTCACCATCATTTATCATCAGTTATCCATTGAATTGGACAATTGGCGAACAACTAGAGCTTCAGGGCTTAATCTGCCTCCGCATAGCTTTCAATCAGCCATTGGCATGACGCTCATAGAATAGCTTCACTCAAACCGACTGAGAACAGGTCATGCCTTTCATCGCACAGTCTCGTTTTTCTACGTCCAGCCAATGTTCATCTGCGGGCAGGTAGCATAGGCGCCATGGATCAGAACTCACCACCTCCTCCACCCCCGCCGCCCAAGTCGGCCATACCTCGTCGCGGGCCTCCTCTCACAGCCATCCGAACAGACCTTGCGCAGTCGCAGCTCCCGCAGCCACCGTCGCAACAACAACAGCAGCAACAGCAACAGCGCACCCGCCCGGTCCTACAAAAACCCCGGCCTCAACGCCCCCGACCTACCGAAGTCGTCGCAAACCAACCCCCAAGTGTCCCCCTCCAACCCGAGCCGACGAGGAAAGTAGCTTCCAAAACCAGTCTTCGGGGTCTATTTGCGCGAAACAAAGCTCTACGCGAGGAAAGAAAGTCGGAAACCACTCTCCCCGCTGTGGGCGAAAGGCGCGGTTCGACGACTCCATCAACCACGGTGCCGGATACCCCGCGATCAATTGCGCCTACATTGGCTTCTGGGTCGACATTGCATGCGTCGTCTCAAGTAGCTACGCCGACGGAATCGACGTTCACTTTGGATAGGCTGGGTAGGGGTACACGAGTGAAGCCGGAGTCGAAATCAAAGGTCTCTTCGTCGTGGACGCCTCCGCCGCTGTTTCAGGCGTATCCGCAGGCGTCGAAACATGCGCGGCTTGCGGTTCCGAATATTGCTCCGGATACTATTCTGCGTATTCATGCTACGCAAGCGGGGAATTTTCGCAACCCGTTCCAACCGGGTGAGGCAGAAGGTGGAGATGCTGATGCTGCAAAGAAGGGCAAGAAAGATGCAAAAGACAAGAAGCCCGTCAAGCGCGGCGGAGCCAATTCGCTCGATCAGATTGTGTTTCTCAAGAAGATATTCGTGCTGGCTACGGCGGGCTACTTGCTTCAGTACTCTGGAGAAGGGAGCTATGACCGGCTCCCGGAAAAGATTATGCGCCTTGGCCCAGCTTCGGCCGCATTTGCCAGTGACTCTATCCCGGGGAAACATCATGTTGTGCAAATATCGCAAAAGTCTATAGATGATGGTACACCTCCTGCAGCTACTGGGCGTACGTTTCTGTCAAGGTTTGGTTTGCAGACTGCCGAATCGCGTCGGTCTGTAAAAACATATCTGGTTATCATGTCTAGCGCTCAAGAGATGAATAGCTGGCTCATTGCGCTGAGGAAGACGATTGAAGCCTTGGGAGGGAAGAAATATGTCCCAGAACTAGCGCCAGGAGACGATAGCGAAACTCCGGAAGTCCCTAGCAACCCTTTACTCGCTCATCGTGGTTCGCGACTCTTGGCTAGTCGCAAGTCGAGTTTGAGAGAATCTAATCCGCCCTCTCCGTTATCCGACTCATTTCCACTGCCGCCTTCGGCAACTTCTACTCATAGGAAGAGTTTTCATCAAGAGGAGGAACAAGAGCTAAAATCCCAGCAACCCCCGAGAATCCCCAGTCCCGTAAAGACGTCAAATCGTCTCTCAATCTCGGGGCCATTGGATATTGTGACAATCCCTTCTACGACCAGCACGTTTGGAGATTCTGATATTATTTTTGAGAATCCGCGAGATGCTCCTCAACCTACACCATCAAGCAAAATTATTCCAAACTCGCCCCCGCCTTTACCTCCTGCAGTCGAGACGCCAGCACAATCCCCTGCAATTACTCCACGGTTGCGGAAGCCTTCAACGTCTACCAGCAGCAATCCTAATCGGCGCTCGTTAAATTCGTATACTGCAACCCAATTGGAACGGCAAGGCGAAGTTGCCAGGGCTAGTCGTCCATTGTCGTTTGTCGGAAATGGACCTGCTACATCTCTCCCTCCGCAAAATACAGGCCTTCCTGGCCCGAATGTACGACTTTCTTTAGTACGTGGTGAAAGTTCACGGTCAATGTTGTCCGATGATGCTACTTCACGAAAGACGCCTACGCTAGAGCCTTCATCAAAAGTTTCTAGCAGCAATGCGGAAACCCCATCATCAAACATTGGCACAAAACGTGACTCGATTCTCAACACGCAAAAGCGACAGTCATTAATCTCGTCAAGCCGAAGCGCGACACCGACTAATATTTCGACCATTGCAACCGCCAGAACGATCCCTACTATTCCACCTCGTAAATATTCCTTGACGAGATCAGAAAGTTCCGAGTCGGTGGCTCCTGCTGCTGGCACCCCGAGATACTACCAGCAGAATAAGTTGTCGGATATGAACTATACGCCTCGCTTGCCACAACAAAGGCTCGCTCAACTGACGCAATCGCGGCTTCCATCTGTTACAGAGAAAGGGCGTCCTTTGACTCGGCCGCCAAAGATTAACAGTAACTCATCGGAGTCCACGACGCCGACGTCGACACCGCCACCGAGCAATCTTGCTCGTTTTGCATTGGGCAAAGACCGAGCAAACAGGGTATCAGCTTCTACGTCCAAAGCGCGAGAGCCTCAGAGTCGAAGCACGTCAGCACTGAACCATCAACAACCGCGCCAGCCTACAACCGCTTCTGCTCCTCCAGACGACCAACCAGGCCCGCAAAGCCGAACCACCACTCCCGCATCCTCACCACAAACACCCCAAACACCTCGAGAAGAATCCAGCCGTCGCAGCTCGATAATAACCTCTCAACCCCAATCCCAACAAACATCCCCTCGCGCACGCCGCAACCCAAACCTATCCTTCCTCCCACCCGCTCCACCACCAAACGTGCCCCTTCCCCAAGCACCCCCACCAAACCTAGCCTTTCGCCACATCCCTCTATGGCAAAAGAGACATCTCCAACAACCATCCCACCCACCACCATCACAATTACCACAACCACCTCCTCTGCAACCATCACCACAACAAACACAACAACAACAAACACACCTCCCGCGCCCATCCATATCATCCTCGTCATTGACATCAGCCGCATCCTCGCCCGCTCCTCCTCCCGCCGCTTCCTCGGCAATAAACCAACAACACTCCCGCCGCCGAAGCTCAGAACTGCGAAGCTTACATCTCCAAATGGCCAACATGTTAAACAACAGCATCATGCACCGGAAACAATCCGACGTCTCTCTTGCGGGTACTACGACTACAACTACTACCACAGCGACGAATATGGCTAATGCAACCCCAACATCTAAATATCCACCGCCACTGAATATGAATATGAATCCGTACCCTCAAAGGCGGAGTCAATCACCGCAAAAGCGGAACGACCAGTGAAATTCTAACCCATTGGATTAAAAAAAGGGGAAATCATCATCACCGATCCACCCAGGCGCCGACTTTGTTTCTCTATTTGTTTATATTTCGCTTCATGTCGAACATTCTATTTTGTATTTGTATATTTATTTTGGATTGTTGGGGATTTGGCTGTATTATATACCATGCATGGATTGGGTTGGGCCCGTGGATTTGTGGTATCGGTGGTGATGACGATGATGACCCGTTTTTGTGTATTGATAGGTGTGTATACGTAATGTTGGATTGCATATACGAGATTGAAGTAATTATTGTGATGGTTTGTATGGCTTATGGGAAGATGAGGGCGTCTACGTAGCTTGTCTTGCGGTGCGGAACGTGATGACATGGAGCCCTAATGCGTCCTGGATAGGAAACTACGTAACTACCATATTAGGCAACTGCGAACGCATTGATGGCTCAGATGGATGCCTTGTGTTCTTGAAGCCCTACGATCATAAGTAGTAACTCAAAACTATTTCTGACAAATCATGAAATAACTTGAAAGGAAAACGACTTGAGCATGAATAACAGCAATAAGCACTGGCTCCTTTAGCCCTTTCACATGCTTTAGCAAATCTTTTAAAGTATTCCCTTTGAGGTTTGCCGCACCCGTAAGTTCTTCGCTCAATTGGCGATCCGACCATTCCATTTCCAAGCGGGCAAGACATGACCTTTGCGGTGTCAGAAGAGGGCTCCGAAATAAGAATTCAGAGAGCAATTAAAATATGTGCCGTATTAGGTATAATGTTTGTGCACTATCAATTTTCTTCTCGATCATTGATACCAAGGAAGAACGGACATCTTTGTATCGAATTCCTGTTAGCAGTTCCCGGCAAGTACTTGAACGGTCAACTGGTATTGCTGAAGAAAGACTGAGCCCCTAAATGCTTTCAGCAAATTAAACAGGTCTTTCGGTTCCGGTTAATCGTCACTAATGTATGCTTTCTACGCATATAAATCCAATTACCGTTGGTGGGGATTCCAGAATGTAGCTAACCCTAACCTGCCGAAATAGGAAATCTATAATGTCCCGATAGAATCATGCCCTACATGAATCGACTGGTGGATAGCTAGCTTCTGTGCCTACTAGATTCTAAGCTTATAATTCATGGTTTTTCGGATTTTTTTCGTTCGCAATTAGCTTTCTACATACTGCGTCTCTCATATCCGTTTTTAATCTATACCTGTACATATTCCACAGTTGACACTTTCAGATATTATCAACTCAACAACCCTCTTGTAGGTCCAGCTTTGCATCAGCCCCTTCACTAACTCAAGAAGTAAAACAACTCGCCCAGTTACCATTAGACCTAGCAAAGCCCAACCCATCCACAAAATCATCCAACGTACACCGACCCAACTCATCGTGCTCACACCCATACAACGGAACAACCCTATCATTCACCAACACCCTAACAAGCTGCTCCTCCTCGCCCTTACACGTCATCAACTCAACATACATCCTCGCCGCAAAGGGCACCGTCCACGCCGCCGAAAACCCATTCGTCTGCTCAACACTCTCAACTTTCGTCTCGGACAGAGGACTCGTCCCATTGAACAGTCCCATAGCCGCGAAGATAGGTTCCAAACCATCATCATGCGAAAAGTCCGCATATAACGTCGCATTAAGCGGGAATGTTACAGCCGAAGAATCGAGCGTATGATTCGTACTCGTCCCATCCTGCACCGGTGTACCCGTCAACCGCGCAATCAACTCATTCGTGAATCCAATCCCCTGTGCTGGTCCCAGCGGGTTCCCGTTGCCGTAGCCGTAGTATTTCCCCAGCGATTCGTAGTAGTTGTATTCCTCCCATTCGGATTTTGTGAATAGATCGCAAAAGGGGGAGAGTTCGCTTGCGTCGCTTGTCCGGGCCACAGTGTCAAAGGGGCACATGTCCATTAGAGAGATGATATCGGTGGTTGTGAGGGTGACTCCATGCAAATGGGCCTGCACACGAGTCAAAATCTTGGGCACGAAGATAGCCGCGAACCCAGTCTGGACGTCATCCGCGAGATCACTGTTCTCGAAATTCGTGCAAAGACTATGGTCTAGCGTATTATTGAACGTATCGCCCTCTTCGAGCACGACGTTGATGATGGGCGCAGCCTGACTTTGGTCCGCGAACCAGTCAGCGGACTTGGTATCCTGGAATCCGGAATTCCATGCCTCGCCCGAAGCAACGACCCGATCCGCGCTTGACGCACGCACAAAGGGGACGTTGTCGCGCGCAAGACACTCGTAGCGTTCATAGAACTTGATGCCAGCTTGATACAACTCGTTCGTGCCAAAGGATGTCAACGTAGCCGCTGGCCAGGAGTAGTTGTATGTCTTCAAAAACGCATAATCGCCCTCTAATTTGGTGGCATTGGTCTGAATAGCTTTGATGAGTGCCTCGTATGCCGTGTTCTTTTTAGCGGTTGGGTATCGAGCGCCGTGACGGGTTAGACTCTGCACAAAAGTGACCTCGCATTCAGATGGGATGTCGGGAGAGATGGTGGATTCGGATGCCAGGCTGAAGTAGGGCGAGTACATGCCCCAGTTGTGGGAGATGTCGGTGAAACAGGTATAGCCATCTTCGATGCTGTCGCAGGAGGATCGGCCGACTGGTGAGGCAGATGCTCTGTTGAATTTCAAGATGTCTCAGTACGAGTTTCATGAGCAGGGATTATTGGGGTATATACCCTAAAGCCGCGATGGCAGTGGAGAGAAGGATACGGGATAGAACAGCCATTTTGGATGCTTTTCCCTTGACAATACGTATACAAGAGTCCTTACATCTTTACATTTTCAAGGTGATCTCTACTCTATATATACTACGTAATAAATATCCAAAAATATTTCAACCAAAACAGACAAGAGCAGGGATATATGCACTCGTATTTCCCTCATTTAATTCTTCATCTCTTAGCGCCCACGTGCGCCAAACAAGATGCTCCTAAAGCTTCAATCCAGCCCTAACGGCACAACCCCCCATAAAAAAGTGGCCCTCTTCAAATCAAACATTGACCCAATCCTGATTTAGAGATTAGATTGAGTTTATAATTCTCCGTTTAATACGTATGGTCCTTTATTGGGTAGGATCGGAAGTGGTTGCGCGTCTGTCAATCTAAGCAAAGCCCGGAAGAGACCTTAATGGGACTGTTGTTGGGATATCCTCCGATAGAGCGCAGTACACTTCGTGTTAGCTAGTATGTGTCGATGGGAAAGAGGTTGGGACAATCCGATGTCGGAGGAAGGATGGAATAGGCGAGATTATGTTTTCGTTCTCGATAGAGAGGTGAAGTCTCGCTTTTATCCCCGCCGGATCCCCTTCAAGCAATGGATCAATAAGCTCGTGACCAAAAGAGTATGAGGAACGTTGAGAACACGCTGAAAAAGCATTATAAAGAAGCAGAAAACAAGCATAGCTAATATCGAATTTCTGCAATTAAATGATATTGCAACCTAAAATAAGCAAACGCCCTGATCAAACCCTGCCGCTTAAACAGAAAAGAAATCCATGTCAATGATGAAATAAGACACACGAGAAAAAGTAAATGGCTTAGAATGAAGCATATCCCATGGCTTTTGAAAAGCGATACACTTTCACAAGAAGAAAATGAAATGAAAAATTTGGTCCGATTGTCTACTCCTCTTCGGCGTCTTCAACACTCGCTGCAAGGGCGCGCTTGGACGGGTCGTCAGTCGCGGGAGCAGCGGTAGGAACAGCTGGAGTCACAGGAGTTGCTGTAGCTTCGGCTTTCTCAGATGTGGCTGGTGCATCAGCTGGTGCAGCAGACTTTGCCTTCTTGGCCGATTTGACTTTTTTCTTCTTTTTCTGCACGAGTAACAACGTCAGTAAGTAATTGGTCGAAAGTGATGTTCATAGCTGGGAAGACAAACCTCTTGCCAGCCCCAGAGAGGCTTGAAACTGTCAAAGAACCCAACATCCTCGAACAAGTTCGGGAACAGCCAGAGACCAGGAGGAACCACAAACACGGTAACACAGAACAGAATAAGTCTGAATATCGCCATGGCAAAGAACGCTGCCAACAAACCCATCATACCAACACTCAAATACCAAACACCCTGGCGCAACACAACAGGCCACAGCGGGAACAAAACCACCGCAAAAATGGCGAGCACAACACCGACAGCCATTGCTTTCTGTTTCCATTGCGAACCTTCATATAAAAAGACGTAATGCATCATGGGGTCTGTCTCTTGATGTTGCTCAATCTTGACGGTCCATAGTCCCTTTACTCGCTTGGTCTTGCCGTGGCTGTGGCCTGCATGCGGATCTTGTTTGGTGACTCGTAGGGCTAGTAGTGATAGAGGGAGGAGTTTGAAGACGTTTTCTGCAGATGCGCGGTCTGTGACGGGAGGGAGGAGGCCTTTGCTCTTGGCTGCGGCTTTTGCATATGCTGGAGATTCAATGGCACGAATCGCGCGTTTGACTAGAGTATCCCTATGTCAGTTTTTGACAGGAACGAGTCGTATGACAATTGAGTACCTTTAAACATGTCCTTTCGTTGGCCATCCAAAATACATGTGCGAGTCTTCAAATCCTGCGTCCGCAACCATTTTGCCAATGCGATGGCTTTTGGGTCTGGAGGATTGTTGGGATTGACATTGACCTGCTTCTGAACCTGTTGCTGAACCGGTACTTGTGGTGGTTGTCCAGGTGCTCCTTGTGGTGGTTGTTGTGGTTGCCCTGGCTGACCTTGTTGCTGTGCTTGCTGAGCGGCGGCACGCTGTTGGAGAGCCCGCATCCTTAATCCTTGGACGTATTGTTCTGGAGTCAATCCATGTTTTGCGGCTTCGGCAGCGACTTGCTCTCGCTGCATTTTGACGAAAGCCTCTGGTGTCATTCCTCGTTTGGCGGCTTCAGCGGCGACTTGCTGTTGCATGTGCGCCTGAAATGCCGCCATCTGCTGCGGCGACATCCCGGGCGGAGCGTTCATTTTGTATGAGCTGTGCAGTCGGTTGTAAAAATTGGGATAGTGTGAACGATGAAGTTATCTGCCGGTAATTTCTCGAGATCCAAGGATACGTTGAGTTGGTGTAGGAAGTTGAAGATGCCACAAATTATTTGGCCCGAAGAGGCCAGATTATCAGATGAATCGACCAAAGGGGAAAAGCGCGGCGGTGATGACATGCGATCCCACTTCCCCCCGTCGCAGTTTCCTTCATTAGTTCCTCCTGCCCACTTCTCTTCTTGCCTGTCACGATGGCATGGATGATATATTTCGATTGATCTCAGTACATTAATTATTATTGCGCGGCCAAGCGCCGGCTCTTTTGAGATGATCTCACGCGGCGAACCCTCACTACCCTAGCTTCGCGTCCATGCAATTAAGCTCCATGTCTGGCAGCTATACGTCGGACTTTTCTCTGCTCAACAGCACATTCTGGGTTGATTTGCTGGTATGATATGCACTCGGATTTCAAAATCGATATGCTGATGGTAATTTCTATAGAGCCAACGAGATGTCTCGTCGCAAGTCCCCATCAACTACGTGACGCAGCCTTCGATTGCGCTGACCGCAGCATGCTTCGGTAACAACCAATACATCGGGGACGCCGGATCTCTATGTCTATCAGATCTCTTGACAATTGGATATCGCCGATTTATCATTGATGTCTACTGGTCTCATTCCAATCAGCAATGGCTACTCTGTCCCGTCTCGATTCCCTCCACCCCGACGACGACTGAGTCACCATACAAGCTTGGGAACTATACCTGCTCCGGCTTATTTGATTTAACGACTATCACGGATGTTTTGCGCAGCTATTTTCGATCCAGCAGCGCGGATATCGACTCGACGCTGCTGTATGTAGTGTTCAACGTACATGCAGCGGCGGACTCTAGCAATCCTGATCAACCCGCACCTACATTGTCGAGCGCAGAACTTCCCCCGCAATCCCACCTGCTAGGAGAAATTGCGAATAAAGATCTTGATGCGTTTATATATACCCCGCCAGAACTGGCCAAAGAGCGCAGCAATCTCAATGAGTCGTGGTACCATGGCACCAGCTCAAGAACATCTGTATTACAGGAGTACTTTACCACGACTACTAATGCTGATAATATACTCAGCACACCGGATGGATGGCCTTGTCAGGCTTACTTGATCAACAAGCTCGCGAAGCGATTGATACTCGGAAGAGGCAGTATCGATCCTCAGTTGCAAGGGTACAATGTCTCTGGTGATGAACCGTACATCTTCTCAGCGAATTACATAGAAGATGTCGTTGTCGTATCCACTACTTCCGATAGAAACGGATTACAGTCTGGCTGTTTCTACAACCCGCAGACAACGAGCCTCAAGAACGTAAACAGCTCCTGGGCACTGTCTACTCTCGGTGGAATCAGCCCAAACACGTCATCCTCTGCCGCGCTTCTATTGCAAAACTACACAGGCTGCGGAATCTCACCAGTGATTAATCAAACCTTAGGCGGCCAAACAGCAAACATCGAAGTCGACCCCTACCGCAACATATCCATATCGTCCATGTGGTCATGGGCAGTAGGCGAGCCTCGAAACGCGAGTAGTCTACCCGGCTACGAACAGATTTCCGCCAACAGCGATGTACTCCGCTGCGCGATGATGGATTCTACCTCCAACGGCCACTGGCGCGCCGGAAACTGCTCAAATGCGTATCGAGCAGCATGCCGCGTAGATAGCAACCCATATTCATGGATCCTCTCCGACAGCAAACAATCCTTCTCCGACTCATGCAACATCTGCTCATCCGGTTCGAAATTCGACGTACCCCGTACCGGTCTGGAAAACACATATCTATACCATACAGTCTTATCAACCAGCAACGATAGTACTGCAGCAAACGAACCCGTCTGGATAAATCTGAATTCAATCAACGTGCAATACTGCTGGGTAATGGGCGGCGCAAACGCGACGTGCATCTACATCGGCGACGCAGACAGCGTTGGCAGAAGAACCATTCTTGTGCCAACTATTGCAGCAATTATCATATTGGTTATTACGGCTTCGACGATTTTTGTCAAATGTAACTCTAATCGGAGGATTTCGAGAAGGAAGAGGGTTAGTCAGGGGTGGGATTATGAAGGTGTTCCTTCGTGACGAGGTCATTGTATTAATTATGTTGTATTCTAAGCTATGTAAGCGTTTGTATCGTTGTCTGTTGACTGAGTTAGTGAGTAATTCTAGTAGGGTGAGGGTTTGGAACATACTCGTGAATTCATATCCTTGCAAGAATATGTGCATGTGTAGAGTTGACCTTATGTCAAGACACAGGACCTCCTAGGCTCCCAATTGTGTTCGTTACTTTTGCTTCAATCCATATTGCCTTCAGCCCGTGACATTCTTCTCCGTCGCAGGTTCGTCATGAGCCGCTGCATCACCCGTCGCAGCAGCAGTCGCAGTCGCAGTCTCAATATTCGCCGCCGTACCACCTCCAGCGCCTCCCGCAGAAGAAGAAGCAGACAACTCCGCAATCTGCCTCTCAAGCACCCTAATCCTCGCCCTCAACATCCTATTATCGCGATTGAGGCTATCGACCTGCGCCTGATAATACGCGCTATCATCCAGACTACTGCGACGAGCTGCTGCTGTCGCATCTCTATCAACCAGATCATTCAAATCAAACACCGAATCTCCAGGCGTCGCAGCAGCAGAGAATGGTTGCGGGTAAGGAGGCGCAGCTGTTTCGGAGCCGCGGGAGCCTCGACGAGTTGAGAAGGGGGAGTGCGAATGTGAATGAACTGTGGATGAGCGAGAGATGCCTGGAGTCGGGAGGGGTGGGAGTGTCGGGAATTGGTTGTGAGATCGTTCGGAGCTCGGGGTGAGATTGCTGTTATTGTTGTCGTCGACGACGGCGGAGGATGGTTGTTGACCGTGTTGTTGTTGGAGCTGGAGTTGTTGGAGTTGGAGTTGTTGTTGGCGGATCATTTGGAGGAGGCGGTTCTAACAAATTTTGTTAGCATCGTGTGTAAGTTTTGACAGTTTGGTTTGGTGGGTATGACGTACTACTTGAGCCTCTTGCTCCTGCTCAAGTTCCTGATGCAACTCTCCCAAAGACGGTGCACGCTGGTGATGCGGGTCCCCAGTTGCAATGATAGGACTACCGCCTAAACTCGATGGGCTGGCGGTACGAAAGTAGTTGCTGAACGATGGCGAGCGATGTTCATGATGCTCTATACCTGCACCAGCTGTGGCAGAAGGCGAGTCATTCAAGTTCAAGTGCGAGCGTCGACGACCGTCTGAGATCGAAGGTCTGGTGCTCTGAGGCGAGCTGCGATGTCCACCACTCAGAGACGAGCGGTGGGACAGATCAGTTGACCCCAAAGGAGTTGGAGTTGGATTTAGATTTGGATTCATGGTAGCTGTCGTTGCAGCTGGTTGTGCTGAGGGCGCAATACTTGACGATCGTGAAGATGAGTTGTGAGCGTGAGCTTCAGCTGTAGATGGCCAGTTGTTGCGTGCATGTAGCGGGGACGAAGTGGACGACCTCGAGGGGGGAAGGGAGTTGAGGTCTGGAGCCATTTGAGACTACCTGGATGGGCTGCAATGAAGAGTTCTTTGTTGAAAGGATGTCACAGAGCATGAAATAATAAAGGTATTAGAGAATAGGAATGTTGACTGTTTGTGCCTGTCTGACTAAGTGACGGATATGGATGCCAGTCCTTAATGCGGGGTATCATGTGACTGCGCTAAGAAAGTGGCTGCATGCAGCTGCGTATCTGTGGGTTAATAGCCCTAACCCTAATGGCAAGAACGAAGCAACCTACAATTCTGTACAAACAATTAATGTCTCTAAGATGGACAAAACAACTAGTAACCTGATGATTGCTTCGTGTTGACATAGCTAAACAACGCACTCCTCTGTATACAGACACCCTTCACAAAGTACATCTCCGGAACCTATCGAAAAACAGGCGAGAATAGGTACTTCAATTCAGGACACGTGCGTTTTCGACTCGAAAACACCATCTAATTACAGTCTTCAATAAATTAAACTCGTGATCACTACTAGAACATTTCGAGAAAAACCATCATGTGTAAGAGGTACAATTTGCATGTGAAAATGATACATACCATTAGCCGTACTCAGCTAGTGTACTTAGGTACCCACATACGCTGATCATTCCGTTCATCCGGTACCGTATGATTCGACAAGATACAGCATTTATTCAAATCTATAAACGACGACAAACGACAACAAGATGTCTGAGAGAAAACAATATATACATTTTACAACTTAGCCTTCTCCTTCTCAGCCAAAAGGTCAGGCATCAACAAGTCGCGGACCTCAAGTCCGGCTTCGTTGAGGTAGAAGCTCATGCGCTCAGAGCCGAGTCTCTTGGAGACGATGTTGAATTGGAGACTAAACATATCAAATTAGTGATGTTAACACATAAGAATAATAGAGAAGAGACTCACCTATCCTCATTAATCATATAAGCAATTCCGAATCCGTCATCAATGACTTGGCTCCATCCGTATCCATTAAAGTACTCGGAACTGAGCTGGGAGGTCGACAGGTACCAAGAACTGCTGTATCCGTAGGTAGGATCTTCAAAGATTTCAGGCAGTTTCTCGCCTTCCTGAACCAACTTCTTCAAGCCTAACAAGTGGCGATCAACACCCATGCCGTCGCTGGCTTCCATGGTATATTTGGTGTGTTGTTTCAGAGCCTCGCGGAAGAGTTTGACGACTTCCTCGCGAGGAACGTTGGGGTCTTGGTGGGCACGGCAGAACGCAGTGCTCTCGTCGGACACAGTTCGGATGACCTCGGTTCGGCCTTCTTTGAACTTACGGGTCGATGCCGATTCGTAGGTCGGTCGGTTGATGCCATACATCTTGTAGTAGGCGAGTTGAATGAGCATCTGAACGTAAGCGTCGGGACTGCATTTGAACTTCTTGATCAATCCTTTACCGTAGGCCTGGAATGCTTGTACACGCAGCTCATGAGCGGCAATGAGGGATTTGTGTTCTTGATGTGCTTCGTTGATAGCCTTCTCAACTTCAACGTTGAGCTCAAAGTTGATAGGAGCTGGCGGGGGGAGGGTAGATCGGACGGAGGTGTTGTCATATTCGAGCTTGTTGCCAAAGATAAGACTGTTCACGTAGTCATTTAGACGTTGTGTCGGCGTGCCATCCATCATACTGTGCTCGCCCATGAAACCGGCAGTTCCGTTGTCGTTGATGATAAATTGCAGTGGCTTATCGTACCAACGGTTGCATCCGTCACCGTGCCAGTATTGATGTGCCCGCTCCTCAAGTGTCACAGGAGCAGCGTCGTCCAAACAAACTAAGAAAGCAGAGGACTCTATGTCCTTGACTGCCTTGGCATTAGCGGGACTAGCCTCGAGCAATTTTGCGCGTGCTGCAGTCCAGTGGTCACGGTTTGCAGCAGTCAAGACACCGACAGGAGTGACAGGGTGCTCTGCACGTTCGTAGATAACCTCGAACTGTTTCTGCAATTCACCGCAGGTGAGTTTTTGACCATTGACGATGTAGGGGACTTTGAAGAATTGGTTCTTGCGGACAACCGTAAAGTGTTGGTTCTCCTCGGGAGAGTATTTCTGGGGGTAGTCAGCGGGCTGGGCGGGGATACGCGAGCAGTTGAACATGTACTGGTACGAGTTCATCGCCATTGGGATTTTTCGCAAGTACTCTGGCTCCAGAGATCCATCATCCACTTGGCGTTTGAACTCAAGGGCGGAAAGGGTGACAGTTGCAGCACGCGCAGCGGGGTTGCTGCGACGCTTACGGTCATCCTTGTAGGAGTAAAAGTAAGAAACATAAGGGACAACAGGGTCTCTGTAGCCCAAGTATGCACCAAAATTCCACCATTCGATGAGCCAGTTATTGATCTTGGGGTCGTCACGACGAGCAATGAGTCTCTTTTGGAGTGTCTCTCCTTGGCCTCCAGGCCTGATGAACTCTTCCACAGCCTTGGTTGTGCGTTCGTATTCGGGGGCCGACAGCAGAGGGTGTACGGATTTCAGGTAACGCTTTGCGGTTTCTTCGAGTGTTGGGACGGGGAGTTTAGGGAGAGAGTCTTCGAATCGAAGTGTTCTGCCTTTGGAGAGGTCCTCGACATAGCCTGTTTGAAGTCAGTCACATGCGCCAGTAACTTGAGCGGGATGACATACCTTCCGGAACAGAAGATTGCTTTCGCCGTTGAGGAGCCATGGCTAATATCTATGGCAGAATGTCAGTACAAATCCATCGGCCAAAAACCAGAGAAACATACAGGAGATGTCCTGTTAGGTAGTCGTAGAGCGGGAGCACGTCCGAGGGAGGGTGAGAGAAGACGACTTCGAGCCGAAGTCAGAAACATCCCATCGACTTGAAAGGAATACGGCGCGAAAGGGTATTAAACGAAGCAAAGAATTTGCTAGAAGGGCGAAAGCAAATATAAATCACAAGCAAGAGCGTCTCTCAGTAATATCTCCCAATGATATTGGCTATATGTAGTAGCTGATCAGAAAAGGCCAGCGGGAAGTGGAATCTGGAGTTAACCGGGGTGAACTGCAACGGGAAAGAGCCGTAGCCTCGGCTGAGGGGAGCCCGTAATATTACGTTCCAGGCCGGTATTGCACGGTAACACGGTTCTTTTGACTTTCTCAACAACCATCGGCGAAATGGAAGTTTCGTATATAAGATCATAAGATTGATGCACCAGACCCTTTTTGTAAATTCCTTGAGATTTGAATTTGGTCACATTTTCGCTCCTAGATTCTCTCGACTCTGGCGCCGAACGATGCATGAACACCCATCAAATAGTATGGTCTCCGAGCCTCGGCTGATTAGAGATTTGACGTCATTGGCCCGCTCTATAAGACTAGACACCTTAGAACGCTGGCATAGAGAGTCACAGCCCTAACCCTTATTTCCGATATCCGCAACCCTGGTTAACCCTTCGATAGATACGTAGTCACCTACTAAAATTTGTAGGGTAACATTCTAAACAACATTTGATATCCTCCATGAGTTACATAATCCTAATTTCCAGCCCTAACTTATATGATTGAAACCACTGTCTATAGAGATTCAAGATGCCCTACGACCGGAGTGGAGCTACGGCGTTGATAACGATAACGCACAACCCTCCGGCGATAGTTCCGAACATACTCCGTAGTATGCTTAAATGTCTCTAGTTGCAGTCCATTAAGCTTGTCGACGAGAAGGCATATCTAGGTATTAGAGGAATTAGTACTTGAGAAAGAAGCTAAGAAGCTAAAAGTGCCTACGTTGACGCAAGCATCGTTCAACTTCCCCAGCATTGAATAAAAATTCGCGCAACATGCCATTCAGCCTCGATGGTCTCGTGTCTACTTCCATTTCCTGCGTGGAAATGCACACATCAGGAGAACCAACGAGAATAATACTATCCGGCTTCCCAGAACTGACTGGGACTCTGATGGAACAACGAGCTCTAGCAAAGGAGAACTTTGACCGGTATCGTCGGTTCTTGATGTTAGAGCCTCGCGGCCATCGTGATATGTATGGCGCCATTCTTCGCCCAGAGACAGAACTGGTCAAGTCTGGAGAGGCCGATTTTGGTGTCCTTTTTATGCATAATGATGGGTTTTCGACCATGTGTGGACATGCAACCATTGCTATAGGTCGGTTTTTGGTCGATTGCGACGATGAACAAATTTTTCCGAGGAGGAAGATGTTGAGATATGATACTGGCACAGAAACGACGTTCATTAAGCTTCATGTGCCATGTGGAGTTGTCGATGTGGGTGTTCCGACGCTGCCAACAGGGAAATCTGACCCGTGTCGTCCGGTATCCTTTATATCTGTTCCGTCCTTTGTCACAGGAATCTCGGTGATGGTTCACTTGCCTGAGGAAAACCGGTGGCCCGAGTTGGGAGGGCGTGACTCAATCACGGCAGACTTTTGCTACGGTGGCGCCTACTACTGTGTGATCAACGCAACAGAGTTAGGATTTCCTCAAGGCCTTTCAGAGGAATACATTCAAAGACTATCCCACGCAACTGCACTTCTCAAAAAGACTGTAAACGAGACTTCCGAACTGTCATATCTTACTCGCCACATGCAGACCGCCGAACAGGGCATTCTATACTCAGTCCTTATTGTCGACGATACAAAACTTGATAACTATCCATCAAGCCCCGAGAAGGGACTTTGCTTCTTTGCCAACCAACAAATAGATCGGTCTCCTACTGGTGGCTCCGTAGCTGCGCGAATTAGTCTTGCTTATGCCAAGGGCAATCTGTCTATTGGGGAACAGCGGAAGTTTGACTCGCTCTTCACAGGGTCGGATAAAGGGCTCAGGGGATTCGTTGGCTCGGCTATTGAAGAGCTGAAGAATGAAGGTGAAGCGGACGGCTCCTGGAAAAGCGTCTGTGTAAGGGTCAAAGTACAAGGATATGCAAACTATCTGGGATATTCTACGTTTGTAGCAGAAGAGGCAGACGGTCTTGGTGTGAATGGATTTTTGCTTTAGTCTAGGATGTTGAGCGGTAATACGATACTTTATTTAATGATCACCTCGAGCACTAAGTGCTGATTTGGTATCACTATGCCCAGACTGACTATATAATGCTGAGTCAGATCAAATCTCAATCAAAGAGATTCCCTTAGGAAGATATGGCTCCTCAAGCTCCTTGACTTCCTCCTGCGTCAACTTCACAGACAAAGCACCGACAGCCTCATCAATCCGCTCCGGCGAATTGAGCCCCAGAGCCGGAAACGTACCATGATAATGAAGCCATGCAATCGCAACCTGAGCCATAGACACATCCTTAGCCTTTGCAATATTCTCCACTCGGTCTACAATTGCCTTATCGGCCTGGCTTTCGCGCATGCGAACGAGAAGTTTCATTGCGAGATCGGTAGTTTCGCGACTAGAGTCGCGTGCCGTCCATGGGCGTGCGAGCACACCTCTTGCTAGGGGATACCAGGGAACCAAGCCGATACCTGCATCTTTGCAGTAAGGAATCATCTCACGCTCTTCCTCGCGGCCGATGAGGCTGTAGTAGCTTTGCATGACGATGAATTTGTGCCAGTTGTTTTGGATGGCGATGTTTTGTAGAGCTTGGGACTCCCATGCTCGCATCTATGCGACGTCAGACAGACAAGTCCTCAAAGAGCAATTTCAGGAGATCTGGAAGACTGTAAGTCTGGACGTACCGAGCTAGCACCAATATATCTCACTTTCCCACTCTCCACAACATCATTCAAAGCCCTCATTATCTCTTCTCGTGACGTCTGTCGATCAAGACAATGGATGTACAAGACATCGATATATGTACTCAGACGGTTCACGCTCTCATCAACCGCGTCTATGATCTTCTTACGGGACAACCCGACTCGGTTTACTTAAGTTCCATCGTTATTCTGTGCCAAGTGTAACGGAGTCTGGCTGCCCTCATCATCGATCCCGGCGAACAGCTTCGTTTTGATTACGACTCGTTGCCGGGGGATGTTATATTTCTTCAACGCTTTTCCGACGATGATTTCCGAGACTCCGTTGGAGTAGCAGTCGGCCTAACAGATCCAAAGTTAGCGTCCTCATCAATCAAAGAGAAGCATGTTGACGGAGTTAACAAACCGTGTCCCAAGTGTTGATACCGCGTTGGTAGGCATGGTAGATGAGAGGAAGAGATTTCTCTTCATCCATCACCCAACCTGCCCACTCTGGAGAGCCGAAGCCCATACATCCAAGAATGATCTTGGAAACTTTCAAGCCCGAGTTTCCAAGTCTTGATATCCGGTGCGTCAGCAAATGACCAAAAGTCTTGAACGGTCTCGGCTCTGTCGCAAGACATGGAGTACTCATCGGGCGTATTCCATCTTCGGAAGAGTTGTCATGGTTAATCTGGAGACTGTCTTGCACTATAGATGTAGTATCTTGTTTGGCGGAAGATATTTTGTCACTGGTAGCAGAGGCTATGCTTCTGTCACTCTTGTTATGCTTCTTTTATTTGAATTTGAACAGACCCGTTGAACCCTAAAATCAATCAACAACCGGAAGTTCGAGATATTTTATACCTTAGCATCTGCCAAAGCAAGTATTGGTTTGAATACGTATCGACGTACGGGCCATAATGGTTGAAACCGTCATTTTCTGAATCATTTAACGCATTATTAATTCAAATTTGATATCACTAAGTCGTCGGCTTTTCGACCTAGAGCCGATATTCGAAGCCAATCCCATCTGTTTATCCATGCCATATGAAGCAACTAACATAAAGTGTTCATAGAACTGATTCTATTCTCGGCCTTTTACCAACACGATGTGTGTCCTATAGGATTAATTATCGGCTTACTAGCATGAACCGACAGGGTGAGACCTTGGGACTTGGGTTGGGGTTAGACTCTAGGGTTGAGGAAGCAGCGGCTTTAAGACAGAAATCCGTCACAAAGCCGAACGACCGTAGACATGAGGGATACGGATCGGTTGCTTCGTGCTGGATGTGTTTTATCCACAAAAGGACAAGAGCGTTTACATAGTTTTACTTTATGGATAGAAATCATAGAATACATACTTGAGCACGGTATCGATCTCGGTCAGGTGAAGTTTAGCCCTAGCCCTAGCCCTAATCCATGGATCATTTCGCGTGCTATTATCCTAGGCTTTTACCACAGCAATTGATTGAGATCTCCCATTTTCTAGTATACTCATAACCATGACCCAAGGCCTGGATTGCGATACAGAGTACCTCCATAGAGGAATGGCATGTCTAAAATCTTAGGCATCCAACCCTGACTTGGCTTAGTCCCGTTTTAGGTTCCAAGCCCTAAGTCCCCTCGACTTACTAGGAAGACTTCCAATTAATGATGTGTTTAGGTATTTTGAAAGGCAACAACAGTATAAGAGCAGTGGAGAGTGTCCTGTTTACTTCGCCACTCATATTCAGCTTCACACACATCTCTCGAATGAATCAATAAATATGGCTAGATTCAGAAAATACATCAACTCTCCACGCAATCAGCCGTTGCTCGTCTCTAGAGTACCAATTGAGATCATCCATGAAATCTTCAGATATCTCTCAGCACTGGACCAGATATGCTTTGCACTGACGTGCAGAGTCTTATATTCTTACCTGCCCTCATTCCTCGAACTTCAAGGCATCGCACTTTCACGACTTCCCTTGAAACGACGATCAATGTTGTACCGCCATGTCGATCTGGGCAAAGAGCCAAGAGTACAGTTCCTTCGTCGTCTTGAAGATCACAAATGCTGGAAGTTTTGCAGTAATTGCTGGAAACTTCATCGACCTTCTGCATGGCGACATCGTTTTCTGCGTTCGATTCTTCCCGGTCAACCATCAACCCGGGGGTCACCACTGCGACATTGCATGCCCTATGCCGGTAAACAAGCCATATGTCCATGTTTGAGTATCTCTTTCCCCGATAAAGTGCAGCTGGCCAGGTTGCTCGCGATGGCTCCGCATGATAGTTCGGAGAAGCGAGAATACTATCACAACAGGATTTTACGTGATACAGGAAAAAATACAGTTGCGTGGTTTTTGCCCACGATCGTATGAGCGCATTTGCTGATGGCCTGAAACATCATCCACTGGCACAAGTAGAAGTCGCCTCCATAATTTGGCGGAGCAAGAGAAGTGATCAATTCGTGGTTGGAAATCATTATACATTTCGAGCATCACATACCCCTGATGATAGAACTTCAAAACTACAAAACGGCAATTCCACACAACAGTTGGCACCCGGTATCAAGACTCACCAGATGTGTCCACACAAGAAACCGAAGGGATGGCTGGAGCAGTTCTTCCGGGAAGCCGGCTGGGAGTCTCTAGAGCTTGACATACTGGGTAATCTTTGTAAAACCGGCTGGAACCCTATAAAGGATAAGGGATGGGAGAAATTTTATAGCAAGAGATCGGATTGTCACTGTGATTGGGATCTGGGCGATTCGGTTTTGGGCATCTTGGGTGAAGAAGCCTGGCCGTTTCCTGACTTTTCAATCGGTGTTGTACGGAACTTGGGGCGCGTCAAAATCGCTTGTTAATGATTCGACACGACTGATACCAGTGGTAGCTTCTTGTGCTTTGTGCTCCAGTTATTAGTATACCTGATAGAACTTTTGACTTATACCAGGGAATTTACGCTAGCTCGAATTTGTGTTGCTTGAAAATCTGACAGTTCAGAAAACCTCTTTCAGTTGGTAGTCTTAACTTGCAGCCTACTTAGAAAGTATTTTCCCGATGAATATCACACTTATCTATGTAGTACTTCTAACATATAGCCAAAGTAGAAAAAACGTATGTGATGATGTCCTCCGATACCTATTCGGCTCCACCTTGTGCAGATTTGGTTGATCACCGATATAGACATGCCGAATTTCTCGTCTTGTTAGAAAGAAAATGTCAATTAGTATCTAGATGAGAGCCGGCTCGGACTGCCATAGAACGGATGATTATTGATGCTCCGCAACCTAACACTCCGACCATCCGGAATTAACTTATATCGAGGAATAGCGCACTGTTTGTCAAGAGACACATTTACCAACACAAAAACATGAGAGAACTGTGAGGTAATTATACTTCAGCTTGAAACCACATTCTCTGCGTGGTAAGCACGTTGCACCTTTTCAGTATGTCGACCGAGCCAGGTCAGCTTCTCGCTGGAAAGCGCATAATCGTCTCCGGCGGAAGTTTCGCGGGTCTCTCTTTCATACTCGCCTTGGATAAATTATGGAATCCTTCCCTTGAACGTCCAGAGATTGTGATGTATGAGCGAGATGATCGCGACAATTCCATTGAAAAAGACCCGTACATGCTAAACGTCAACGGATTCAGCCAAGATGGCGGACTGGTCGCTATCCAAGATCTGGGCTTATTGGACGAGGTGTGCAAGCATGGAACATTCAATAGCGGTGACATTCGTGTTTGGTCCGACAATTGGAAGTGGCTTTCGTCCATCAATCCAACTGCATACGGCAACCTGCCTGCAGCAACCGTTCGGATCACACGCGAGAACCTGAAGCGCATTCTTATCCAAACAGCTGAGAAAATAAATACAACATTACACTGGGGGTCAGCATGTACATCAGCTGAACGTCTTCCCGACGGAAAAATTCGAGTCATAATCTCCAATGGCACAACACAAGACTGCGACCTCCTCGTCGCCGCAGATGGTGCGGAGAGTAACATGCGAGCTTGCTTTCGACCAAACGACATGAAGACCGAATATGCCGGCACAACTCAAGTTGGCGGAATCTCGCGTTTACCGGGCTTATTGCCCAAGCCCATTGACAAGGATTATGTCTTGCAAGTGTCATCCGGCGAAGGTGTCTGCTGTATCTACAATCCCTTTGACAAGGATACAATTGCCTGGGCTGTCAGCACAATCGGGCCCGAAAGACAAGCCAAAACCAACTTCAACAGCGAAGAGTTCGAAGCTTTGAAAAAAGAGGCCCTGTCAACAGCATCAATGTTCCAAGAACCTTTCAGAACCGTCGTCGAAGCCACCCTACCAAGTACAGCATTCATCCGACCCGCAAAGGGGAAATACGCTTTCCGACACGAAGATGCCAGCCTCAAAGGCGTCATATTCATCGGCGACGCCAACCACATCCTCAGCCCCTATGAGTTTGTAGGCGCAAACCTTGCGCTGAAAGATGGCTGTGATTTGGCGGAGCAGATTTGTCGGAATTCTTCCATGGATGCTGCGGTTGCTTCGTATGATCGGATTAGTATTGCACGATTTGATCCTGTTTTCAAATTCTCGCATGAGAGGATTGGATTTGGGCATGCGACGGGAAAGAAGTGGTTGTTTTATAGATATGGGATGGCTGCACAGAGGAAATTGAAACAGGTTCGCTAGTTAATACGAAATGGTTCGACTCTGCTGTTATATTAATGTCATATGTAACAAGTCTGGCTGGAGAAACGGTCAGCAGTTCTAGATTATGAGACTCGTTTAGGCCTACTAGAGAACTACAATGATACATAGTGTAATCTTCCAAAGAAAATCACGCACAAATATGCCCATCTCCCACTAGCCTTTGAACAACAATCAGGCCAGACGGGAATCCTCTCAAACTATACCTGAACATTGGAATCCATCGAATGTTCGGAGGGGAGGCTTATTGGTTGTTAAGTGACTGAAGGTTGTGGGATGCTTCGGCGCTCCTATTTTTGCCTCCAGGGCATCCGCAGTCGACAGTTTATAAGTTCATCAAACCGTATCCATAGGCTGATTGTGTGCTAATTAAAGTATAGGTGCGCTTGCTGAGAAGATTGCGGATAATATCAAAAAGGCTCAGAAGTAATGACATTTAGCCCTAGCCCTAATCGGCCCGAAAAGGAAATAAATACCGAAAGAAGAGATTTCTACATTCAGGAATCATCACCGTGAACTAGGTGCCGCAATGTTGAGAGAAAATGACCTTTAGATGTTGGGAGGAATTGCTGCATATGTCTCATTGAATTTGGTAATTCAAATGTCCCAAGCCAATGCACAAATTCATCATATCATGTTTGTATACAATCAATTACTCATCCTCTTTTCAAATAAATAGACCTACCACGGCGGATTAACCCCCGAATACGTCCCCCCAAACCCCTGCACACAAATATCCCTGAAAACCCCATTATCCTTCTCGGGCGTCGCCTCCAACACAATCCTCACCACCTCCCTCGCCCCTACTTCAGGTCTCAAATGCGCATAACCCCCACCCAAATCCGTCTGCAACCAACCAGGACTAATCGCAAACACTGTAAAATTCTGGGCGGATAGTTCAGACGCATATTGTACCGTTAACATGTTCAGCGCTGCTTTGGAGATTTTGTAGGCTGGTACGGAGGCGATGGCAGATTTGTTGGACCAGGTTATGGAGCCGAGGGTGCTGGTTATGTTTACTATTTTTTTGCTTTGACTGCTCTTGGTCTTTGAGGCTTTGAGAAGAGGCAGGAATGCGGCGGTGACAAGGTGCACGCCCGTCACGTTTATGCGCATTGTGAACTCGAGATCGGACAGACTCATGGCACTTGTCCTGCCATTTCGCTCGGATTGAGTGCCTGCATTGTTGATTAGGATATCGAGTCCCTTGTCCTCACTAAGCCCAGAAACCTGTTCAGCCGCAGCAGTGACGCTGGCAGGATCTGTGACGTCGAGTTGTACATGTTTTATGCGATTGTTCGAGGAGGTGATGAGTCGTGATAGTGGCTCGGGAGGAGAGGCGGTGCGAGATGTTGCGTAGATTGTGCCGACGGTTGTTGAGGGGAGGAGGAGCATTTGTTTGACTAGTTCTAGGCCCAGGCCGCGCGAGGAGCCAGTGATGAGGACCGAGGCCATTTTGTGGATATTGCCTTCGTGACAAACCTTAATATTTCACTTGTCGGAATGGATGTTTGATGTAGAGAGTTGCATGACGGCATTTTACCGCGCCGGGCATTAATCTATATATCCAAAAACGAACAAATCTCATAGATGACTTTCCCTCAACCCGGAGTTTAATTTACCTTTATCCGCGATACCTTCACGTCCCATTATTATCCTGGCCTTTGATGTGCAGTATCAACTATAGTTATTTGGATAACTAGTTAGTAGTTCGGCTTATCCGTCGGCCATACTCCACAGCCGAAGCCTAAAGTCCGTACCTACGAATTCAGCAAAGATCCCTGTTATCATCAAAGCCGTACTTTTCTGGGGTGTCATGTCGTATAGACATACGTGGCTAGATGGAGAATGATCTAGTCAGCTCGCGGATTAGTGATCGAGTCTGTACGTGGGTCCACGAAAATGCAGTACGTAGGACTCGAAATAGGGCTCAAATCGGCCCTTGAGTCCCATAGGCGAACTAGGACTTGAAAAAGGGGGCCGAATTCGAATCTGAGGTCAGGTTATTGGGGATATCCAGATGCATTCCTGTTGCTCGTTACTCGGGTTGTGTTGGAGTACACTATCTATTCTCATGTCTTTCAAGTAGAAATGGATAAATTGTATTGCGCCAGAGTTGAGCTACATACAGCTTTTTGAACGCTCGAAAAACTCGATCCGGATATTGAACACTAAACAATCTGAAACAGAGTACAAGGATGGCAAATGGACAAAACAAATTGCTAGCAGGAAGAAAATCGCTACCGTGGAACAACCGTAACACCATAACCCCATAACCCATGACCAAATCCATAATACATCATGATACAGGTTGCACGGGTGCAGATGCTGGTGCCTGGCCAGTGACCATATCCGTGGAGGTAACGAGCAATGAGCCGGGACCTCCACGCAATCGGAGCAGGCCCGGTCCCGTGCAGATTCGCCCGGTTTGCATCATATTCCGCAGCCGCTTTCGTCTTGCCGCTCCGCTACGCTCTTCGCCGCGCGTCGATCCTTCGTCGACCCATTCGATACGTTCTACTTTAAAGCTCATGCCGTCGTGGTTTCCGTCCCAGGCTCGGGATTTGAGGCCAAACATGAGGGTAGACTCGTAGCGTTCCAATCGCGGTAGGATAAGAAGTGTAATGTGTAGGTCTTTGTTTGGTGGGGGCACAGGCGGGATCGATGGTTTTGCCGTTGCGCCTGGCTCAGCTGCTGGCTGAGGCGCATGATGATAGTCGCTCTTAATCTCGAGATCGAGCATTGAGATGTCGACGTCCTCTCCCCATTCTCCACGAATAAAACCAGAGTGAATGGCAGCTGCTACAGGGTCAGAGTCATCCGTGTAGACACCAGTTCCCCAGACAGCTCGACGTGCGCAAATTTCCTCTCGATGACTTGGATCAATACGGAAACGAGGGACACGAATAGTGAATGTGCAGTTCTCTTTTCCTTCGAAGCGAGGTATAGGAACAGGAATACTGGTATATCCAAACTTCTGACTTTCTCCAGATGAGTTTGCACTTGGCACGCCGATACGTGGCGCATATAGCGTTGAGCCCAGATGGTGTCGCGGTAGCTGAGAAACGCTTTCCAAAAGTGGCTTAATATTGACCAGAGTTCGAGCATCCCGAAGCGGAACAACAGCTGGAGCGGAGGTAATAGATGTTACATTGCGAGGCGCGTGATGGTGGTGGTGATGATGATGGTGGTGGTGTGCTGGGGTCGTAGTGGCTACCGGAGGTACCGGTTCAGGAGGAGCGGGTGCTTTACCTAACACATTTGTTGTTGCTGTAGTCGTACGTGGCGCAACACCTTCATCCTCATTCTTGTACCGATGGTGATGATGACTATTATTTTCATGGTTAGTCCGACCCCATACAATGTCGTTGAGAGTCACATACTGGTGATGGTGGTGGTGGACGTGCCGGCCCCGGCGAGATCCACCTCGAGTTGATGGGGCGCCTCGTAGTTCCTGGGCCTGTTCACCGAGGTCAGAAGGCTCTTCGTCTTTTGAGCTTCGCTTCCTGCCTAGAGCAGCACCACCACGACCGCCTTTCCCCTCGTCCGCATGTTCTGAAGCTCCAAAACTATCCCGCTTAAATGGGCTCGCAGTCATTGGTGTTGGAGGACCGCTTCCTGTGGAACTGGAAGGGCCTGTGCCAACGCCACTGCCAATGCCTGCAAACACCCTGCCTAGTTCTGCTTTGATGCCAGTCTCTCCAGCAGAACCAATAAACTGGGCTTGAGCTCCTTGTACGGCCTGCGGCAAGGGTGATGCACGACCAGCACGTTTGCCATCTGCACCGATACCTAGTAGAGTACGGTGTTGAATTAAATCATCACTGCCTTTCCTACGTTGCTCATCGGCAGCTGCTGATCCCGATGCACCAAGCGATGGTTGGCTCACCGAAGGTATAGAAGTGACTGAAAGCGGACGAGGCTGAGGCTGAGTTTTGCCTAAGAAAGATTGTTCATGGGGAGGTGGTGTCGGCTGACTTTGCTGTCGAGAGTGAAGGGAAAAGCTCGGGTGGGATGGAGTGGTGGCAGGGGCACTCCTGGAAGCACCTAACTGCGAACCAAGCGACTTCGTATAACTTTGAATAGCGCCGAAGCCAAAGCCAGATCCGGAACCTGACTCAGACGCAGTTGTAAATCGCCGCGCTTCGGGGGATTTGGGCTGGCTTCGTCCAATCTCCCATGAAGGACGGTTTTGGGGTCGGTCCTCGTCTCGATTCGCGGGAGGAACTCCATATCTACCATGTAGCAATCCAAAGGCTGGCTTTCTCTCCGTTTCTTGAGCAGTATTCCTCTCCTTCTCTCGTTCTCGTGCCAGTTGTTCTTCCCTAGCCCTGTCTGAGTATAATCCACTGTATCTAGCAAATGGACGTGTATCATCGAGGTAGGATGTACTACGGTGGGTATTACCGAAAATGCTGTCGCCTGATGCCCGTGTTCGAGGGCTATATGCGGGTGCTCGAGTTTCCTCCTGCTGTGGTTGGCTATTTGAACGTTGAATAGCGCTGTTGAGACTCACTCGGCGAGAGTGGCCAAAGGGCGGGTCAGAGGCAGTGGCATTGCGGGGTGATTTTTGAGTGGCGGTCGACTTTTCGGGATATTGTGAGAACGATGACCGTCCGAAGGAGAATTTTGCTGAGTCTGAGAATCCGCCAGAGTCCGATCTCGAGGACTGTCGCGAAAGTGGGTCTTTCGCGACTGGTTTGTCTGGGGTTTGTGATCGACGCATTAAAGGATGGTCGATAGAAGATGCGGGTCGGGCAGGCGCAGTCGGAGGCGACATTGCTCCAGTAGAGTTACGGGAAGTTCCAAACGGAGATGACACGGATGGCCTTGAGAAGAGCGAGGCTGGATGATCGCGGGATGGCCGATCGGGGTCTGTTCCGAGCATTGACGATATTGACATGCTCGTTCCAGGACGATGTATCGACCCAAAGCCGTGATCACGGGAGAATAGGCTTGAGGAGGTTTGAGACAGGGATCCGGATGAGTTGCGGGCTGGGTACGGCTGTGGAGGTGACGGAGGAGGCATTTGGCGGTTTCCGATAGTATGCGCAGAGGATGTTTCGGAGTTTGCTGCAATGCGAATTAGCAATTAGCGCGTCTCTTTTTAAACACCCATCAGACACCGAGGACGATGAAAAACGTGGTTGATATGCGAAAGTTGAATATTCGAGCCGCAGCTGAAGGAAACTCACCAGCAGGAGTAGAAGAAGCTGACTTGAGATTCCGGCTCCGATTCGCGGACCAACGGCTCTCCTGATCCCGTGGAGATGAGGTGCGTCGCATGCCTGACGCTATAGAAGATGTAAGAAATCAATATCAGGACAGATCATGGTGAAGATAGAAGAATGAGTAATAGGAAAGAGGAGACAAGGGAGAACGTTGGGTAACACGGGGAGGCAGCGAATCTCGTGGTCTGAGGTTTGGTTCACAATCTTTTGGGCCATGCGGGCAGGGGTGGGCGCTAGGCCTGAAGAAGCTAGCACGGGAGCTGGACCAAAACGGCTAGCGTTCCCGGGATCAGATGGAATTTCATTCCATCGCAGAAACGGATCAGTGATCGGCGGCTTTGCCGATGCTGGTCGATGCATACACACAACGCACACCCCAGATAGCAGCAGTAGATACACAACCCTGCCACGAGATAACGCTAGTGTGGAATTGAAGAATGGTTCTCGATTATTTTCTTCGTGTTCGATCAAATTGATCGACCGGAAATAAACCGAGAAGACATGCTGCAGTCCTGTAGTGCCTGCTCATTGCGAGTTTGCAGTTACACAAGGTGCGTCACACAGATCTGCCAAAGACAACTGGGTCTAACACCCTACCTCCCGAGAGGACTCTTGTATGCCACAGGCAGTGTGTTTCAGGGAACAGGGGCTGGTGCATGGACAGAACATGGAAGAACAGAAAAGGTATGTGTCAGGAGTACGAGGCAAGCAAGGGGCACACAAACGAAGGAGAATGTTTCCTTACCATCACGATAGAATGCACTGTCTTTCCCCAGAATTCCATTGTTCTTGACGGGCGAAGCAAGCGCCGAGCGTTTTGCTGCATCCGACTGCATTGCGCCAAAACGCGTAGGGGACGTCGACCGAGCCTGAGACCTCAAATCCGGGTTGTAGGAGTGCGCAGCGTAGCCATACGTAGGCGTTGTTCGACTCGGCTCGTCTGCTGGTCGGCGTAAAGAATCGTAGGCTGTATGCGACCGTCCCTCCGGTCGCGACGTTTGTGGTTGTGGTTGTGAGGATCCATACTGACGGGAGTGTTGGGGAGCGGTGCCGAAGAGCGACGGCCGAGGGAACGGAGGATGGGGGATAGACGGTGGCCGAGATTCCATGTTATTCAAATCTTGTTGCTAGCATGGGCGAATGGTGTTTAGTAAGTTGAGTTCGGTCGGTGAATGGATAGTCGAGTTGTGGTCGAGTGAGGAAGAGGAGGTCGCGAGCTCACACGTGCCGGTACAATCGCGCGGAATGCGAGAGACAGTGATGGGAACAAAGACAATCACAACAATCGACGAGTGACGAGTGACGCGAGAGGCGAGAGGCGAGAGGTGATAATCGATCGGTGCGTATAATGTTGCAAAGTCGAAAGGAGGTCGGTGAGACGGTGACAGGCCGGGCGCGGTTGTTGAGGTGAGAAGGAAGAAAGGAAAGGATAGTTGTTGTTGTTGTGTGGAGAAGGCAGATGGGATCACCGACTTTCAGGTTCTGGTGGTAAATTTAGCCCGCAGAATCAATGGGGTGCTGGTGGGCCTGCCGTTCCTTATCCCTGCAGCTTACCATCATACTTACAGTAGCTAACATGGCCTTACAGTAGTGGTATCTGCTGTACGCCGATGTCATGGATATTTACTACGTATTTAGTTACGTACTGCGTATCCGTAGTACGCTGGCAATACTGATACCTACTCAATAACTATCATGTGTTGGCTGAATCATGGCTTGGGCATCAGTCAGGTCTGCTGGTCCATGCGTCCGTAACTCGAAATAATTACCCGGTGGTAAACACTAAACGATACGTAAGTTGTAACAGTGCGGAATTGCGCCAGTACGTAGCGAAAGAACGGCCGCGGAGATAAGACCCCAGGCAGGATCTGTAATACGTCAATCAACACTCAATAGTTTCAGGACGGGCCAAAAGCTGAATCTGAAGATACGACAGAAATGATTTATCAAAGAACTTGAAAGAAGGCAGGCAACATGATCGACCTCGGAAGGTTGCGACTGGGATCATCTGAACTGCTGACTGGGTAGATTGCCGCGGAATAGAAGCCGTGCACTAGATCCGCGCTAGTGTTACAATACATTCGATGTATTGTTGGTATTCGTACAACCGAACAAACCGGACCCTAATTACGTATCTTATCTTCCTGTACGGAGTGACACTGCGTGAAAGAAAGCCACTCGTTTATTTTCCAGTATTTTCCAGGCGCCATGACCAACGATTTGACAGTCCTTGCTCGGAGTCAGATAGCAGACTTGTCAAGCTTGTGTCAGCCAGTTAGCATCACTATTCTACTTTGGGCTTTAGATAGATGACGTCTTGCTAGAAACCATACCTGACGTGCTGGTTGATCTCTAACCTTATTTGCGGAGGATTGATCTGATTCTGGGCACCCTGCATGCGACTCTGATAGTCGCGGCGAGTCTCGCCTGATGCAAGCATAAGCACGTTATATAACTACGTAGCTGACCACGGTCCTGGTGTTTGAATATTCATACATATTTAAACCGATTGATATTCTGTCGGGGACTGTGTAACGTGAAGGAGGATGTTTCTTCCTCCAGTCCAAGCCTCACGGTTCAGTACGTACATACCGTATGGGGGGTTGTATGGGTGTAAAGTGTAAAGTGTAATTGTAACCGGTTTCTGGCCCCGCTAGTAATTTAGGTTGACACGAATCCTTCAGAAGGTTGGATAGTGCAAGCGCTAGTGACATCGACGTTGCCTGGTCAAATCTTTGGAAAGCACAGTGAATATCTAGCTTAATGTGTGTTCTCAACCAATCTCAGTCCTCTATTCCATTTATTGAGGTCTTGACAAAAGGTCATCTTTTCTCTCGTACGGACGACGGAGAAATGCAATCAATATCTCACCGCCCAGCCGAGCCCGCTAATGCAAGGTGGAACTATGCTCTAACTGTATCAGGCTAGAGTGTTCCTTACCGACTTCTGAAGTTCTTATCGGCTACTTCTATCTCCCATGTGGCCCGTGCGCCTTCCTCACGAGCTCATCTTCCTGCTTCCTACTTCAGCAACCTCATCTTCATCCCTCCAGCTCTAGGCAGTACAACTTCATTTTCCCGACTGGCAGTGGGCTAGTAGCTCGCCGTGCTTGGGATAATGCAAATCTGTGACGGAGTTATATAATCACTGATATCTGATGTCGACCCTCACAATATCCTCCACCCCTACCTGGTATGTCTGATAGCTCGGACACGGAGACCGCTCACCCTGCCATGCCTCTTCCTCTCCCCGGAAGTCCTGGCTCATCATGGACTGTATATCGGGAAAGATTCAAGGTGCTTTTTCATGATGCAGACCCGCGGGTTTGCGCTGCCTTCTGGTGCTTCGGTATGTATACTATTGAGATTGTTGCATTGGTCGCGTGCTACATCCCAGACTATCTCATTTCACAAGTTCTACTAATGCATGATTATGAAGGCTTGATTAACAATGTTCTCTACGTGATCATCCTGTCGGCAGCTCTCGACCTCGTCGGTTCCGGTTTTCCCAAAGGAGTCGTCCTCCTCGCCGATGTCGTACCATCGTTCGTGACCAAATTGACCGCTCCGTATTTCATCCACCTTGTCCCGTACCCAATACGTGTCCTAATATTCGTGGCTCTTTCCGTATGTGGCATGCTCATCATCGCTCTCACGCCAGCTCATACCGATGGCGGATCGATTTCCACAAAATTAGCTGGGATAGTCCTCGCGAGTCTTTCAAGCGGCGCCGGTGAACTCAGCTTCCTGGGTCTGACCCATTTTTACGGTAGATTTAGTCTCGCCTCTTGGAGCAGTGGCACCGGTGCAGCAGGACTGGTTGGTGCGGGTGCTTATGCTGTTGCCACGACTTCGCTGGGTTTGAGTGTGAAATTTACACTGTTAGCATCGGCTTGTTTACCAGCAATTATGCTTGTGAGCTTTTTTGTGGTTCTGCCTCTGGGTCCATTGCGCATTACGTCTCGGGAAGCAACACAGTATCGGGGTATAGACGGTAGACGCGATGAAGAGGTTGAGGCGCGTCATGTAGATCGAGATGATGAGACAAGTGAGGAAGATGGCCTCTTTGGACCTCCAGGCCTTGGTAGGCCTTATGTGAAGCCTTCTGAGCACGGCAAAGTCTCGCAAGCGTGGGAATCATTTCAAGAGAACCTGAATCGCTCCAAAGGTCTATTTTTTCCATTGTAAGTCAAGTCCTGAATGCTTCATTATCTTTAGATACTGATGTTTGTAGCATGCTCCCCCTTCTTCTGGTCTACGTTGCGGAATATACCATCAACCAGGGTGTGACGCCTACACTTCTATTCCCACTCAAAGAAACACCATTCGAACAATACCGCGCATTCTACCCAGCCTACAACGCCATCTACCAAGCCGGAGTCTTCATATCCCGCTCATCCTCACCATTCTTCCGCATCCATCACCTCTACTTCCCATCCTTTTTGCAAATAGCGAACCTGGCAATCCTAACACTACACGCTCTATTCAACTTCATACCGAACGTATATCTCATCTTCCTCATCATCTTCTGGGAAGGGTTACTCGGTGGCTTAGTATATGTGAACACCTTTGCCGAGATCGCCGATCGAGTTCCCGCCGCAGACCGAGAGTTTTCTTTAGCAGCGACCACCGTGAGTGATTCGGGCGGTATCTGCATTGCTGGATTTCTGGGCATGGCGTTTGAAGTGTGGTTATGTCATTGGCAGGTCTCTCAGGGGAGGAAATACTGTACGATGTCGTAGTAGATTAGTATACCTAGATCCTACGTACGTAGTCGTAGAATATAGTTATGCAAATATTTCCTATCTAGCGCAGAATCAATTTCATAAGCGATTTGGCGGCGCACTGAGATCAAGAAATACGGTACACTGGATATAGAATCGGAGAGTACCCTACTATACTACCAAGGTACATTTAACTTTGTTTAATTCTTCATATGGAGGACCCCTGAATGCTTGATTGGCCGAATGTTTATGTATGTTTTATGGATACAAACATGGAGAGCCTTCAGATCGTTAGGTATATTCGGATTTTACTCTGATTAACTAGACTAAAAAAAGCAGCGTGCATCAATACACTTTGATACAGTATGGTAAGAAATACCTAGCAACAATGATCACGTAGTGTGTAAAGTCTTGACAACTGCGAGGACCAACTTAGCATCACCTGGGATCTTGAACTCTCCTAGCCCGTTTATCGTCCGCCTCGTCGTCTGACACAGATTCGCTTTTTAGTCGCTTGCGTTTGGGAGTTCGTCTTGATAGGCGAATGTGCTTCCAGGTGCTTTGGGCTAGCATCGCTCAAACTGATCCACATCCATATCGACACCGTTCAGACAGGGCGGTCTTTTGCTAGTTGCAAAGACGCCTTTTCATCTCTTCTATGAACGAATCGCTGGTTATCGACATATGATGTTTCGAAATCCAGGGTAGGACGACAAAGAGAAAACATTCTGAAAACGTAATAAAAGTTCTTTTTCGCCGACAAATCGTAGCAAAGTAGGTACATGGATGGACAATGACGGCCTTCTTTTTGCTTTTTTTGCTTTTCTGAAGTCTCAGGACAAGCTTTTCATCTTTACGCTAGCTAGAATTGCGTAGAGGCATGATGTGATGATGATGATGATACTAGGAGGTAGTGCCTGGAAGTCTGAGTAGAAAGTCTGATCTCCTCGTCGAACGACTTCTCTAGGCAGTGCTTCTAGAACCTTGTCAAGCTTTTCCTGACCTAAGCGTTGAACACGTCCGACTGCTTGTGTGGCAATCGGAATACCCATTGGAGTCCATAGCAAGTGCACAATCCGGCAATGCCGTTGCATAGACATCATCTAGCCAAGAGCTTTGGGGTCGTAGCTGGTGCTACAGTGGACATGAGGTCAGAAATAATAGCGTCGTTTCCTGTTGTGTGTCCGACAGACAGCATGGAAACTTGGATCTGATGATTAGACCGATTTCACGGCCCAAGCTGCTGTTTCCCAAGCCAGCTAGCTGTCCATGGCCTAGAGCATTCACAACCCTGATGTTCCGAAGGCGAAGAATGTTAACTCCATTGCTTCCCACACGTTTGCGAGTGTTAATGGCTGTAGCCTCAACCATCACAGCATGCGCATCAACTTGGCCAACCTCAGCCATTTCGTTTTTGCCTTCCCATTATTCCGAAAATGACCCCTCGATTGCCTTCTGTATGTCTGGTACGAATTCTGTTGATGCTGATTGTGTATGTCTATGGAAATGTTTCGGGCAGAACTAGCAATCGCCACACACGACCGAGCTAATATCGGCGACTCGAGCATAGTGTTGAAGTCCACATGTGCACCCAAGGCCAGATTAGACCCCACGACGCAGAGTAGATAGTATGTAAATGAGTGTGGTGATATATACAGGTACATGCAAGTAAAAGGTCCAGGACGACATGGCGTTGAAATGGTTCCAGTAATCATAGTCTGCTGCTTGTCAAACATACACTGCAATTGTCCGGTGAAGCTTATGGGCGGTACACCGTATTTCGTAGATATAGTCCGTCTCGTAAAAGTTCCTCGCCAGCCTTTTAGGCAGATCAATCCAATCTCTTAAGCTTTTTCAATATGCAAAAGCACACATATTTCGGCAGTAATAAAACGAGGCCCCATTAGAGAGTAAGCATCAAATCCTCACGAACAGCTCATTGTTCAAATCGTGCCCTGTTCACTCTTTGCTGTGTGGCAATTGCTGTTTCTCCATGGCCGCTGTGTAGCCTTTCACCGTGTCGATCACTTTCTGTGGAAACTGGAGGTTCGCGATGTGAATCGATCTGCCAGGATGTACCCTGGAACCCCCATGAACTTGAGTTGTAGAGTCAATGTAGCCCTCCCACCATGCGCCTTCACTGTCGCCTTCTAAATCCAGGCTACTGTCATCGTTCGAGATATCGGGACCGATGTTATCCAAGCCGTGTTTATCAGCTGATTTTTCTAGAAGCCCTGGTTGTCTGACTAACTGGTTTGAAGTACCAGTCTATGTTCCCCCGATGAGACTACGGGAGAGTGAAAAGTACTTTTCGATCAACAGGATCGTCATCTGCACATCAACGCCAGCGTAGTGCCAATTTGAGACACGTGTGTCCCCTGGGAATGTATGAGCGGAAAAGATGGCCAAGGCTTCGGGACCATCGTCAAGATCGATCTCCGTGGGATCGAATGAGACACAGAAAAGTAGACCGCTGCACCAAAAACGAGCCTCCGTTAGGGCTCACAATCGCCTTATTGAAGGATCTTGGGCTTTTGCTACGAACTACAGCATTGCTTTCTCAGCCTGCCGAGCTCCACGGAATTGGTCATGATTGTTTGTATAGGTGTGATCTGGTTCAAAAGTTAGCTGTGAAATTGGTAAAACGAATGATAAAAAAGGGGGGTCACTCACCCGTAGAGCTCGGCCGGTGGGCTGGCTGTCTTGCCACCGACCGCGAGGTATGCTGGAGATGAATATGGGATTGCATACCTCGTGCAGATAGAGACCGACTGCTCCTACATCGTAAAGGATGATGTGGGCCATTGAAGAGCTTCTGGCGCCGTTGATGAGTTCCTGGCATATATATAAAGAGCCATGGTGAGAAAGGTCCGAAGACCCTCAGCGGTTGTTGTGAGTCTTTCGCCTTTCCTATGGGTGATCTGCTGAATCATTTCAGCATCCATTCCCTTGGCCAGCCATAGCCGCAGGGTGGCGACATGAGTATCACCGCCAATGGCCTCCATGATTGCATTTGAGCCGAGCCAATTTCGTGGCGAAATTGGCCATCGCAAGCTTTCGCAGAGGTATTGTGGACGCTGCAAAGTCCTTCTTGCCTATGAGCGTTTATGGACTGAAGCGTTCGGTGCGGCGATCTTCATGTCCTCCGCCGGTTGCTTCCAGGAACGGAGAAGACGGAATGGATCGGGGCAGCTGGTCATAGAACGAGCGAGGTCGATAAAAGAGAGCTGCGGCTGCTTAACAGCATTATACAGTGGTGATCGGGCAATTGAGATGGTACTATCGCGATTGGTGAGAACAGAAAGGAAGTGGGATATGCGCATGGTATTGTTCACCCCCTTGATGAAGCGACGCATGTTGAATTTGTCGTAGTGGTTCTAGCAAAGGCGAGACTCCTCTAAGTAGATTGTATTGAGGAGGAGCCAGAGCGCTTGAATGAACTACCCCTCTTGCGACAGGTCTATATCCTTGCGATTCATGGGGTTTAATGTTATCTTGATAGCGGTCGGCTTGTAGGATCCCAGATCCAACGGTAATTCCTATGGAGGCATATTTGTAATAATTTGATATAGCTAAGCAGCTGGGCAGTTGACACGCCGTATGGACTTAGGGTGGGATCTATAAGTGGATCAGTCGGTGACATGTACAGAAGAGGTGATCAAGGTTCTTACCATCAGGTACTCTGTCCAACTCCTCCAAGAAGGGTAAACTTACTTTGCCGCTTCTCTATGCCACATCTGATACACAAATTCTTCTCCTGAGTCCAGTGGGGCTTTGGTGATAGGAATATAAATAATCGTGGTTGATATATATTCCGGTCGTCCTTGCAGCATATATAATATTGCGGGACCTAGCCACAAAAGGAACGTATCGTAGTCGAGATCATATCCTAGATTTCCGATACTGGGATACAGCGTCAGGAAAAAATTACTGGTATCACCACATTCGTCGCAAGGCACCTTGCCCCCTAGCTTTTTGACCCGAACCTTCATTTTGTACGCAGAGAACTATTGACAACAATCAGTAGACAGACAAGAGATATTTGCGATAACCACTTACATGGCCGTATCCCATATTTCCTTGGATAGTTGGCAGCGTTGGTTGTCCCTACTGATGTCAGTAGTTTCAAAGTAGGAAAGGAGAAATCGGAAATCGAGTCTTACCTTGTCGAATCTCCTGATTACGGCAGGCCACTTGGTAGACCCATCAGAGAGATGATGATCGTTGTGACACTGATACTGCATACTACTTCCAGCACGTAGTAAGAACATACCAAAACCATCGGGTAACTTAAGGCTTGGTGTTGTCCGTAGAGGTTCAAGATATCAGAGAGTCTTCTTGACATATGGCGTCCAATTCGAAGCATATACGGATGCATGGGCTCGTTATGCGTTGAAGAATATTATTGGTAGACAGCCTCTGATTGGAAATCGTCGAAAGACTGCCTAACTAGCCATGGCTATTTGGTGTAGTAGAAAAACGAACATGCTCATGAAAAAAGAACTGAGATTTTTGAGGAAAGAAAAGTAGGAGGGGGAGAAGAAGGGGAGAGGGGAGTATTTGTAGGAGCCCAGAAAGGAGAACGGTGGGCACCAACAAAGCAAACGACAACAAGCGAGATCAAAGATGATAGGTCCATGAGGCTATCTGTTTGACGGTGTGCGAATGCGGACACCGCCAGAGAAGCGCCCTGCTCGGTGACTTCCTTCTTTGTTGGACATATTATCATCTTTTCTTTTTATGTGGAGCTATTGGCTTTTAGGGCTAATCCGTCAAATGTACAAACGCGGAGTTCGACAACACGGTACGCCCAGCTCGGTGCCTGCTATGTCTCCGCTAGTTGAAGGCACTGATTTGCTATAGCCTGATATCTCATAGGTGGCCCTGTGGCCATGAAAGAAACTGAAAGAACTATATCATCGAGTAGCTTGTTTCGGTGACCCGGGCACTGCTCACGCTAGAAGTCTCGAGTAAGACGACACTGACGCAAATACTTCATTTACTAAGAAAAAAGAATCTCATACTGTTGACATTAACATATCAAGCAAGCATACGAGCGAAGACTCGAGTGAAGACGAACTTTTCCATAGATCTTGTGGGTTCAAGATTATGACTAAAACGACCATCCAATTTTCAGTTCAATTGCGAAACAGTATAACAACTGCGTACTATCAGCTATTCCTTGTGCCCCAAGGATTTAATCCTCAAACAGTGCAGAAAAGTTGATGCACCGAGTGAGCGCATAGCGTAGCCTCCAGCCCTAGTTAGTAATTCCAAGCCCTAAGATCGGGTATAACCCTAACCCTATTCGACATCCACAACACAAACACTTATCAACCATGTAAACAGATCACTCCAATGAAAAATGTTCTATTAATAAAGCAGTATGGAGATTAAATATCTGGTGACATGTCTGTCACATGCAGTTGTTTACAGTAAGCTGAGCAATTTACCCGCCACTTTCACATGCAAATCCTTCAACTACATGCTCGATCGACTTTGATTCACGATACACCACTTGACATTCGAACACCATGTTTATTCGAAAACAAGTAATCAAATATTAAATCTCAAAAGACATGTCATTAAATAATTGTTATTATAGCAGAATTCGTAGCAAGACAGTGGAAAAGAAGCGGCTATTGACGGGTGGAATTCCCGGATTTGCATGTGACTCGAGTCATTCATCCTCGACTCCACACCACATACGTACTCTCTTTGTGATGACAACATCTGTCCAGGACAACTGTTAATGATATTTGATCTATTATTGCTTACCATCATGTCTTCTCACAGTTTTTCTGATCCTAGTTCTTAAGTCGTGGAATTAGAGCATGGGTTGTGGCACTCTTTTTTGCCTCTGCCACTTTACCCCGGATTTTGTTTCATTCTTTGGTTGCAACAAAGCCGATGTTTTGCCGGATGGTGGATTTGTCTATACCTAGGTATATTCATGGCATGACAACGCCAGCGTATTTCTTTCACTGTCATCATCATAGAGTATACAGCATAGATATTTTTACAAAATGATTGGTGAGTTCATCAAACTTCTTAGATGGTGGAATAGTTGAGGCTGACTAGACAGACCATGTCCTGGGTCGACCGTCCACACAGTTCAGAAAGATACAAGTTCTGGCTGTAGTATCTTTCTGGTCTTTATATTTGTTCCGGTACGTCTTCCTTCAACTTCGCAATTTATCTACTACTTATTAACTGGCAAAAGAGGCAACAATCATGGCCCTCCCGGCCTCTGCAACATCTCAGCCCGCCTCCGCAACTGCCTCACCCCATGGCAAACCACGGTCATAACCCTCCTCTGGCTCTACGTAGCTCGCAACTTCTCCAAAATCATGGGCTTTGAAAGCCCCGAACCTTTGGCAAACCTCTACTCCCGGTCGTATTTCCGCGCAACATGGATCACAACCGCGCTTGACGCCGGGTTCTGGACCGCCATGAAAGTGAGACCCAAATGGTTGAAGGATATCGCCTCCATGGTGTTTAGTGTGTACTATCTTATTGCCGCTGAGCAGGCAGACGAAAAAGTGCGTCGGGTACGCGCTACCCTGACCGTGGAGCATTTACGTGTTTCGTGGAATAAGGCGACGACGCCGTACCTGAATTTTTTCAATGGGCTTGTCAGGCCTAGGTATACGAAATATGCACCTAGACAGATCAGGATTGCACGACCAAAAGAATCGGCGTATCGAGAGCCCGTTAATGCGTGGCTGTATTTTGATGGTACGCTGGCTGAGTTGCGGGAACAGACGCAGTTGGTGTTGGATGTCCCCGGCGGTGGATATGTGGCTATGGATCCGAGGACTGCAGATGACAAGCTTTTGGCTTGGGCTGGGAAGACTGGGGTTCCGATTCTGAGTTTGGATTATAAGAAGGCGCCCGAGTTTCCGTACCCGTATGCACTCAACGAGTGTTTTGATGTTTATCGGGCTATAGTGTCGAGTAGGGGTCGATGTGCTGGTCTCGGTGGGCATAGTCGTCCTCATATCATCGTCTCTGGGGATAGTGCAGGTGGCAATCTGGCGACGGGCATGACGATTATGATATTACAGTCTGGCAGGACCGAGACTCGAAAGTGGTTGGGAGAAGTGCCGCTTCCTCCACCAGGTGGACTGGTGCTGATTTACCCTTCCCTCGATATGAATATTGGTAGTTGGATGACTGAAGAGCAAATGTCTCTGATTCAGGACAGGGGTATGCGCAAGACGAATGAAAGAGTGTTACGACGAAAGAGTGAGGATTACAGTCGCTTGACCCCTAATTCGTCGCTTTCAACTTCTTCAGATCATCCCAAACAAGAATCATCCCCCGTGAAGGATTACTTCAGCAGTCGTGCTCAAAACAAAGACTCAGCAAAAGCTGTAATAAAGGCCGACCCAACAGCTTCGAATCCACCAACCCAAATCAAAACCCGAATCGCAGTTTCCTCTATGATCTCCTACTTTGGTGATCGAATCTTGACCCCAGAAATGATGCGAGCAATGATAATCCTCTACATCGGTCCTCACAACCGTCCAGACTTCAAGACTGATTTCTTGCTATCACCCATCCTCGCACCTGATGCAATCCTAGCTTCTTTCCCAAAGACATATTTCATCACTGGGGAGCGAGACCCGCTCGTTGATGATACGGTTATCTTCGCTGGACGTATACGACAAGCGAAATTACAGCGATTCCGTGAACGGCAGGATCTAGCATTGGAAAAATCGCGCGTTGAATTCAATGAGAAGGATCATGTGGAGGTTAATCTGATACCGGGCATATCGCATGGATTCGTAAATTTCCCGGGCATCTTTCCTGATGGGTGGAAACATATCCATAAATGCGCGAAGTGGATTACGGAGTTGTTAGAATCGGCTGCTGAGAAGGAGCTTAGGGCTTCTTCTAGTAGTATTGCTTCTACCGCTAAGAGCATGAAAGCTTCAGAGTCCAAAGAATTCAAACCACAGGAAAAGCAGCAGGATAGCAGACGCGGTTCACTCGCAGAGTCTTCGGCGGACGAAGATCATCCCTTGGAAATGAGTGTGACGAGGTTCACGCCTATCAAGCAATTCATCGTAGACAGCAAAGAGTCAAATGACAAAGAGCTCTCGTCACATACACGAAACAAATCCACAGCTGAGAAATTGATGCGAAAGGATAGCATCACATCAAGCAAACAACCCCGTCTCCATCGACCATCACTGAGTACTTCCTACAACAAACCGCTATCATTCCCTCTGTATCTCCCATTACTCACGAACGTCAAGAACTCGAACAACAATACAGGCATAAATGGCTTTCGGGTTGATAATGAGGATGACGACGACGACGGCACGAAAAGTGTCATATCCGAAAATGGAAAGACGTTCACTCGTTTACCGAGTGAGGAGGATCTCATAGGGAGACGGATGGATGGATTGGCGGGTGGATTGATGGGGTTGGGAGAAGGGGTAAGGACACCTTGATAGATGTATTTGGCTGGTAACTTGGAAGGTATACGTATAGAACGCTGGGAGATGTATAGATGTACATTTATGATGCCATGACTTGATATATAAGAATGATATATGATCTTACCTAGCGTTTGTACTAAGATTGATGCAAATCCAGTAGAAGTTAGGTAGGATATGCTCTACTCGTTCTCCAAGCAATGACAAAGCGTGGGCAATAAATGCCTCCCTCGTCAACCTCCCACTATCCACAAGCGCTTTCTCCTCCTCCATCTTCTCCAATGCCTCATCATACTCGTCTAGTTGCTCCACTTTGCGTGTCGCGAATGCATCAAGCTCCCCTGCATTGATACGGCACCGTCTCTCATACTCAGCCCATTTAGCCTCCCCCAAATGTCGCCTCGGCTGCACAAATGGAAAACTGCGCTGGTCATTAAAACCAGAGGAGATGAGCATATGCAACCACATAGCTCCAGAAGCGCGCCACCACTTTACCAAACTCGAAAGTTCCGTGACTTCATTTTCATGCCTGTGAGTCTCTTCTTCCTCCAGGACACGAATGAATATATCGAAATACTTAAAGTACCGCTCGGCAATTTCGGGCAGTTCAACATCAGCCGTACAGTCCCACGCACTATTAACAGGTCTATCCTGCAGAAGCCACCACGGCGCAGATCCAAAAAGCTGCTCAGGCCCGATGTATGCCCATTCAAGATCCACTACTCCGACGACGGTGAGATCTTCTCTGCTTCTGACGATCAGGTTTGCGAGGCCGAGATCGTCGCAGATCAGTTTGAATTTGTGATAGTCATACTTTTCATTGATCAAGTCCGCAATCAGAACTCGAAGAACTTTGAATGTTACGTATTTTTGGGCGTCGTAATAGCCAAAGACGGAGTTAGGTTGGTGGAGGAGTTGTCGCCAGTCCTGTTCGACGATGTATTGAAAGTATGCGGCGGTTGTTGTGGAGCCTTGATGTCGGTCGCCTTAATATTGTCAGTTAACATCCATCCTTATCAAATGGCGAATGACATACCGAAAGTATCAACTCCCCCATTTTGCAGAATGCTATGTACCTTGAACGTTAACGGACGTCTTGACTGTGTAAATCTCGCATTTTCATCTCCAGGCCACGGCAGGCTACCAAGCTCATCAAAATCAAGCTTGAAGGGCTGAAGCAAGGACTTTGCCATCTGCCTCTATGAACTCGACATCGCTATCACTAATATCCCCCCGCATAAGTCTCGTGGGCCGATCAGCATTCGAATCACGAAGAATATCGCTAAGGCTAACTCCCTCAATGAAATCCATCATGATAAACGGCCCAAGGCCAAGAAGATTGGCTGTAGCGAGTCCTTACGCCCGTATTGTAGGTACTGGAATTCTAGTCCTTCCGGCGATGAGATTTAGGGCTGCCACTTCCATGGCAACTTTCTCATCAGCATGGCTGTCACTGACCATGCCCACGCGAGGGAAACGCACCATCCAGGCTGTACTGTTAGTAAAGACCATCTTTAGGCACGCATTGAATGCGCCGTGATGGAAGGTGCCATCGAGGTGTCATTGAAGCTTGTCAGGATGGAAGGTTGATACCCATTTGCAAAGATGGCCAGCTTGATGAGTTTCGTTGATATTGTCAATCCAGAGATGGGATTGGGCCTGGTGGACGAGATCGAGGAGAGTGTGTGTATCCATAAATTTCAGTTATGTTATAGCTGACGTGTCTGTGAACAAAGCTAGTTATTCAAAGGCTGAAGAAGGTAAACTATGTAGTCTTTTACTTCTTTTCATTGTTCCTAACACCTCAGCTCTGAGAACAATAAAAATCACAGATTACGGCCCTACCCCATGCACATTAAAATCAGATGAGAAGCCAACACATTGATGCCATTAGCATGATAATCTATAGACGTATTTCACTAGATTAGAAATCTTAAGCCTTTGTTGTTGCTTGATTGAGCATCTCTCCTGTTGTCTCTTTCTCTGAACCCTACTGTGTTGTCTGATTTCTTTTGTTGACATACGTATCCTCGCACGTTGTACTTGCTTATGCCGCCCCTTTCTTATTAGGATGATGTATACAGAAAATCTTTGTATAACATGGTTATTGGTTCAGCAGTTTCTAAGGTTGTTATGTCGTATGTATGGGAAGAAGATTCTCAAGCATAAATAGCTAAGAAATCCTCCCAGAGCTACCTTTTGTCCTAAGCATCAAGCAATTCTATATACACCTACATTCCTGTGTATATACCTAGGTATTTACTTATATTGACTACAACCTATCTTCAATTTTCATTACGGCGAGATTGCCCACAACCAGTCTCAATTGAACTAATTCCTCTCATCGATTGACCCACGATCATGTGTGTGCTGCCAACATCAACCGGACTCGGCGGGGGAGAGTCGATATATCATAAGTCAAATTTCGTCTTGACGACTTAGGTACCAGTTCCAAATGTTAGACGACCATGGAACCTGAAATGTTACCTAGTTGGGGTCAAGGGACTTCTAGACGAGCAGCAACTTTCGCCAGGAAGAAAAAGAAAAGGAAGGAGGAGGACCGGACACTTCTACGCTTGATGTCGGTTTGAT